>OX638297.1:13079993-13517993 GCA_951812265.1 Taphrorychus bicolor
AGTGTTCTGTTAAGTGAGTGTATGGGAACCAATTTGAGGGTGACCATTGTGATCTCAGTTATACAGAGTTCTAATTATGTAAGTGTTAATCTCTCTGAAGGATGCATATAACATTTGTCAAAACATTTTAAAGAGTTGGTAGTCACCAATTTGTCGATCAACCCATCTGCATAGTAGTTTCGGGGTCTACTCCTCATCAGTACACCTTTGGCTGGTGGACAAATTGGAGACCATGTGGATGCGGCTTAAAGCCAAAAATCTATGGCTACTCCGTACAACATCTCACCATTTGTCAAAATAACACTAAATTTTTATATTTTATCATACTCCTGTATATCATATTAGATATATTCATTTTTTGCTATTGTGATTGCTAAGGACTGGACGTCAAAAGGGCCTCTTGAAGTTTAAAATCCTGGGTTCTAATATTTAAATCACCATACATTTTAAGTGTTTTGTATAATGTATTACCACAAAGACCCTTAGTGTGCCTTTGAAGTGGATCTTCCATTTTTAGAAGAAAGCCAGGAGAATGTGTATGTAATTATTTTCTTCTGCAAATATAATTTTCAATTATACTTGAGATTTTAACAGAAATCAAGCAAAAATCTTTTATTTTATGTCATATTGTTCTTTCTCATAACTCATGTCACTAAAAACTCCAAAACAATACAGGAGTTAGTTTGAAAGTTTGTATCCAAATCACAAACTATCAAGTGCATCTTTTGAGCCCAAGGTATGTCCTAAAGCCCACATTGAGAGAAAAATGTTTACGAACAACTTGGTGACCTTGACCTGCTCTATACACTTCCGAAATCATGGTATGGTAGACATCCTGTAGTGGAAAGTAAAGTCCTAATATCCAATATAAAATATTTATACTCTATTGTAATCAATAAAAAGTACCAATGTATGTGTTATAATTTTTTAAATATCATCCAAAATGTGTACAGGTTGGTTGTGAAGTTTTTATAGAATATATTGAACAATGAAAGTAGTTGGTTAAAGTACCAGCTTACTACTTGTTTCTAAAAGTTACTTCAAATTCTATGCATATAAGTTGAAACATTTTCAACTGAGTATATAAGAAATGGCCCCAGCTTATATGCCATTTAGTTTAAAACAACTGTAGCTCTCTTTAGTTGAAAAGTTATTCCATGTCACCAAGAAACCATTCCATAATAATCTATCATTCTTGACAACTCACTGATATGATATTGAAATAAACAATGTGCTTGTTCAGAGTGGTTTTGCAAACGTCAAGATGGTTCCTCATTTCAATTTGAAATGTTTGCTAGTGAGTTGGCCAAAATAATTTTTTAAAGGTTCTGCAATGGTTCTCTAGCATGTTAGAACAAACCTTCATATTAAATCACTACACAAATGTTTTAGTTTCTTGATATTTAGGTAGTTTAAAAAATTAAATGCTCAATTAGGCAAGACATCTTTTGTGTAAGTAATTTATAATGTAGAATCAATAATCATATATATTTAACAAAACAAAAATACACTTCTCTAAATACCTACACATACAGTAAATTCATCTGGTAGAAAATATTCTTTTCTTTATCATGGGGAATAATCTCGACTAATATTAACTGAAGATCCATAGTGATCATCGAGGAACATTATGGATGGTGTATGGATATAGGAATTATGGATGGCATATAGGTAACCTATATGAAAAGGCCACTGGAACTCTCACCACGGATCATAATCACACAATCCAAATCATATGGCAATATTTAAATTCAGTCTGGTAGAAACATAATCTTTTCTCAGGTGATTTTGCTGCATTTGGAACAATTTTTACTTGTCTGCAATCTGCATTCAATTTTAAGCTTGGAAAGTGGTAAACTATATAATAGTATGTAAAACATAGGCATAAGCATAGTTAAATATATGGTCTATTCCCAGGGCATCTGGACACTAAGGTAATTTCTGGGTGAGTATATTTGGAACTTTTGGAAATCTTGTTCATGGTTGATGGTCCAGTTCAGTTCTTCCCTCTGCATAAGCGTACTAATTTAACGCTTGCTTTCGCTGGTAAAAATCAATCATCAATAACTGCTTGAATGTGGTTTTCGTGTCTCAATTTTTGTATCTCTACTCTAGCATCTTATTTTGCAGAAGTTGGAGGTTGGACGTTGCAGATGAGTTTTCTGGGTCATGCGATGAATTGTGTTAATAGTTCTGTGTGGTAGTTAGTCGCTTATTAAGCCAGTTTACTTTTTCTACATTACAAACGCAGCATAACAATTGGATTTGAGCAAAATTTGAGAAATAAAGTAGTTATGTTTGAAAATTACAAAATTTGAGGTTAAAACCCGATAAATTCGTTCGTTAAGCTCGATTCGCAATACTCTCCGATCTAGTAACTTTTTTGGTAACTTTTCAATTGTTTTTAAAAGGTGCGTTTACAATGTCATGGGTGGCTAGATGAATATCTTCCTGAAAACGACTATATTATTATCGGCTGGGGGGACACTGCGCGACAATATTCATCTAGCCACCCATGACATTGTAAACGCACCTTTTAAAAACAATTGAAAAGTTACCAGAAAAGTTACTAGATCGGAGAGTGGTGCGAAGCGAGCTTAACGAACGCATTTGTCGGGTTTTAACCTCAAATTTTGTAATTTTCAAACATAACTACTTTATTTCTCAAATTTTGCTCAAATCCAATTATTATTCAGCGTTTGTAATGTAGGAAAAGTAAACTGGCTTAATAAACGACTAACTATCACCCAGAACTATTAACACAATTCATCGCATGACCCAGAAAAGTCATCTGCAACCTCCAACTTCTGCAAAATAAGATGCCAGAGTAGAGTTACAAATACAAAAATTGAGACATCAAAACCACATTCAAGCAGTTGTGAGTATTGATGATTGATTATTGCCAGCTAAAGCGAGCGTTAAATTAGTATGCATATGCAGAGGGAAGAACTGAACTGGACCATCAACCATGAACAAGATTTACAAAAAGTTCCGAATATACTCGCCCAGAAATTACTTTAGTGTCCAGATGCCCTGGAAATAGACCATACATTTAACTATGCTTATGCCTATGCCTTACATAATAATATATAGTCTACCACTTTCCAAGTTTAAAATTGAATGCAGATTGCAGTCAAGTAAAAATTGTTCCAAACAGCAAAAGCATCTGAGAAAAGATGGTTTTCTACCCGACTGAATTTAAGTACTGCCATATGATTTGGATTGTGTGATGATCTGTGATGAGAGTCCGAGTGGCCTTCTCATATATGCCATATGCCATCCATAATTATGATCACTTTGGATCTTGAGTTAATATTAGTGAGGATTACCCCCCATGATAAAGAAAAGAATATTTCGATGAATTTACTGTTATATCATTTCAGTTGTCATTTGGCTCCATTGTTGGATCAAAATTGACCCTTTCATTCATTTGTAGGTATTTAGAGAAGTGTATTTTTGTTTTGTTAAATATATATGATTTTACATTATAATTATACTAAAAGAAGTCTTGCCTAATTGAGCATTTAGTTTCTTAAACTACCTAAATATCAAGAAACTAAAATGTTTGTGTGGTGGTTTATTAATTGTCTGATTTAATATTAGGTTTGTTCCAACATGCTAGAGAACCATTGCAGAACATTTAAAAAATCATATTGGCCAACTCACCAGCAAACGTTTCAAATTGAAATGAGGAACCATCATGACATGGTTGCAGAACCACTGTGGACAAGCACATTGTTTATTTCAATTTCGATGTCATATTAGTGAGTTGTCAAGAATGATAGACCCTTCTGGAATGGTTTCTTGGTCGAATGGAACCAACTTATTTTCAACTAAAGAGAGCTACAGTTCTTTTAAACTAAATAGCATAAGCAGGGGTCATTTCTTACAAACTCTCTTCAAAAAGTTTCGACTTATAATACTTACGTATAGACATAGAATTTGAAGTAACTTTTAGAAACAAGTAAAGGCTATTTATTAGTTTGAAATTAAGAACCCCTTTGCAAATAACTTACTATACCTGGAATAAAAATGCTATTGAAGTTGCAAGAACTTTTTATTTTATATACAAAGCAAAACAAGTATAATGTGTTTAATGGAAAAACTTATTAAGTGGGCTGAGAATTGTCAGGAGACAAGACTGCTGGAGTAATAAAGTACCAGTTACTTTCATTGTTCTATCCTATTCTATGAAAACTTCACAACCAACCTGTTCACATTTGGAAGATATTTAAAAAATTATAACTCAGACATTGATACTTTTCTGACATTAGGACTTCACCTTCCACTATAGGATGTCTACCATAACATGATTTCGGAACTGTATAGGGCAGGTCCAAGTCATCTTGTATACATTTTTTTCTCAATGTGGGCTCTAGGACATATCTTGGGCTTAAAAGATGCACTTGAGTGTTTGTGATACTTTCAAGCTAACTTGTATATTGTTTTGGAATTTTTAGTGAAATGAGTTATGAGAAAGAACCATGACATAACATAAAATAAAAGGTTCCTGCTTGGTTTCTGTTAAAATCTCAAGTATAATTAAAAATTATATTTGCAGAAGAAGATAATTACACACACATGCTGTTAGCTTTCTTGTAAGAATGGAAGATCCACATCAAAAGCACACTAAGGGTTGTTGTGGTAATATATTATACAAAACACTTAAAATCTATGGTGGTTCAAATATTAGAACCCAGGATGTAAACTTCAAGAGGCTCCTTTTGAGGCCCAGTCCTTAGCAATCACATTAGCAAAAAATGAATATACCTTATATGATATACAGGAGTATGATAATATATAAACACTTAGTGTTATTTTGACAAATGTTATACTTATGCATCCTTCGGAGAGATTAACACTTACATAGCACTCTGTATAACTGAGTACACAATGGTCACCCTCAAATTGAATCCCACACAATCACTTAACAGAGCATTTAAATTTATAAACAGAAACACACACATATTTTGTTTAGGTTAGTCCGTCCATCCTTCCTTTGGCACATTCATGGATAATTGAGATGGTCAAAAGATCATTCTTCATTTATCTTGGATAATGCAAAATCATTGAGTAGCACCTTGATGATGTGACTTGAATACTGGACACTGGGCAATTCTTTTTATTCTTCGGTTTTATTATTGTCTGCAAGTGAATTTTCCAATTCGCAAGTATCAAGCACTTTGCTTACAGTCTTCATACAAAGTCAAAAACAAACAATGCATGCAGCTGCAGCTCTGCTACTGGAGTTAAGGGAATTGCGAGGAAAATTGTTAAAAATAGCTTCATTCTCTAAGGGATCAAATCCGTGGTAGGTTCTAGGTTTATTTCACTTTCTGCTTTCACTATATGAGTTGTTGAGTAGAAAAGTAGTACTAAAAACATAAAGGACTGTTTGATGATAATAGGCAGTGTAGTTATTTGATAATAACTCACGAAAATTGGAATAAGAAAAAAAGAAATATGAGAAATACATTCACAATATTTACAAATATGCTTCCAAGGAATCGTAATACGTAATATTATGCTCTCTTTCTCAAAATACGGGCAGAAAACAAGGATAGAACATAAGCGTCATGCCATTTCTTAAATTTTGACGGAATGTCTTAGATACCAACAGAAAATTAGAATTTCCCCAGATATCAGTTGAAAAATTTTTGGAAGAAGGGCTGCCACTACAAAACCGATATTTCCATGGCTGGCTAGATGAATATTGTCGCGCAGTGTCCCCCCCGCTAATGATAATGATAATCCGTATTAATCCGTTTAATCGGTGGTCGTTGCGTGGGGGGCGGCTGTGTTCGCGGCTGCCGCCCTGTTGCCGCCGTGTCTTCGGAGGAGATTCGACTACGTGGATGTTCTAAGTCCAACGTATCTTCTTGCGCCGAATCTCTTTTACCACGCTGCAAGGGGGACCCAACTCTTGGAAAGGATCTATTGTCCCTTAGGTCGCTAATTTAAATAATGTAAAAGTTTATTGTTTTAGAGATGCCAGCAAGGTTTTATGGTTTAAGACAAAAACCTGCAAAAAGCCAAAAAAAAAAAAAACTAATTGAATAGTAATTAAGGAAGAATAAAATTAAAAATTAAAAAAAAGACAATTTTTAGTTTTCTCCAGAATCTGAAATAAAATAGCGGCGGACGTGAACTTATTGCAAACAAGCTCAGTGGTCCCCAGAAACGTGTTTGACGGGTACACGATTTCTTACTAAATTGGAAAAACTACAACAAAGAAAACTAAACTAACGACGCTGTGTAGAAGAGAACAGAATTCTGCCAGTAACTGGGATCCTCGATATTATGGTGAGCAAAACACTACTATAATATACTAAATGATTCAACTTCTACAACTACTCTACAAATACTTAATTGCCGGTAGTCTCCTGCGTCTGGCAAAGTATCCGCTATCTGCAAGAAAATGGCCTATTCAGGAAAAGGGCAGAGGTGGGTTGACACTATATGGCACAACCGAAAAACACTCCACGAAACTTTTCATAGGCGAGCAATAGCCGAATTAATTGTTTTGACACTAATTAAAAATACAAATAATTAGCGCGGCGGACGAAAACGTACGAAGGCGTAGAAGGGCCACATAAATTTTTTTTTTTTTATTCTGAGATAATAAGTCGGAATAATGGTTTCTCTGAGTTAATAAGTCAGAATAACCATTTTTCGGACTTATTAACTCCGAAAAACGATTTCTCTGACTTATTAACTCCGAAAAATCATTATTCTGACTTATTATCTCAGAATGAAAAAAAAAAGTCGTTTTTAGCTTTTTCTGACTTAGTATCTCCGAATAACAGTAAAATGACAGCTGACAAGTGACGGACGACAGAGCGGTGCAACAAAACAGCTGATCATGTAAACAAAGAGTTTTGTATATAGGTCTATTTTGTATTTATCCTTATAGAATTTGCACTATTTTCTTAAAATTTTAGACGTTTAGACAGTTGTCGGTTTTTTTAATTCTCTTTTCAATAATTATATGTATATTCCAAACGGTAGACTTAAAACCTAATGTAAAATGAGTGACAAAAGTCCCTATTTTCTCAAGTTAAAAGAACAAAGTGCGGACGGAGGTGGCTCAACGATATGAAATGAAACTTTCAGACACAGACTTTCAAACACTCAGAAATAAGTTTCAACCCCTCCGATTTCTCTGCTATCACCAGTATATTTATTGTAACTCACCTAGTGTTAACCACGAGTTACTACACCTCGCAGGAGATGAAAGCTTTTAAAAGCCTAAATGCCTTCTAATATTTTGAAGCTGGGTTCGTAAGTGGTTATGGAGTACTAAAAATTAAAGATCATAGAGTCCTGGTTGGAAAGGTAAGAACATATTTCATTGACATATTCAGTTGATTATGATTGGGGCTCATGAGGGATATCAATAATTCTATCGTAAGACAAGGGGTGCTATTAGGAATAGCACGCATAAATAGCACATATAAGGAAGTCCTGCAGGGGAAGGGACACATAGTCTTAATTAGGTAGAACATACTAGGGTGACTTTAGATAATATACAGGGTGCTTCAGAGTTGTGGTGACAAAAGCTTAAGGGAGATTTCTCTGCCAAAATAAAGCAAGTGCTTTGTTCTTGAGATACAGTTTGTTAGTTTGAATAAAAAAATACAAATTTATTACTTTATTACAGATGACAAATTCTGATTCTGATGAATATATCATACCAGTCATGATGATCCCATTGTGCTTTTTTCACTGTGATAATAGACTAAGGTATTCAGTCGTAAATTCAAAAAAATATCCACAAAGTATGTAACTTAACATTAAAAATATACAAACTAAATAGTAGCACTTGCAAGCTCAATAAATGTAAGTAATTATCGAGGGCTAAACTGCTAGGGCATTATGGGATACATACAACCCATCCCATTAGTTTGGCATCAATTTTGCATTAATGTCATTACTTTTTTTATCACAGTTTGAACAAAGCAAGTGCTTTGTTCTTGAGATACAGTTTGTTAGTTTGAATAAAAAAATACAAATTTATTACTTTATTACAGATGACAAATTCTGATTCTGATGAATATATCATACCAGTCATGATGATCCCATTGTGCTTTTTTCACTGTGATAATAGACTAAGGTATTCAGTCGTAAATTCAAAAAAATATCCACAAAGTATGTAACTTAACATTAAAAATATACAAACTAAATAGTAGCACTTGCAAGCTCAATAAATGTAAGTAATTATCGAGGGCTAAACTGCTAGGGCATTATGGGATACATACAACCCATCCCATTAGTTTGGCATCAATTTTGCATTAATGTCATTACTTTGGTATTGTGTATAAAATTTCAAGTAGTGGTTTACTCCTCACTAATTATCATATTAATATCCTAGGAACTAAATATTTCTTAATTATATTTCAGGTGAAGCACTCACAAAAGATGAATCCGCAGCCACTAGAAGTGTGGATTATTTGCCAACAAGACGGTAGTGTGATTTCAGCCCATTGTACATGTATGGCAGGTCTTGAGGAAGTTTGCAGTCACATAGGGGCTCTGGTATATGCAGCTGAATACATAATGACATCAAAAGTTTACTCCTCATGTATGGATAATCGGGCTATGTGGAAAGTTCCAACAACCTCAAAACTTGAGTATACAGAACTAAGAGAAATATCTTTTTCAAAGTTTTTTAATTATAAATCAAAGAGTGATACAGCAGTAGTGTCACAAGGTGAATTATGCAATGCATTGCAAGAATTAAAAGATATTGGAAATAGTTCAGTACTGATGACGTTAACTGAACATTTGTCCCTT
The DNA here is from genome assembly GCA_951812265.1 of Taphrorychus bicolor. NCBI lineage: Eukaryota > Metazoa > Arthropoda > Insecta > Coleoptera > Curculionidae > Taphrorychus > Taphrorychus bicolor. Next base: position 13,088,787 of record OX638297.1, read on the forward strand.
GAGTTTGCTCAAAAACAAGCAGTAAGTGCTTTAGTGATTCCAAACCCCTATACAAACTTACATCAAGAGGAATTTGAACTGAACAATTTAGAGCAATTAATAAACTTGTGTTTGTCTTTTGCACGAGGAAGTAGTAATGACTAATGACGACTGTGAAAAAATCAGAGAAGCCACAAAACCCCAAGCATTATCAGCCATCTAACTCCATCTAACCCATTGCTAAGGTTAATTAAATCCATATGTTATCCTTTGGAATTGCAGTTTAAAACTCAAGCAACAGAATGGGACAAAAAGCATGAAAAAACCACTCTCTTGGTCTACAAATCAGAACAATCCAAAAGTCATGAAAATGTTATACTAGAGAGTGTAGGCTTCTGCATCAACCCAAGTTTCTCAAATTTTGGAGCTTCACCTGATGGATTTGTGTCCTGTACATGGAGCGGCTTAGGGTGTGTTGAAGTAAAGTGTCCTATTAGTGTTCGTGAAAGTTCTCTCAAACAATTTGCTATGCAGTCAGGAAGCTGTTTAATAGTGACTGAAGAAGGCATAGAATTGGAAGAAGCACAATTATTACTTTCAGATACAGCAACAAATGGCCATAACTGGAAGAAATTAGCAAAATAACATCATCGTATTTTCAACCCTGTATTATTTTAACTGAAACACTTACCTACTCTAAACCTACTCATAAGTAGGTAGTACAAGGACAGATCTACTCAAATTAGCTTCAATCAAAGAAATCCATTGGTTCATTTAAAAGTTGCGCTCTCTCAAACTTGGTGCAAAAATCAAGTGTTGCAAAGCAATTGACCAGCAGTGCTTGCTCGAAAGTGCGTTTCTTGGTTGAGACCATCACACAGGTTATAGGATAGTCCAGCTTTTGCTGCTTGAGTATAGTAAGAATGGACGTAAATTGTGGAGTCACCTGCATACATTGTAGTTTGTAGGTAGTAGGTTTGTAGTAGGGATAACTGCAATATATAGGATGGGTAGTTGAGGGAAAAGAACTGTACTTGTGTGACGCCTGCATTTATATTTTAGGGCATAGAAAGTGCAACTTCTACTTTGACTTGAAAGATGTGTTTTTTTTATGTAGGTGTGTATCGAGCACTCTAGATTAGGAATATCAAATATGTAACTTTTGGTCAAGATATTAACTTACAATTGATTGGAATATCACAATGGCAATGAGCTGTCTTACCACTTAATCAAGTGATTTTAAATAAGATGTTTTTTCTAGTAAAGAAGGTATTTATGTACCTATATGTATTATGTAAGTACATTATTTTGTCTTCATCAATAATTATTATTCTTGAACAACCGAAACTGAAAGAAAGACATATCATGTAGCCAGTGAAAGAAACATATGGTATTAAATCTGTCAAACTATCTGCTACATGACTACAGCTTCAATTTGACATTTTTTATATTTATGAATACCTAGTAGGTCGTGGCGAAGAGGGAAGACAGTGACAAATTGTATCTAAAGCCATTCTCCTTAAAACTCTATGCAGAGTTATTGTATCAGAATTTTTCTTTGAAATTATCATTATTAAATTAGCATAATACTAAGTATAGGGCCGTACCTATATGTTTCAAGTGGAAAACATGTGTGTATGTGGGATGTTTAACTAAACATTAAAAATGTTCTTTTCTTATTGAAGTGAATAAAGCAGTGAAGATGAATTACTCAACTTTTGTTTTTATTTCACAGAGTATACCCATTTCTGTATTTGCTTTTTTTACAATTAATATCAATGCAATAATTATTTTACTGTCCCTTCCTAGGTATTTATGAACAATGGAAAATTGTGACAGTCTAGGTCTTGTTATTAGCTTATTGTGGTAATTGATTTGATTAGATCTTCTTTTTTCGACTGCAGGCACGGGAAGTCGCCTTTTCGGACCCTCATTTGAGATTAGAAAGCGTTTTTACAATTTTTCTGCTCTAAAGCGGTTTCACTTTCTCCTTGGACAATCTTAGCACCAGATCATGTGGATAATTTGCCACAGAGTGGACCCTACCCTGTTTTTTGAGCATATTTCGTGCCTTCAAATTGTTCAAATATTAATATATTCAAGAAAAAGAAATTATTTCTCTAGGTAGGGTCAAGAGATGTTACAATAATCATATTTAGTAATATGCATAAATTATTTTAAGTCATGGTTATGCTGAAATGTTTAAGAGATCCCTCAGTTTTTTGCTTCAAATCACAATAACGCAATTGCTAGAGCAAGCCCACAAGTTCTTTGTCTTCTTTGCTGGTCTACGGAGCCCCAGGGCTTCAGCAAACTTGTTTTACAAGTTGTCCAAAACAAGTTTGTCCGCTGAAATGTTTAAAGAGTCTCTCACTTTTTTTCGTTTCAAATCAAAATATCAAGTTGTTCGTTGTTCGCCTTTTTTGTTGGTCCTTGTGGAGTTCTTAATATTATTTTTGTTTTGTGTGTAATAACTCTAAGTAATAACAAATTCAATAATATTTATCTGCAGAAACAACAAACAAATCGCATAAAAAGAGGGGGTTAAATTTATGACAGAAATCTCAAATAGAAAACAATTGAATATAGAAGTAGTCAAGGCCTCAAAAATGTAGCTTGGAACCCGAAGATCAGCCCGGTTGCTAACTAATCCGCATGCGTCCTCTAAACAGTTCAGCTTCATTTTTGCCGACGTCGGGCCAATCAACGTTGGCAAAAGGAATTTCTCAGCCAAACAACATCGTCATAATTTTCGTGACGTAAAATGCAAAAGCGCTTGGTGTTAGTATAGAACCTTTTTCCTGATCATCGACCATCGTACAATTTATAAAATTGTAAATCGTAAATTTTGGTTGTAAATTTTGGCTTTTTAGCAGCTTTAGTTTGTGTTGGTGTTGTTTTAATTTCAAATTTAAATTATTTCAATAGCCTTTCAGTTTATTGCTGTACTATTTTGCTTTTTTCTGCTGTTCTGTTAAGTTCTGTGCTATTAAATGATTACTTTAAACTTGAAACTGAAGATTCCGGAACCTTTCAACATTATTCTATTTGCAATTGGTACTACATAAGGAAAAAAACTCTGCCACATCTCATTTCCACAAAAAAAACCTCTTCTCAAGACTATTCTGAAACCTAAAACAAGATAAGAGGTAAGTAAAAAAAGAGATAAAAAACAGGGTTTACACAATATGTAATTATTTACCCTCATATCTCACTAAAAAAAAATTAATTTGGTACCTTAACAGTAACAGGCTTCTGAACTTTAGTTATTGCAAAAGAAAAGTAATAATTTAACTTAAGTGCTAAGATGCATCCTTATATTGTTAGTTTTTTGGTACAAAAGTGTGCCTTCTAATATGCTTCTTAGTAAATAGTGCACCCGTAAACCTTCATAAATACATTTCTAGTAAGGTAGCTGACATAGACATAAGTATGCAGAAAAGCTAATGCAGCATAAATTGCCAAACCAGCTACTTGCTTTTGAGTCAAAAATGAGAGGAGAGCTTATTGTGCACACATTGAAAATGGCATAGGCATAATCTATTTCTAGTCCTAGTAGTTTTAATGTAAGTATCAAAATCTTTATACAAACCTTAACTGCTCTGTGGATGTACCCATAGCATAATTGTCTAGCAAGACGAGAGTCACTTTGCTTCTATATGAATAGGATATAAATAGATTATTAACTGGGATAGTGGATCACTCACCTAATAGAGCATCTGCTGGAACTTGATTAAAATATATCCTTTCTCTCTTTTAAACAAAGTTTCCCTTCCTAAAAAACGAGAATTTTTAACTTCACCCTACCACAACCAGTGTTTATCATTTCAAATTAGGGGTAAGGATAGCCGATAGCCCTACTTAATCATACTAGCAAATGCAAATGGCATAAGTGATGAACAAAATGAAAGGAGAGTGCCGTACTTATGAGCTGTTGAATAAAAGAAAAGTTGTAAAGCATACATGAGCCCTAACCTTACTGTGGACTCATGTATTCTTTACAGTCTTTACAACAAGGCCAGGGTTGTCAACAGCTGTGAACACAATGTTCCTTTGTAGGGGCTATTTCAAAAACTACCTTAAACTCATGCTGCCCCTACCTTTCATTCTTTCACACCAACACCATACCAAATTATTACACATACCTAGATACTGGATACTTACATCTTTAGGTACTACACAAGCACAAGGCTGCACTGAAAAGTGTGTGTAGATCATTTGATAATAAGAAAAATTGAAATTATTGAGAAATGAGTGGAGCAGAAACAGGAAAACTGGGTGCCGGCTGGTGTACCTGCATGACGCTTTCTCGAAATACGATAATCCAATAAATCCGTCACTTGACACGTTGCGTTAGCGAATCTCGCGCAATTCTTGCTAAACAAGGATTCCTTTTACTAATTGAAAACAGCAATTCTATTACACCCACTTTGCTGAAATAAAAAATTACTGTAAATTATTTGCAAAACGTAATTTTTGATTGTCAAAATGGCCGGAACCATAAACAAAAGAACCCAGTAACCCACAATCCTTTTAATAAATTTTGCGCATGCGCAGTGAAGACCAACCGGGCTGATGTCGGGATTTCAACGCCTACTCGAACGTTCATATTTCGAACATTGGAACCAAAGGCGACTCTTCGTATAAATCTCAACCGTATTCGAGAAATCTACATTTGTCGTCCGTCACTTGTCAGCTGTCATTTTACTGTTATTCGGAGATACTAATGCCCGTATGTTCCGTTTTGTAGAAAGCCGGCTTAAAGTTGAGCCGGCTTTGAAAGAAAAGCCGGCTTAAAAAGCAATTTCTATTCTCCGTAGAAAAGATAGGCCGGCTTACGTAAGCTTCATAAACACTTGGCAACATAGCAGATTTGCCTGTTTACCGCGCGTTTTTAAAGTTATACTTTCCTACATCATACATTTTGTCACATCTGGATACACTTTAGGTCCAGCAATGAGGTTTCTGGGGTTTATGATGGGTTTATGGAGGGTAGGTATATATTTTAGCCAATGTTAAAAGACCTTGTCAGCTGAATATTTTATTTACCTCTGTTGAAAAAACGTTTTTATTTACTTTAATAAGCCAAAAATATTAGCAAATCTTGGAAGGTAAGAAAACAGAGAGAGCTTTATTGCACAAACGGGAAGACAAGACGCGTGGAAGCAGATAGAAAGGGGTTTTAATGCTGGGAGCCCGAAAAATATTTTTCAAAATGCAGAGTATTTAAAAAAACTCTATAGTAATAAAAAAAGGAATTAAGGAAGAAAATAGCTGAGGAGAAAAAGCAGGTACTGCTCACTGGAGTCGGGTTTCCTCCTCTGCCTCCAAATAAGTTGCAGAAACGTGAGGACGATGAAATAGACAATATCCTCATCACTATTACGAATCATCGTCAATAAAAATTTCATCTTCCATCTCCATCTTTATTGGTATAATCTAATAATTTTCTAATTCAAACGTAGAACCAAAGCACAAACAAATAACGTAAACAACAAACAAGACAACTTTAACTTTACTTTCACTCTTCGGTGACGGGCCGCCGCCGTGTCATTTCTATTTTTAAGGTTAATTTGGGATACGCTTGGCTTAAGCCTCGAAGATCGGGGGCTTAACTTTAAGCCCGCCTATCTCTTGAAACTGTGACGGTGAATATGAAAACGCCAGTTTGAGCCGACTTTAAATTTAAGCCGGCCTAAAGGTTGACGGTACATACGGGCATAAGTCAGAAAAAGCTAAAAACGAGATTTTTTTTTTCATTCTGACTTAATAAGTCAGAATAATGGTTTTTCGGAGTTATTAAGTCAGAGAAATCGTTTTTCGGAGTTAATAAGTCAGAAAAATGATTATTCGGACTTATTAACTCCGAAAAACCATTATTCTGACTTATTAAGTCAGAATAAAAAAAAAAAAATTTTTGTGGCCCTTCTACGCCTTCGTAAAAACGGGATTCAAAAAGGGGGAAAAAAAAATACGAATTGGCGATAATCAGAACGGCGGAGCCAAGAACTTTTCTCGCGGTAAAATTCGAAATTTTCGGTCTTCCCGGTTGGATCGTCGTTTTTAGATCGTAACTCTATCGAGTTCAAAACGCGTCTTTTTTCTTCGAGTGTCGAAGATCGTCTCTTTTCGCCACCCCCTCGGTACCTCTCGGCCCCGAAAGGGTACTGCCGAAAAAATCAATACCACCCTGACCAGTGGCGATTATATGGCGCTTCGGACAGCGCGGGCATAAATTCAGAAAATGAGCTTTTCTGGAAAATCTGCTAGTAGAAAAAAATTGAAAATGTGATCATTAAATAGAATAAATTATGCTTTTTAAAATGACACCTCACATGACATAGTTTAATTGACAATTAAAGCTTTTTATTGAAATTAACCGTTAATTTCCTGGCTCAGTCAATTAAGACATTAATTGCTCGAATTTACAATCAAAGGATCAGAAATTAAAAGCTCTATCTGCTGAGAGAATAAGATTTTAATTTCAATTAACGATATTTGCAAAAACGCTTTAATTACCAAACTATTGTTTGGGTCACGTACAGGTCTGAAATTCTTTCAAGGGCCATAAACCATTAAAAGGGCGCCTTTGCCGGTCAAAAAAGAAGGGCAATTGTAGTGACCATATTTTATGGCCGGAATTCCCAAGAAATTGTGAAAGTGCCTGTCCTACACTAACAAAGGAAATGCTCTTGACGAAAATAAAAAATATTGCAAACACATGTGCATTTAGGGCCTCATTGGTCTGGTTTATTTAGAAAACCGAAAAATAGAAAAAACTTCCATAAGATTAAAGCTTAAAAGCTTCGAAAAATGGCTTACAGAGTTGCCACGTTTCCACACATTAACTCATATGCAAACAGAGAGGTCAGTTTGCATAACAATATCTTCCTGAAAACGACTATAGCTTGTAATTCATTTTTGAAAGAGAGAGAAAAAAATCCTTTATGTGCTTTACGACGAGAGAGAAATCTATAAGCTGATGCGACAGACAGCTCCGATATTAAACTGTCACCTATCAGCGACCGGACAATGACAGCGACCGTTGCTTGATATGTCAAACATCCGACTCCCTAAAAAAATTGTTTTCACAAAAATTACAGAAAAACTTTAAAAATTTGATCGTAATTGAATTATTGAAATCGTTCAGCAAGAATATTCACCAACATAGGGCTAGTGGATCCAAGAAATGGCTGCAGAAATTAAACCGGCTACGCAAAGCAACGAGAGGTTTTGCACAACGAAAAAGCCCGTATTGCTCTCGAAACTCGAAGGGTGCAGCGATGAAATTAACGCCGCAGTTCTCATTCCTGGTGAGGATGGGGTTATTAGTGTCTCAGACGACAAGTAAGTATACAACAATTATTATCCATTATATTGCAATTCCGTCAAGGTATAAAGGTAATTATTTGTTTACTTGGAGAGGTGACAAATATTTTTGTAAACACTAACTACATTAAGGAATGTTTCTTTATATTGATAACACTGTTATGCCCATAGGACTGTACGAGTATGCTTAAAAAGAGACTCAGGACAGTACTGGCCAAGTATATGCCAATACATGCCCAGTGGCACCACTTCCATCTACTACACAGTGGAAACCAGACAGTTGTTTATTGGCCAAGAAAATGGCACTGTTTCGGAATTCTCACTAGCCTCAGATTTCAATAGAATTATGCCTGTAAGGGAATATTTAGCTCATCAAGCTAGAGTTACTGAGATCATATTTGCCATAACTTGTGAATGGGTTCTAAGTGTAGGAAGAGATAAACTGTTTTCATACAGTTGTACACAAACAGGTCGAAACATTGGAACTTTCAGTTCAGAAGCTTGGTGCACATCTTTACAGTATCCTTTATTTATTTCAAAACAAATTATGGTAAAGTCTATTATAAGTAAGTCAAATTTTCTTAATGCTGATTCAATTAGATTTGATGCCCAATCAAAGCACGCATTTATTGGTGACTATTCAGGGCAAATTACAATGCTGAAATTAGATAACAATGGACTCTCCATAGTAACAACCTTAAAAGGCCACACTGGATCTATTAGGTCTTTGACATGGGATGTATCCAGGCAAATGCTTTTTAGTGGATCATTTGATCACAGTATTATAGTATGGGATATTGGGGGCCAGCAGGGTAATGCCTATGAACTCCAAGGACATCATAACAAGGCATGTATTACTATCTTCTTTGTAACAGTGACTTCTTAAGGAGGGTCTTGTAGGTTTCAGCTCTGTATTATTCTGACTCTACTAAGCAGCTTATCAGTGCTGGGGAAGATGGTGTCATAGTATTTTGGGATATGAACCATCCTCGTCAGGAAACTCCAGAGTGGGCTGAAACAGATCTGTGTCAACTATGTAGTAAACCTTTCTTTTGGAATATAAGGTAAGTGGGTTGATAAGTGTTAAGTATGTTTCATCTGGATAGCAGTTATAAGTTAGTTATCTAAAATTTTAGAGCCATGGTCGATCAACGTCAATTTGGCCTAAGGCAACATCACTGTCGTCACTGTGGTAAAGCTATCTGTGAAAAATGCTCTCAGGGAAGATTGACCATTCCCTCAATGGGCTTTGAGTTTGCTGTTAGAGTTTGTGAGCCCTGCCACACCCTACTCAAGGATAAAGAGTAAGTAGGATTTATATTGTTGTATACATTTGACCACAAATATTGCTTATCCCGAAAATAGTATTTGTAAGTACAAAAAATATGGTTTATATCTATTTAGGAGACCTTCATTGGCAACATTCCATGATGCAAAACACAGTGTGGTAGCCATGGATGTAGATGAAACCTCAAAGAAACTCATTACTGTAGGTCAAGATAGGGTTATTAAAATATGGGATATCTCAGCTTTGTTGTAAAGATTCAAATATAATTTATAAGATGTGATGTATAAATCTATTCTGAAAGGAAATAAAGTAAAGCTAGCGTATAGCTTTCCTTTTTTACTTTAAACTTATGTTTGTAATGTATAGGTAATTATGATTTAATGTTATTTATCTTTATCTAGTTTTTGATTAAAATTTGTTGTAGTGTATCTAAAGAAACTAATTAAAATCTTCAAAGTTTGTTTATATTTAGCAAAGTGTTTTTCATTATAATCTTTTACCTACAGATACTACAGGCTAATGAGCCTGTAGAAAAAAAATATTTGGTCTAATGAGACTAAAATGACCAACACCAAAATTATCAATAGAAAAAGATATTGCATTGCTGGTGTAGGGAAAACGTCGGGATGCCACTAAACTTGCTCTGGATCTAACATGTGGGTTGAAATATTTGGCGCCTGGATAATTCCATCTTCTTTTTATGATTGATTCCCTAACAGTAACAGCTATTTTAGCTTTAGCATATAACTCTTGGTTTTAATGAGATGCTTTACATGTTGGAGTTGTGTGGGACCATGGAAGATCATCTCTGAACATCAACTTGTTAGATTTTTCATTTTTTCTTTGGAGCTTTGGGGGTTTTTCCTTCTGTTTATCAATCAATTCACATTATTCATAATTCATACCAATTATCAAGAGAACAAAAGTACATGAAGATTTTGGAAAAGTTTTAGATGCAACAACAACTTCTTTTCTTGGACACCCTGTATAAATTGAGGTAATTGTATATTATATATTTTAAGCTTGTACCTTCACAAAAAGATATATAATATTTTGCTGTTTTATAACATAGAATTTATTAATTAAAAATAGTATGATTATCTACATAAAATCAACTTAGGAAAATGTCTAGGAGCTAACTATTATGATACAATCTAGTGTTTTGTTGCTAACATCTTAAACCAGATCCTATTGCCAAAAAAGTACCAAAAGACCCACCCCCTTGCAGCATCACTTTCCCCACTGTATTAACTAATTCTCTTCCTCTTAACCCACTCCTAAAAAAAAAAATATATCTTTTAAAACTTTTTGACCAACAAAATCATACAATTTCTGATAAGGAAATCCCTTTAAACACAAACCTTAGAGCTGAAAATCCTCCAAATAAGCCACCACTGGCCATTCCAACACAGAAGCCCAGTAGAAATCCTGTTTTCATTTTATCTAAGCAAGAGGGTCCATGCTGAGAGTACATTCCTCCTGGAACTGCTGGCATCTACAATTTCAAAGCTTATATTAAAATGTTCAGTTAATTGTAAGGCAAAATATAGAGTAGAGTATGCTATCACATAATACATTTTCGGTAAAAGTTCCATGAAGGTCTGTCACAGTGATAAGTGTGGTTGTAGAGATTAATTTGAGTAAAGGTCTCAAAACATGATATAAAAAAATTATTGTGTGCTTTCTTTAATTTAACTTAAAAATCTTATACTGGGGTTGAAAAGATGAAGGACTCTTATACCCCTTGACCCCTTGTAAATGTTCCATGAAGGTGCTTTTAGTTCATCACTGAAGTTTGTAATATTATCACACATGAGATCACACATGTTTCAAAACATAATGTTATGACATCAACATGGATAGTTTGTGTTAATATAGATTAGTATTGGTTAGTTTAGTTTTTTTTTTATTTGGGTTAGTTTAGGTTAATATCAGGTTTAAATCAGGAAGAGCAGACAGAGCTCCATTAGGGCCAAACTCTCTTCTCTGCAACAATGCCCAGGCCGACTTGAAAGGCGTTAGGGTAATGGAAATGGTCTCCGACCTAACGGCATCAAAACGCTTAACCGACACACGCTACGTCGTCTGGATTCCCTCACGGGAAGACTGGAACGAACGAGGCGAAGATCTGCAAATGGCAGGTAGTACCTGATTACCAGACGGAGCCAAGATCAATAAAGCTGCTGGTGCCGGAGTATACGGGAGTTCGGATTGCATAGCAGAGAGCCTAGGCCGACTCAGCACAGTATTTCAGGCAGAAATACCCGCCATTAAACTTTGTGCCCGACACCTATTAGAGGAAGGAGGACACCATAGATCAATAAAGATCTGCTCCAAAACAGTTTCGAGCTGCAGCAGGACTTTGAACATCCTATCGAAGGAGAACAATGTCACACTGCTATGGAACACAGGGCATGAAGGCCACGAAGGCATTGAGAGGGCCGACTCCTTCGCCAGGAGGGCGGCGGACTAAACATTTGTCGGCCCGGAACCGGTGCTGGGGCTCCCATACTCCTTGGTCAAGCTGAACTCCAGAAATGGGGCAATGCCAAGTGCCAGGAATGGTGGGAGAGCCTACCAGGGCTAACACACTCACAGTTAAGGTTAGTTTGGTTAGTTCAGGTCAATTTATATTCATTTAGATATCTGTTGTGGTTAGTTTAGGTTAGTTTATTCCTGTTTTCGCCATTGGTTAGTTTGTGTTGGCAGACTGCTTTTATTTCATTGTCCTCCAGCTTATATCTGGTCAGCACAGATTAGTTTAGCTTAGTTTAGTTTTCAATTTTATTAGTTTAATTATGTATTTGGTTGGTTCAGTTTCCTGTTTTAGTTAGTTTAAGTTGGCGTAGTTATCTGTTATGTTTAGTTTAATTTACTTCGGTTCTTGTTATAGATCATTGTGTATTAGTGACTTGTAAGAGCCTGCTTACTTATAATTGTTAGGGTAGGTTATCGCTATCTCTATATATATATATAGGTTATCTTTAAAAATATACCACTGCATGCTTATTAGCCGGATTAGCCCCCAAAGGGAGGCCCTGGTGAGTTGGTTATACATGAAATTTTATATTAGCCTTAGTTGTAAAGAGTGCTGAAAAATTTGTTTATAATATCAAGCTTTAATCAAGATCTTACTTTATTTATATGTATGCTTTGTGTCCTGTCTAATGCAATGGAACTGTAGATCGGAGTTGCAAATATGCCAACGTTTCGATCTTTATTTAAATCTTCTTCAGGGCTTAATTCAATTTGAGAAGTATGTCATCTAAACTATATGTATGTCTTCTACCAGACATAACGCAAAAACAAAACAATGAATCCACAAACAGATGACCACTTGAGCTAAAGACAAATAAAACACCAGCCACTAGGAACAAAATAAATGATGGACTCATGTGGTCGTCTGTTTGTGGATACATTGTTTTGTTTTTGCGTTAGGTCCGGTAGAACACATACCTCGACACATACATATAGCTTAGATGACAAACTTCTCAAACTGAATTAAGCCCTGAAAAAGATCTAAATAAAGATTGAAATGTTGCCATATTCACAACTGTGACGTAGCTTCTTATTTGTCCTACACCCGCTATCTACAGTTCCATCTAACTTTAATCATATAAATCAATAAAATTACAAACCTCAGTTATGGGCCTTTAGGGAACATTTACAGGGGGTAAAAGTTCCATATAAATCCTGCATTTCTCAACATGAACCTAAAATGAATTAAACGTGACCGCCAATAATTTTCTCATAATAATGTTTTAAGACCTACTATACTAATTCAATAAAATTCCAAACTTCAGTGATGGACCTTTATGGAACTGTTACCCAAATTTCAATTTGATGCCTCTGAAGAGAACAATAATTGCATTAAAACCTACTGCTGAGTTTTAAATTTTTTCAGTTGTTACTTCTGTCCCTCAATTCTCAATAATTATGTATTTTCATTTTCCTAAGTAAGGCAAAGCAATGTCTGATGTCTGTCTGCTGGACTTTGAATTAAAGCAGGAGTAAATTCGTGTAAAAAAGAAAAAAATTAAGTTTAGCCTTGCTTTCTATTGCAATGGCTCAAATTCAAGGTCCAAAAAGGAGTAGTAATAAAATAATTCACTTACTTTGTTCAATTCTGTGGTTGTTTAGTATAGCAATGAGGCGGATACAGAGTTGAAATTTTAATTTATGTTATAATTCATGAAAGCCCTGAGTAGATAAGAAAATCGAATCAAGTCTGACAAGAATAATTTTTTTAATTTTTCAGTAGAAAAAGAACAGGAAACACTGATCTAAAAAATTTGAAGAAAAATTCAAAATTCAAGCACAACCTCGAAACCTCGCCGCTGGCTAATTTTAAAGGGATGAAATGTGTCACTGTCATAAATGTCGTAGCTTCCTGTCATTGTCGCTGTTATAAAGTGACATTTAATTGACACCGGCAGATAGTTACATGATGGAGTCATAGTGTCATTTGAGTAAGATCTGGAGTTACTGGAGTATATAGTATATATCCCAAGCTCTTCAAGTATTCACTTATTTTATATTTTAGAATATTGTTCAAATGATTGGCAAGCAAAAATAAATATAATACTTACATAAGACTATAATATCGTGGATAAATTAAGTAATACTGTTTCATAACAATTTCTTCAAGACCAAGAACTCCTCGTTCGTTTTGCTCTAGCTACACTTGGAAGGGCTCTCCTCTCTCGCCTAGATGAATAAGAGCTGCTTTTATTGTACCGTCTTTGACGTAAATTTGAACAATTTATGTCCACTCACAAGTGTGGTGTCTATAATCACTCCCGGAATGTAAATAAAAAGTTAAAACGGTCTTTTAATTATTAATTCTAAATAAAAAGTCGTATTAAAACATGTATTTAAAAGTAGATAGTTCATTTTAAAACGAGGATTCTAGGTATAAAGTATGCTAATTTTTGTTATAAAAATCCCATAAGATAAGTCTCAAAATGTGGCCAATACTGCTTGATATGACTGAAGAGGAGTCTGTACAAGGCTTGAGGCATTTAGGTAATAAATTTTGCACAGTTTCTCTACTCGTTTTCAATTCGCAGGACTAAAAGCTTTATGACAACAATTTTGAAGTTGTTAGTATTATAATATAATGCCAAAATAGGCCCTACCAGTCCTTATAACTGGGTAAAGTGTCTATGGAGAATTCCCCCTTTGTTTTCTAGGCCTGACTCTGCTAGTGGCTTGGGTTTAATATTCATCCACTTTTATGTTCAAGGTTTTCAGTTGGTAGTGGATTTATTGTTTTGGTCGAAGAGTAGGTAATATTGTACCTACTTAAAAGTTAAGTTTTGCACCCAGTGGTAGGTTGGTCAGTATAGTCCATACATACTACTACAATATACAAATCTCCTTATTTTCTTAATAACTTATATGTTTAATTGATTCACTGAAGCGAGCATCACCTAGGATATCACGCATATTTAGAAAGTTTTGGTCATACCTATAAGCCATTCTATTGTCATCAAGTAGACGTTGGAAAATTGCCTTTGACATTTTTATTGTATCTTCTCAACATGTGCTAAAAGGAGATGGGTATAAAAAAATATGAAGGTTTCAAAGGTAACTAGATGACAAAAATAACTGAATGGGTAATACTGGTTTTTATCAAAATTATATTCACCTTAAAATGGTCAACTTCCAAACTTTAAATTAATGCTCACCACTTTTTCTTGATGTTTAATGACTTCTGATTACCTAATTACAGTGTTTAATGACAAAAATCATTAAGTTGGCTGTGAAGACTCCACAAAAAAGAATGGAGTAACAAAACTTAAATTTTATTAAGCTATCTTTTCTGTCAACAATTCATAGCCAATGGATGACTTTATTTTTATTAAACAATGTTAAAATTATATTTTTTTTTAGAATTAGAAGCTTACTCCTCTTTGGTCTCTGCATTAAGGGCTCAAGGAACCCTAAACCCAGATAAAAGAAGGATTTTGAAAGAAACAAGTGTCTTATTGAACATTTCCTCTGAAAGACACAAAGCAGAAATCCGCAGGGCCATCAGTGATGAGAGGTTAAACACTATAGCATATCAGTAAGCACTTAACAATCTCATATTTGTAGAGGTATATGGGTGGAGCATGCACAATGTAGGTTGTAATCAAGGTTTGAAAAAACAACTTTTATTTACTTAGTATGTAAAGCACTACATTTGCTATGTTAGCATGTATATTTTTGTGGTACTTAAAACTGATAAAGTAAATAAGCATCATATAGATTTCACATTGTTTACTTATAAAATATGTAATTAATTAATAGGCCAAGCTCCATCTTGGCTTTACTTTCTGGATAATACCAGACATTCAATTGAGCTGGATTTGTATGTTTACTATTTTTGTATGTTGATCTTAGATATTTTCACAAATAATTCAAATTTATTGAAATCCATTTGATCTGTTATGTTATTTCAGTAATTCTGGTCGCAAAAACTCACTTGAAGACTGGGCATATGAAGGCCGCAGGGTTGTACCACTGCTGCCCAGGGCACTCCCTCAAACATCTTACTCCCTAATAGCAGATGAGGCCTGTGAGGCAGGCATTAATTATAATAAACAACTGCCTTTACCTGTTAATACTGAACGAAAACGGTCGCCGCCTCAACCTGCAACACCTGTTTCTGTTAATGAGAGAAATAACTGCAAATCCCCCACATTTAGATTGCCTGAAGCCCCCAGAGACGAACCAAAGAGGCGCAAGTGCAATAGTGTGGGAGAGGGTAGCAGCTTAGCACAACACTTATTAGGTCCTAAATTGACTAAAATACAACAAATATATCGGTAAGTTCGTCCACTTTCTTTGCTATTTTAAATGGTTGATTTTTAGGGACTTTAGAGAGAATTAATTTTTTTGCTATTAAAAAAAACTCACTTTTCTCGCTCATTTCAATGGAATTAAATTTGTTACATTCTTAGGGGATTGAAAACGTCCCATTCCAATCAAAAACTGAAAAAAAAAAAATTCTAATTTTTTTTCAAATTTACCAAGGTACCCAGCAATGGAAGGTGGGTAAGTGGAATATTTTCGAAAATAGCCGCCTGATTTTTAAGGACGTTTAAAATCGATTCTTTTTGTCATTTTTGAAAAACTCACTTTTCTGGCTAATTTCTTTTGAATTCAGTTTGTCTCGTTTTTAGTGTAACTGTTTCTATCACTAGTGTACTTACTTAATTTATTTGTTTTTGTGTTTTCTGAGTTCCATTTTTGGTGGTATATACATCTCTGGAATTTTTAAGTGATTCCTGCCTTTCTTCTATATCTTTTTAGTTGGGTCCTGGACGCCCAGTAAATTCTTGCAGCAAACTATTTATTTTTTGATGGATGTCGGAAAATGAAGCACGCACACGTCACGGGTCTCTGTTCTAAACTTGCCAAACCTTTTGACCATTTATTAGCTTGTCTTTAGCGCTAGAAAATTTATCATTTCACACAGATTGAAACAGTGCAAAGCTTATAAAAAATTCTTAGGTGTCTGTCAGTTTTTCAGCTTGGACAAGCTACAAAATTACCCCCTACTAATGTGAATGATGTTTTGAGTAATATTTGGGACACTACCACCATAGATTATTATTTTAGGCATAGAACAATAATCAGAGAACTAAGTTAAATATTGAACCCTTCTTGTATCTAAAACCATCTATTAAAATGGTATTCTTACCTCCTCAACTTTCTTTTCAGGCAAGTATCCAGCGTGCCAAAAGTGAAAGCAAGAGAATTACCGCCAGAAAGTGAAAACAAAGATCTGATTAGAAGTAGACCTAATGGAATTCCACACCAAAATCCTCCTATTTTTCAACAGTCAAAAGTGAATGTTATTCAGAATATCTCCATACCGCCTCAGAAAACTGACGTAACTATAAAGCAGTCAGAGATGGCGAAAGAAAGCCTTTTTAATCCTCTGCCGCTTACCGAAATCCAGACTATCGTTCCTAGAAGTTTGACGCTGACTCCTTCGTTGGTCCCTAATAATACGCAAACATCCTTAAATGTTAGTGAAGTAAATATAACCAACGCACCAAAAAAAGCTATAAGCGTAGGTCAGAAAGTGATAGTAGTCTCTAATTCCCAAACTTTACCAACCAACAGTATATTACAGAAAACGTTATCGGTTCCTAGGAATAAATTACAAAAATTAAATTTAGATAATTATAAAATTGTTCCCAATCCCATTGCGCATCAGATATCGAGTCCACCTGCTGTGCCGGTGACCGGTCAAAACCCTATAGCTTCAAAACCAAAGCTAGTGACTATTAAAGGTACTTCTAACAAGAAGATGATATCCCTATCGAAGCTACAAATGTTTAACCCTAAAGCAAATTTGAAGGTCATACCTTATGATGGAAAACTAAACAATGTACATAGTAAACAACCAGAGCAAAATATTTTGAAAATACCGGTAACTAGTGCAGAGGAGTCTAGGTGTCGTGTAGAGGTGTTAAGAATTGAAACACCAAACATGGAACTGAATGGTTATTTGGAAAATGGAGGAATGAAGCCTAGCAATGAAATTGAATCGAATGGAGACGATTTTAGTATAGAAAGGGAGAATGGTGAACTGTATTTAGGAGGTAGTGAAACACTGATGAGTTCGGAAAGCAGCGAGACTGATGAGCGTCGAAGCAATGGAGATTCGAGTAAGTATATGTGTTGAATTTAATCAAAACCAAATTTATTTTATGAATAACAATAGTTATAAGGGGCAAGGTCAACATTACAGTTTTTGAAATCACTTTCTAACACTCCCTCTATTTTGAAAGCTAAACGCAAAAAAAGGATTGACATTTAAAATAAATGGTGAAAGGAAACAGGTTTAGGACTGGAAATAAAACTTCCAATTTCTCGATATGCCAACGTTTCGGCTCTATATTGAGCCTTCCTCAGGGGTAAAAAAGAATCAAACAAACACATATAGGGCGTGATCCCACAAGCAATGCAATTACTTGACAATTACAGAAAAAACAAAAGGTATACCAACAATTTCGCAAAAAAGACAATAAAAAAGTACGCAGAAACTCACTTGAGCTAATGTAAATTATTTTGTTCATTATATGCTACTGTATACTATTTTTGCTACATTATATGCTCAAATACTGTAGTTATTTAAAATAATAGTATGTTATTAAGCGAGCTTTTTATGATAGACGAGAGACCATGAGACCACGGGAGACTTGCGCTCCTCGCCTATGGCTGGTGACGCAAACGTCCCCCTAAGGGAATAATGGCCATAAAGAGCGAGTATAATACTATACTTTATCCACGACCGCTTAATAATATACTGATATTCAGCTTGTTGACAGAAGTTAAATAGGCCTCATATAGTGTCAGAGGCATATTTGAGTTGAAACTGCGGGAATAATATCATTATTCCCGCTCGCCATTTAAGTTATAGATGTTGCCTTGGCAACCAGTAGGAGTAGGCAACAGTGCAATATGAAACGCCGCAGCGTAAAAAATGCACTGGTGGCACCGGTTTTGCCGTCAAACGCGAGTGTCACTTTGACATTTCAATTATTTTCTTTATACTACCTATAAGATTTTATAATTTGTAATTATTAGACAATGGCCGTGGACAAAGTATAGTATTATACTCGCTTTTTATGGCCATTATTCCCACGGGAGACTTGCGCCCCTCGCTTGCGGCTCGTGACGCAAACGTCCCCCTCCCTAAGGGAATAATGGCTATCATAAAAAGCTCGTTTAATAATATACTATTGTCCACGGCCATTGTCTAATAATAATTACAAATTATAAAATCTATATGTAGTGTAAATAAAATTATTGAAATGTCAAAGTGACACTCGCGTTTGACGGCAAAACCGGTGCCACCAGTGCATTTTTTACGCTGGGGCATTTGATATTGCAATGTTGCCCACTCCTACTGGTTGCCAAAGCAACATGTATAATTTAAATGGCGAGCGTGAATAATGATATTATTCCCGCTGTTTCAACTCATATATCCCTCTGACGCTATATGAGCCCTATTTAACTTTTGTCAACAAGTTAAATATCAGTATATTCTTAAGTGGTCGTAGACAAAATCATTTTCCTAAAACCTGATTGTGCAATAAAATAATTATGTTTAGGAGTAGACAACCCTTTCATCAAGAGATCAGCTAACATTTCAGTTGTCGATAAATACTTAATTTTAATCTGTTTATTTAAAACTGCCTCTCTGACCAAATGATGTCTGAAGTCAATATGTCTAAATCGCTTATGCATCACTGGGTTCGCAGACGTTGGGCATTTTGATTTTTATATAAAGCTTCATCTTCACAGGCTATTAATTGATTTAAAATAGTGTCTCCCGTGGGAATAATGGCCATAAAAAGCGAGTATAATACTATACTTTGTCCACGGCCATTGTCTAATAATTACAAATTATAAAATCTATAGGTAGTGTAAATAGAATTATTGAAATGTCAAAGTGACACACGCGTTTGACGGCCAAACCGGTGCCACCAGTGAATTTTTTACGCTGCGGCATTTGATATCGCAATGCGTACGTTCCGCCGACGGCAGCAGTTGAGAAGTTTAGTCAGCGAACCCTGAAATTGGCCAATCAGGTGCCGGTTTTCAGCGTTCGCTGAATAAACTTTTAAGCTGCTGCCGTCGGCGGAACGTACGCAATGTCGTCTACTCCTACTGGTTGCCAAGGCAACATATATAACTTAAATGGCAAGGGGGAAGCATGATATTATTCCCGCAGTTTCAACTCATATATCCCTTTGACGCTATATGAGCCCTATGTAACTCTCGTCAACAAGCTGAATATCAGTATATTATTAGGTGGTCGTGGAAAATAGTATATTATTAATCGAGCTTTTTATGAAAGCCATTATTCCCTTAGGGGGGCGTTCTCCTCGCAATCTCCCGTGGGAATAATGGCCATAAAAAGCGAGTGTAATACTATACTTTGTCCACGGCCATTGTCTAATAATTACAAATTATAAAATCTATAGGTAGTCTAAATAAAATTATTGAAATGTCAATGTGACACTCGCGTTTGACGGCAAAACCGGTGCCACCAGTGCATTTTTTTGCGCTGGCATTTGATATTGCGTTGTTGCCTACTCCTACTGGTTGCCAAGACAACATATATAACTTAAGTGGCGAGCGGGAATAATGATATTATTCCCGCTGTTTCAACTCATATATCCCTCTGACGCTAAATGAGCCCTATTTAACTTTTGTCAACAAGCTGAATATCAGAATATTATTAAGTGGTCGTGGCCAAAATCCTTTTAAATACATTGTCTGTTCCGACGCTTCACTGAGTTGCCATCAGTGCTGTAGAGCGCAAGAGTTCTTTGCTTGTTGCTTTCCCAAGAAATTGACCATCCTAATAACATGACATAAAACCTATGTAAGTCATTTGATCTTCCTTATTTGCTGCTCAATCTGCTTCAAGAAATTCTTCTAAACTAATTTCATCTTTACTTTAAGCTTTAAACAATAATGTTTAATACTTTTAAGAAGCTAAATACTTTAAACTACCGATTAGTTGTTGATACAGCTATATACACAATAGCGATTCAATAGCGATAAGTTTTTATCTCTATCATTATTTATGTCACTAAAAACGCTATTAAAAGTGTCGACTACTAAAGCAAAAGTTTCTGTGTAATCTCTACTTTCACGTTGATTAAAACTTTTAGTCACTAGCCTAGCGCGGTATGTTGTATGGTTATTGCTGTCTCGCTTTATTTCAAATACATATTTTGATTCAACTATTATTCCTGTTTCTGGCATATCTGCCAAATCTCATGCTCCATTCTCTTCAATGAATTTAATTCTTCTAGCATGGTCTCCCTTTCATTTATGAGCATCTGGACGTAATAAAGATATTAAATTTCCCAAAGTCTCATTTAGTTCAATCATTTCCCGAAAAC
The DNA here is from genome assembly GCA_951812265.1 of Taphrorychus bicolor. Taxonomy (NCBI): domain Eukaryota; kingdom Metazoa; phylum Arthropoda; class Insecta; order Coleoptera; family Curculionidae; genus Taphrorychus; species Taphrorychus bicolor. The sequence goes on from OX638297.1 coordinate 13,109,304, forward strand.
TTAAGTTGTCACATAATCTTTAAATTCTTTTGGATGTCTTTTTCTATTTGATCGTCAAACTATTTATGGTGTTGCACATCTGGGACTTCTCTTCTATATTTGAATTTGCTACACTGGATTTCTGTTAACTTCTGCAATGATTTCCTCCCCTAGTGAATTCAATCTCTTTTTAGCTTCTGAGTTTGAATCATTCAAAGCGTTCACAAACTCATTATCTGCTAAGTTACTTACATCTGGAATACGTCCTGACCAAATTTCATGGGGAGTTTTCTTTATACTCTAGTTACCGACCTGTTTCTTGTATATATCGTAAGCTGAAATATTTTTTTGGAATAATTTTGTTTGGAATATTAATTTTCTGAAATATAAACAGATATTGGACAGAAGTCATAAACTAAAAGTATTTATGGCTTCTGTACAAAATATTTTGCTCATGTCCATCAAACAACAAACATTTCGCTCTTTCAACTGGAGTGTATGAGGTAGTTTTCTGATGAATAATACAATTTTTTTAAATTCTCAAACTCATTTAAACAAAATTTTCCACCATTAATAGTTCTATAACACTTAATCTTCTTTTCTTTTACATTCTCAACCATACTTTTAATTTGTTTAACACAATTCAACACCTCATCTTTAGTTTGAATGAAATAAACAAATACCACATGGCTAAAGTCATCTTCAAATGTAATAAAATATTTAGATCCACCTAATGTGGTTTCCATCGGCCCACAAACGTCCGAATGAATAGTCTCTAATAAATCTTTAGCCGTATGACCATGTTTTTCAAAAGACAAACGTGTCCACTTACCCTCACAGCAAGTGACGCAATTTACTTTCTTTTTATTTAGTTCTCCTGGGAAATATAAACCACTGACCAAACCATTTCTCATATTAGTGATAAACTAGTGTTAAGATGGCGAAACCTTCTATATTTACACCATACCTGATTTGAAACGGAACTTTCAAACGTGCAATCAGATTTTCTGTTTTCAGTATTCAATATTTCTGCACATGCCGAAAAATGAGCGCCCTTTTGAAAGTGGCACAGTTAGACCCACCTGCAGTTAGGTTCACGTACTGTTCACGAATCACGAAGAAGGTCCAAAGCATTTGGTTCGTGATTCGTGATTCGTGACATCCAATGTTGCCGATACTTTCACGAGTTGTATGAGTATTTGATTCTAACCAAGTACGTTGCGAGATTTAGCAACAACCCACGCACACGCGCATAGTGAATCGCAACCGAGCCCCCATATTTTGGCATCAAGGTCACTGAGGAATATCGCGTACATTATTATGTACTTGGTTTGGTATACCGTTAAGTTTATTATTTTTATTTTTATTAAAAATGTTAATGTGTTAATAATAATTATTTTCAAATTTACAGCATTACCACTTTTTATAATTTAGCTCACTGATAATAAATTTGTTGTTAATTCAGGGACACATAATACCTTCCTAACAAACTACCTCGTGTTTACGATCATTAACAATGGTTTCAATATCAATGGAACCCGAACAAACTACTGATCTGTTTTTATTCGTAACCATAATTTCACGAATCGAATGATCAAAAATTTTCTCTTTGATCCAATTTTCATTTGGGGTTAAATGAGCACTAGCGCGCGAATCCACGTATCCATATCAGTCTTTTTAAAAGAACTATTCAGAAATAACGACACTAAACGCGCTTGTTTTATTGCCTTGCTTGCATTTTGTCCATTATATCTGGCACCGGGGTGATTATCACTAAAATGTGTATCTTCCACACTGGGCAATTGTTTTCTAAAATATCCCGTTTGTTTACAATTATACAACGAGCTAGTATAAGCCATTCACTTATTATTATCAACAAGATGTTGGAAAATTGACTTTGACATTTTCATCGTATCTTCTCAACATGTGCTAAAAGGAGATGGATGTAAAAAAAATAAAGTTTTCAAAGGTAACTAGATGACAAAAATAAGTGAATGGGTAACAGTACTCCATTAGAAAACGTCATCTAGGAGGCTATGAATTTTTGGTAGAAAAGGATGACATAATCAAAGTAAATGGACTTTTGTTATTTCATCCATTTCTCTGACTTTGATATTTGAACCAATTTGCACTTGAGTTACCCGCGAAAGTCAATATCAAGTCATCCGCACTACCAATTATTAAATCCTCCTTCATGTGCAACAATTTTGTTTTAATAGAGTCCGCCGACATTATTGGCGAATATTTCTCTGGCAATCCGGCTAAGTACGACTTTTACAACTTCAATTTAAACCTCAGTTTGTAGTTTAAACTCCACAGTTGACGTTCATAGCATTATCTGTCAAATCTTTCGTTTATCTTTAAAATGAACTTGTAACAGCGAGCCTAAGAGCAATGAACCGATCTACATATACACAATCATTAATTAAATCCCGTTCTTAATTTTGGCCAATTTAAAAACCTGGTTTACATAATGCGATGTTGAAATGCAACTTTATTAAACTTCACAAAAGACTTATCTTTCTGGTAAATCCAGAATAGTCATACAGATTTTTAACATATCTTTAATATCCTTGGCGGTGACTGCCCCGTTCACGTGTATAAACAGAGACGGATCCAAAATTAACACAACTTTTGCTTTTGCAATCTTAGTGGCTTTCGTTTCCGTGTCGAGGCACTTGAAAAAGCCATCAAGAATTAGAAAATTCTCCACCGTAAATGACGATTCACTGTAATTTTCCCGGCCTAGCAACTTTGGCACAAAAAGAATATTATTTGCAGCCATTCGAGGCACGCACAATCAAAATGAATTACGAAGAATATGAATGACGATAGTTATGACTCAGTTAACATAAACTACACTAACAGTTTTTGTACCTAATAATATGTTCTAACAAGTTCGTTAAAAAACGTTATGCATAGAAGGCTAGGAATTTTTGACAAGAAGACTTGAAAAGGATGACATAATCAAAGTAAATGGACTTTTGTTCCTTCATCTTTTTCTTTCGACAGCTAACTAGACGACGATTTCAAATGAACTCCTCCTGCTTTATTTGTGTTTTAATGCTTGTGATAAGGGTATTTTCGGATAAACTAAAGGAACCAATTTTATGACATCATCTTAGGAGGGAGTAACTGCTGTGCCGTAAAGTTGTTGATTAATGACATAAAAACTGCGCATGGTCTAGAAAAAATTCTAAACATACCACTTAACTTAACGCGTACGTGTTTTGCTAGCGCTGTAAACCATTACGTTGATTGCCCACATCTCAACAATTAATTTACCTTCAGCAAATACAATGTTGCTTTCCAATTTAGGTACCGAATCAATGGATGAGAGCTCCGATTTTACGGAAAGGCACCATGACGGCGAGATATTGCAAGAATTCGAGGTGCACACGGACGACTTATTGCATTAAGTGTTAGATGTAAGGTATAGCAATACAATTTTGCCAACTTCTCAACATCATTTTATAAATAGGTGTAAAGTTCTTTTTATTTATTTTAGGTGTATATTATTAATATTTATTTGTACATAATGAAAGAAATTTGTAAGGAATATTGCTGAAGTCAAAGTAAGGGTAATTACTACTGTTATTGTCTTCTGAAGTAAAGTCTGTTGTGTGAAATTCAGTTGTAAATAATAATGTTCAACAGAAACGGTCTATTCCCTTTTTGATTATATTACACTTTAAAAATCGTCAATTTTCATTGGCAACATTCTTCTTTATTCTTTCAAAACACTAACACAAATTTAATAATTCTTTGATTCCTAAGTTACTACAGAGCCGTGCGGCGTAAGAGATGAGTGTACATTGGCCCCTATCAGTTATATTTTTGCCATAATTAATTGTATATAATATTTAACACATTTGCTATTTGAATAAAATGTGGCAATATAAACTGCTGGCCAATTGCTTTGCAACACTCGATTTTTGCATCATGTTTGAGACAGCATAACTCTAAAATGAACCAACGGACTTCTTCGGTCGAAGCGAATTTGGGTAGACCCGTCCTTGCACTAAATTGCGTGATATGTTCAAAGAAGGTAAGTTACTGAGGTGAAATTATACAGACTTCAAAAAAAAAGGTGATGTAATTCTGAGTATATTTCTCGCTTGCACAACTTTCAGAAAAAATAGCTATTTATGTAACCAGTTACGAAAAGTCCGATTTTGTGTAACGAATGAATGTTTGCGGGACGAGTGCAGCGAGTTCCCGCAATTTGAATGAGATACACAAAAAAAGGCTTTTCGTCACGTGTTTCATACAAGATTTTTTTCTAATTTTGACTACAAATACCTACTTAGAGAGAGACTTATTATTATTAAACTTCAATAATTACTTTTAAACCACTTTGTATCTACATAATACCGTAAAACTGTAGCAACGGTGTGCCACAACCGAAACCAGCAACTGGTGGTGAAACAAACTTTTCATCACCAGTTACGAAAGATTTTACTTTTCGTAACTAGACACGAAAAGTAGGACGTTACGTCACTGTGATCAGTATTGAAAAGTGCAACTTTATATGTCAAAATTAGAAAAATTGATTTTTTGATAAAGGATTATGAAGAATGATGGAACACCTCGGGACATATTCGTTTTCTTTTTATATTGTTACGGAATGCGGGTTCCAATAATTTATCGTCAATTAACTACACACTTTTATTTACTTTTAACTATTACAAAACGATTAAAACACAATTACTCCCTACTAACAATTCGCACTGTTCGCTTATTTACTACACTGCATTATCTATTCGATCCCATCTCGCGCGGCTTGCTAGCTTATATACCCAGCCTGAACACACTCTTGTACTTTCGAGAACGGAGGCGACTGTTCCCGATTCTCGATTAGTCTAGATGGGTTCCAGGAGTCGCAGTCGACGCTAGGCGTTGCCGCTTCGGCCCGAATCTGTGTGGACCGACGGTCGGGCGTAACATTGCCCCCCTCTTAGTTCTGATCGTCCCGATCAGAGAAATCTCCACGACTGTAAGTCTTTAATCGTTCAAGATGAACCACTTTCATATTTGCTCTAGCGGTACGTTGGATCCTGTATACCACGTCGTTGATCCGTTTGATGACTATATGGACCCTCCCAACATTGGCGACTTTCCTTTCTTCCTCTGTGGATTATACAGCCACACCAAGTCACCTGCCTTAAATCCTTCAGGATTCGCCCTTAGGTCATATATGGCTTTCATCCGATCGCTGGCAATCTTTATTTTTGTACTGACGTTTCGATGGATTTCCTTTAATCTTTCTCGAAGTTCATCAGCACAGTTCTGGACATCTTGCGCCGGTTCTTCTGATCCGTACACTAAATCTACCTGAAGAGGAAGTTTTTTACCAAATATAACCTTGGCAGGGGTATGTTCTTACAAGTTCAAGTAAAACGTCAGTTTGAAGCTAAAACACCAGATATGACCTACATTGTATTATTTATCTGTCAGGTAAACAATGCAATGTACGTCATTTCTGGCTTTTTAACTTCAAACTGAAGTTTTACTGATAGTTGTAAAAGGCGTCCTTAGTCGCTCAGCGGTTGAAGTTGGCCCACTGCGACGTGTTTCCCAGATCCGCCACCGTTCTTCTAACTCCGTCATTTTCATCTCTACTTCATGTTTGACTTGACCCATGTCTTATTTGACTTGATCCACGTCTTGTTTGACTTGATCCACGTCTTGTTTGACTTGATCTACGTCTTGTTTGACTTCAGTCATTTTGGTTGAGACAAGTTCTTGCAACTCGCGACGACCATCCGTTAATGCTTGAAATAGAACAGCTTGATTTTTTCTTTGTTCCTTTACCTCAAGTTGCCTTTGTTTTTCTTGTTCCTTTTTCTCAAGTTTGTTTTTCTTGTTCTTCCAGAAAATTTCTTTGTTCCTCTTTGTTGAACTGCCTTTGTTTTTCTTGTTCCTTTTTCTCAAGTTGCCTTTGTTTTTCTAGTTCTTTCAGACAATCCCTTTGTTCATCATTGTGCGTCTTCAGCATTTCCATAAGTGCTGCCAGTTGTTCATCCACGAATTTTGTCGTAGATCGGGTATGAGGCATGTAGAAAACACCAAAGTTCTTGCACTGTCCTTACCACGCAAAATTCCACGCCCGCAACGACTCCTAACTGGCGCGATGACTCCTGACGACTCCTCGAGGCAATATATCGAAAAAAACCGAACATGCCCCCAGATGTTACATTAGCTATTTATGTAACCAGTTACGAAAAGTCCGATTTTGTGTAACGAATGAATGTTTGCGGGACGAGCGCAGCGAGTTTTCGCAATTTGAATGAGATACACAAAATAGTTATTTATGTATTAAGAGCGAAAAGTACAACTTTTTTGCTCGGAGAGTGAAGTTTGCCGCTCGACGCGAAGCGGAGAGCGGCAATCACTCGAGAGCAAAAAAGTTACTTTTTGCTCGTAATGCATACAACGTTTTTTCTGCAAACGATCAATTTCAAATAATGTGAATCACAACTGTGCATAGCTGAAGTCACAATCTGAAAATTTAAATCAAACTGACAATGACGTTTTAAATAATTGGTTGAGTGGTGGTAGTTGCTGTTGACAGCAAGCGATAAAATCTTTTTTGCTTGCTGTCCTGGGCAACGCGCGGAAAAGTAAACTCACATTCTGATCCTCAAAAATGGTTAGGTTTTCGTTTGTCTAATGAAAGCGTAAAATGCATCATTATTTGACGTTTGTAGAAAAAAGGCTTTTCGTCACGTGTTTCATACAAGATTTTTTCTAATTTTGACTACAAATACCTATTTAGAGAGAATTATTATTATTAAACTTCAATACTTACTTTTAAACCACTTTGTATCTACTTAATACCGCAAAACTATAGCAACGGTGTGCCACAACCAAAACCTGCAACTGGTGGTGAAACGAACTTTTCATCACCAGTTACGAAAGATTTTACTTTTCGTAACTAGTTACGAAAAGTAGGACATTACGTCACTATCATCAGTATTGAAAAGTGTCACTTTATATGTCAAAATTAGAAAAAATTCTTTATAGTTCTGTATCAAAAAATTTTTTTCGATTTTTTTTTAAGTTGTGCAAACGAAAAGTATATACAAAATTACGTCAGTTACTTTTTATGAAAGGTCGTATTGATCTAGGCAATAATTATTGTGGCTGAGGAATTGGAAGCCCCTTTTTTCTTTTGGACCTGCTTAAGTGCCTCAGGAACGTTAGGAGCACCACGATTATCTCCTTTTTTTTTATTTCATTGATTCAGCTTTGCATTATTTACTAATTGATCTGGTTGATTATAGGTACTTACTGAATTTACAAGGTATACCTTTACCTTAAAATATATACATGTACCACCTTAAAACCAAAGGATTTATTAAAAAAAAACTTTTCTTTGGAACAAAAATAAAGATTCCACAAAACTGTACTATGAACAAAAAATTACCCACAGCAGAACCGAAAACCTGTTTGGCATTATATATCTTTGTTCCTTCCAGTAAAAATTATCTAATACTTTTCACTTAACTGGGACTTTGGGTATTAAAAAATACCAAGTGTTAGCATTATTCTTTTATAATTTAACATTAATGATAAGAAAACGTAGTGTAGAAAGTTATTACAGATTTTCTACTGGATTAGATAAAAACTCACAATAAAAAATTCACTAATAAAAAAATCAGGAAAAAAAGCACAAAAATAAATATGTCCTTTCTTTGTTCAGGCTTCCTGCGCTTCGTCTCCATCGCTGCTCTCCTTTTTATTCGCGTCCGGAACCCATAAACCTTATTATGTACACATTTTTACACATGTGTATATTAAAAGCAATAATACTTACCAGAATCAACGCAACGTTTCATATGGTATTTAGCCTGTTCTTCGTCCATTTTGCTGATCGTTTCCTGCAACAATTCAATGTCTCGAGAGTCGAAGCACTTTCTCAGTTCTTCAGGCAGTGAATTATACACTTCTTCTGGATCCAAGCCACCAGGGCCCAACCGCTTCTGTCTTTCTTCTTCTTCATACTCCTGTTGATTGCCAAAGTAACCAGATGAATTCAAAAACTATTTAAAACCTTACCTTAAGTGCTTCTTCAACCTTCTCCGCAGCTCTTTTACGGATTCTCTCTTTAAATTGGGTTAATTCATCATCAAAGGACTGTTTATATTCAACTTCAGCCACCTGTATTTTAGCATAAAATGCATCCACACACGCTCTTGGGTCATAATCCAGTTGCTTAGCCAACTCCAAAATATACTGCATACAAATTGTTTGGTGTGCTACATGTCCCATAAGGTCATGTTTCTCCTCCATTTCCAAATTGATACACCATATAACAAGGTAATTAGCTGTATTCTCACATACCAGGTCGGGATGGGTTTTCAGAAAATGTCTTGAATCATCATACTTTCTAAGCATTCCAAAGTGCTTTAAATCTTTTTCATGTTCCTTGACAAATTGTCTCATCCTCTTCTCCTTTTCTTCTTCTGAAATATTTTCCTCTACTGGACGCTGAGGTTTTTTATTAATAACAGTTTTTGCGAAACCTGGTTTACTAATTGTATCAACATTCCATGGTGTCATCTTCTCTTTCTTCTCAAATTCTTCAAATTGCTTTTTAATATTTTCAGCTTGCAATTGTAGATTATTTAATTCACTCTCCAAACTCACAACATCCTGGTTGGCTTCTTTAGCAGTTTTTAGCTTTTGAGAGATTTCATTTATTTTTTTCATAGTTTCAGTCCGTTTTTTCTCGATGGCATCTCGTTCTTTTTGTTGCTCCTCCATCCTTTCGACTCTTGCCTGGTGCCTCCACCGGAACAAGGAAGGTGTGTCAATGTTGGGATGGGTTTCATCTTCATCATCAGACACCTGCAGAAATTTATTGTGATGTATTTAATAGAACGCAAGTTGCATAGTTAAAATAGTCACTAGACCTTATTACCATTAATAAAGAATTATGAAATTTAATAACCTTTATCTATATAATTGTATCTTTGACTCTACTAAGAAACTGCTGAGGGAATCACTTGTACCACTATCTGTATGGAAAGTTAATCTAATAGTCGTGGTAGTGATGGTAATATTAATAAGGACTTAAAAAAGTAATACTGAAACATTTACTTCCATCACTGTTTTTACTTCAAAATGATTTAGCAAAACAGAAAATAGTGAGAAAAGTGATGAGTATATAATAAGTTTGGGAATTACTAGATGTTTAGAAAGTAGTATTCCAAATGTTTATTAGTTTTTACATCATCAGAATGTGAAGCAATGCTACCAGCTTGTGTTGATTAAATGAATAAGAAACCACATTCCTTCAAACTGGAAAGAGCTCCACATTATGTTACAGTACCTATACAAACTTAGAAAAAAAGTATTGAATTGGAAATGACTTAGAAATGGAGGGACAAGAAACATGAAATTTTCCAATATTCTTAGTCAAAACGAGGCAACCCTTGTCCAAATTATTGAAGTGGTAATGAATAATTGAGTAAATAATTCTTTGTCTGTTGCAAATGCTGCATGTTAATGTATGTGTAAAGTTTTGTAATGGAGTCAACACCAAAGCCACACATAGGCAACATATCCCATGTTCATAGAAAATGTGATTTAGAATGCTGCAAATTTTTCAAAGAAATGGCTGACAATGAAATTAAATGGACTTTTCTTCTTTCATCGTTTTCTTTTGACATTTCACCACCTACTAAATGATATTTTCAAATAGATGGTTGAAAGGCAAGAAGTCATAACTGACAAGTTATAGTTATTTACTTCATACTGTATCATTTAGGACACTTTTACGTACTTGATTTTAATCTGGTTAATAGCTTTTTATGTCAGCTGTTCTAGTCTTGTAAAGCTATTTACTAGATTAAAGTCAAGTATGTAAAAGTGTGCTAAATGATACAGTACAAAGTAAATAACTTTGCAGTAGACTGAGTTAGCGTTTCAATTAATCTTTAAAAAATCTACTATATACCCCATTATTTAGTTGGCTTAAGCAACAAATAATTTAGTAGAAAAAGCTGGAAGTCAGATCATTCTACCCAGAAAGATCATATTCTACCAGAAAGATCATTCTACCCAAAATACGGTGTTTAATGGCTGCAAAACCTAAATTTGCAAAATTTGTCATTTATGCCCTGTTTCCTTTCTACCATCGAAATGAACACTTCCTATATAAAAGATACCAGCAAAAAATTGTATCAAACAGGAAAGTGCAAAGAAGTATATAACCAAATTGAACCTGGTTGTGATATTACATTGCTTGATGTAGCTGAACCTTGTAGAAAAAGTCCATTTTTTGTCTAAAGAGATTGGTACAAATTAAAGTTTGAAAATGGCGAACTCCAAGTCAACAGTCTCAAATGTATGAGTATTGACTAAATTTAAATCTATAAGAGTATTGGACTAAATTTGAGCCTGTTGACTTGGAGTTTGCTATTATCAAACTTGAATCATGAACTTGATTCTCTGCACCTCTTCATTCTCTTACCTCAAGCACATCAACAAATGTAATTGAAAGTTGTGCGTTAGGGAGCATATCACTTACGCCTTTGTAATACTCAATACAGCAAAAGTTAATACTGCCTTACCTCTGCAGAGTTAACAAGGTGTCAGCTGTTTTATCCCTATATTTAACTTGGGAGTGAGTAACTTGACTTCCTAAATCAGGCATTAAAAATGTTGCAGAACTCTGCCATGCTTACCTCAATGTTTTTCCATTTACTATAATCCACCATTGTAACAAATTATATCTAGAGGACTTAAAGCAATTTTCTGTTGTGTGCCGGAAAACAAAAAATCACAGAAAAAAATAATAATGAATGTTGCAGCTGATTATGATTCTATGAATCAAGATTTAAGAATTTAATATTTAATAAGAATAACCCAGAATCCCAAGCGCAGAACCAGAATTCCAGACCAGACGCAGAATATATTTTCTAGAAAATAGATAAATAAATATTTGTAATGTTTTGATTAAGATTTTCTGTTATGTTTGTTTGTTTTTTTCTAATGGCCTTTTCGGATGGCCACTTTCAGAGTATTCCTGTCCTTCAGTTCTTATTGAGAAAGTGGAGGACGCACAACTCCCATAAGTTGAGTTCGGTAATTGCATCCCGACCACTCGGAATATTAGTCTAGCTCACTCTAGCTTGTTGAGATTTTGGGAGATGGTCGGTGTCCGGAGCGCTCGGATGGAATTACCGAACTCGGTTATAGACTTATAAATCATAAACTACATTTACATTTTACTACATACAACTGACAAGTGACTCGACCATGCCTTCAAATGCAACCATTTGGTGCAATTGGAGTATTGTTGACACTGTCCGGAGTAAAAAGTAAAATATCAGGCACTTAACTTACAGCTCTAGGAGTTAATGAATTAAGGACTATGAAATTAAGAAGCAGCGCTTGCTTTTGTGCTCTATACTCTAATAATAGTGTTTGTTGTGTTCCGAATTGTTAGTGTAAAGAGGGGGGTGTAGCCACACGCGGAGCGCCACACCCACATGTCACCAAATGTATTTCTGTCAGTAGTCAATGTCATTTCAATGTGTCAATTGTGTCATTAAGAATAATAATATTAATGTCATTACATATTATTTTTATGTTTATTATTTTATAGTAGTTTAATTATAATAATTTTTTGCTTCATTATAATACAGTTTACAATAAAAAGGGGAAAAGCCTTTAATTTTCATCGTAGAATTGATTTTGAAAACAAAACCACGTTTTTTTCATCCCGTTTTTGGTGTGAATTTATTTTAGTTCCTTTCTTTCCTTTTGCGGTTTTTGTTTTACCCTCCTCTGAAAAAGATGGATTTATTGGATTCTATAATAAACTCAATGGACAAACCACCTTCTCTTAGCGAGAAAGAGCGAATATTGATGAAAAGTAAGAACCAAAAATATTTTCATTCAGTACCTATAGAAGATAGTGCTATACTTAAGAGCTGTTGTGCCCCTACATTTTAGAAAAGAAAGAGGAATTTGAGAAAAGACAAAATGAGGAAAAAGAGCGTCTCAAAAGGTTCAAAGAAAGAGTTGAAGCAAAACTTATCAGCCATTTCAAAGATCCCAACAATGCAATGCTAAAATTTGAGCCCATGGATCAAATACACCGTAGTATAGTGTAAGGCCATTTTAGATTTGCTAACAATGACCATTTATTTGCTATTATTAATATTTTTCTAGACATGAGGCTGCAGAGGCTCAAAATTTATTATCATATGCTTTTGGCACTGATGGTGTAGACCGTTATGTTAGGGTTTATAATAAACTTAATGCACCTTGTGAGGATGAAATAGCGGCCAGAAGGAGAGGTGAACCTTGGAATGAACAAGTTAAACAGCAACTAATCAAGAATGTAAGAAAAGTTAGATATTTTTCAAAGTTCTTTAATGCTCATCATGCCATAGGGAAGTTAATTTTAGCATGTTTAAATTAGATACCTAGGTATTTATAAAGCAATTCACCTTTTTTTTTAACATAAATAGGTAGTTACTTGGGTATTTCAAAATTGTGCTATTTTAGAGGGAAAGAGAAAAACAAGAGGCCATAGAGTCTGCCAAGAAACCAAAGAAAATAGTACCTAACAGTAACTACAAAGATAAATATGCACATTTAATAGGTCAAGATGCTGCTTTAGAAGCTGCAAGAAAAACTGAAAGCAACAAAGCATATGGGTTTGGTAAGTATTTAATTAGACATGATTATCTTTATTGGTTTTGTCTAATTATTACTGAGTACCTAGATGATATTTAGGTAGATTTTGCTATTATAATAAGACATTTTTAAATGCTTATTAATGTATTAGTACTTACCCCCTCCATGATTGAAAGATAAAACCAACAGTAATATAATACAGGTAACAAATCAGTTACCTCGTCAGTTACCTATGCTCAAATATCATCTTTTAATATTCCAGAATAACAAGCCTGTTATGTTTGAAAATGTTTCATAGAAAAGCAGAACTGCCAATAATTAGGGATGCAAGCTTCCAAATATTTGTGGGGTTTAACATTTGCAAAAACTGCAAATATTTGTGAAAGTTTTCAACCAGTGTTTGTGTGAATATTGGCAAATTGAAAATTAAAAAATAAATGAAAACTTTACCTTGATATTACAAATGGAGGGAAGATAAAATCATTGGACTCAAGCAACGTTGTTTCAGAGAACATTGTTATTTAATGTTTTATATTGAGATTTATATTAACTTACATACATATTATTGATCAATTGTTTTTTGATAAATTTCACGATTATTTCTCAATAGTAGGGTGACACCAGTGAAAATTTACCTACATAAATAAATTCACCTTGTACACATTTTTTTAATGTTTGGAAAAGTTTGTAAATCTTGAATATTTTGAAATGTCTACTCACATTTTTAAATTTCAGAAGTTTCACATATACATTTAATAATGTGATTGGTCCAAAGTCAGCTATATGACCTAATTCACAGTTTATTACACACAACTGATATTGGACCAATCACCTCATTATTTATAATCTCCTTTCTGTGATCCATGTGAAATTGTATCCATGAGAGCTTACCATAAAACTTGATTCATTAGGTGAAAACCTCAGACTTTAGCTTATTTGTTGGACCTAAAGGTTTTGACAAATACATGTGGGTTACACCATTGCGTAAGTTTAATCTGGGGATGGAGTTACATTATCTGTATAAATGTTCAGTTTGGGTTTAAATTGGAACCCATAAATATGAATTTTGTCAAATCTAAAGGTCAAATTTTAGACTCAGTTTAAATTTCAGGTTCTTTGACTGTACTTCAATTTAACTTTGCAGTTTATTTTGCCACCTACCTAAATATCACACATTGTAACAATTTAAGCATCGTATTAACACTAACAAAAAAAATCAAGTGTAGCTTACTCTTAAAGTAATGTTTTTAGTACCCAGCGAAAACAAACGAGATCATCGTTCTATTGAGCAAACCTTAGCGGACATCAAAGCGAAACGACAAAAGTTAAATAACGAAAATCAGAACGAAGATAGTGATTCTTAGTATCTCCATAAATTTCTAGTATTTTCCTAGCTGTAGATAACAAAGTATACAAGCGCGCTAGATTATTGTACTAAACGCATTGTTGCGTTACTGCATTGTAAATTATTGATCAATTTTAGATATTATAAAACCATAAGTGTTAAGGATGTAAGATGCGTGTCTCCTTTTTTCAATTATAAGCCCAAGTGAAAATATGTTATTTGAATTCAACTCAAACACAAACCCCAATATGTGCCGCCCTCCATTCCTATCCACTTATTTGCTTTATTGTCTCCATCTTCGTAACTCAATTACAAATTGCTTAAAAACCGTAAAGGTTGACATTTATTGTCGACGAATTCTTCCATGTTCTTGGCCAAAAATAAGTACGGCGTAAACCTCTCAGAATGTAAAGATTTAACAGACACCCGAACATTTATATTCATGGTTATCAAAACAATTGACGAAAATAGGAGCTTGAAGATACTGAGAAAAGGACTCTCCATGGGAAGGAAAGCAATTTTTAAATAGCAAAACTTAATGCAATACTGATAAAAGAGAAACCTCAAAAATGATAACGGAAGGTCACAAAGAGCTCTACGTTGCAGAAGAAATGAGAGATGAATCCACCTTCGTCGTGTTCGTAAAAATTAATGGGAGGAAATAAATCCTCAGGAGAGGACGGAGTTGTTGAAGCTTATAAGATACAGCAACGCTTTACCAGGAAAAGAGATTTGGATCGGCAAACTGGGAAGTAGCGAGGATTCGGCTGCAGCATCTTGGACTTAAATTACGGGGCTGCACAATCTTAATATAAACCTTTTAGTATCTGCTGAAAATTTAGGAATTATCACCCTTCAAGGAAAATTTATTTGTTTAGGTGACTATTTCTTACAGTTCTCTACTGAAAGAAAACGCTCTGAGGAAGATGACAAAGCTTTAGAAGAGAAAAGTCCGAAGCAACCTAAAGTGAATGTGTTCAGAATTTTCTGTAAATATAGGAAGAATTGTTTTGAATGATTTTCATTTATGTTATTGCTAAGAAATGTTTGGTCATTATTTTTATTATTATTATGCACAACCGATGTTGAGCTTGAATTATGTCCAGTTATTGGATAGTTTCTGATTTTATCTATACGTAATCCATATAACTACTAAATTACAAAGTATATGGTTCATTTGTCCACTTCGAAGACCTGAACAACTAACCATCAGGCTGAAGCAATGAGAGTCGTAAAAGTAGCTCCTAAAGCCCAATATTCAGATAATTTGAAACGTCGTCATTTGTTAGCTATTTTGGGTAGCATGAAGTATGTTTTGATGATGGGAAAAGTTACAGGTAAGCATCGGTGGAGTGGGCGTCTAGAGGGTACTTGTAGGCAACGTTATAATCTAGATTTGATTTAAAACCTAAAGGCTGCCTACCCAAGTAGCATCAGTCACCCCAGGTCTTCTAACGTGGCATTTTAGTGCTCCTTGCAACTCATGTGACTCTTGCGCAAGGACGTATTGTACGGATGATCATGGCATCGCCCTTATTCATCATACCTCATTATCATTGGGTACTTGTAGGACAGTCTTATACAGATTGACAGATGGACCTGACATCGAAAGCCGATGGAAGGCAGAAGAATTAGCAGATGGGGATGATATCGGTTGAAGTGAAGGAAAAAGATGCTCACATTGCAAGACTGAATTGGAGAACTCGAGTATTTGAGAATGACATTGATATCGTTATGCGAGGCAGATCCAAAGCCAGGGTCCGAATTCTCGAAATTGGAATAGTCAGTTTTCTTATTGGAATGTCTCTATCACGCATAACTGGATTCTTAACGACAAGTTCTCATACTGTGTTGTAACGTCATTGGAAGACGAAAATTGACTATTCGAATCTCGAGAATTCGGTCCCCGCAACAAGAAATTTTTAATTTGAGGATGAAACACAGAGATATTGCATCTTCAATCGAGCAAAAACTAGAACAACATACTGTCGTGAACTCAGGGTTCAATAATTTCAGTGTAACGATTTAACATGAAAACACTATTTATTTATTCCACAAATCCACACAAGTACAATTCGACTACTAAATAACTCACTACTTAACACTTTATAGCCTGCTATTACCTTTTGGTACGCCAGCTTACCTATAGCTTAAAATAGGACTATCACGAACGGCGGCGCTATTCGTCTTTTATAGAAAATCTTAAAAATATAGAAAAATCTAGAACATTTTTAGAAGAAAAAAAATAACTGCATTCTAAATAAATAGAGCATTAAATCACCCGTCAAAGTCCCCATGTGTAATAATGCCGCATCTCCCGGATAGGCCGCGTGCCGCGAAGGTCCAACTTCCAATGTCGCTCCGCCTCACTGATAATCCACGCTCACAGCCGCCGTTTATCGTAACAATACTAAGATAAAGAATATATGTTGACTAGCATTGAGGCGTATGACTAAAGATGACACAAAGGCAGAAACTAAAGCAAGCGAAATCCAACGTCTGTAGGCTCAAGGATCCAAATTTGTGGTGTATATTTGAGTTAACTGTAAGAACTGGTTGCCCCAAACTTGACAGAAATAAAGGGGAATATTGACAATTTAATTAATTAACAAAGAATAAGACGAAGAAAACTGCCCTATAGCCTCAAGGAGAACGTTACGAAAACTTTGTTCCAGTTGGATCACAAGCTCCCGCATTCGAAAGGACAAAATGTGAAAGTTTCCTAAACATTTATTACGCATACATAGGTAGCAGGATTAGGACAAATAATACACCTTTTCATTATCGAAAAATGACCATCGTTTCGACTATCTATTTAGTCTTCCTCAGAGCTAAACGAAAATGCGAATTTTCGTACCGTATGCAACGGACGTGTTGTTTGTCTAGCCGAGGATACCAGGGTCACCCAATAATCGAATAAAGTTTACAATTTTATCCATGTTGAAAACATTTCAAACTGACTATCATCTCTAGTGGAAGATAGCCCTGAGGAAGACTAAATAGATAGTCGGAACGTTGGCCATTTTCCGATTAAGTAGAGGTGTATTATTTGTCCTAATCCTGCTACCTCCACCGGTATATCCTCAAGGTTCCTACTCGCAATCATTCATTACAAGGCTACAAAAATGTCGATTAAATTGACAGAAAGTGACATCGCTTGAGGTCTTGCATCAAATGACTTTTGTTCAAGGTGAAAGAAGACATCAGAGGAGCAACAGTTGAATTCGCTCTAATCGGTCCTTTGAAAATAGCGAAAATATCGAGAAGAGCAAAAACTGTTGGATTTACTCCAATCGGTACATTTGTTCGGCGGTCAAAGTTGAAAATTGAGAAATCGTCTATAAACTATTAAGAACGGTAAGGAGAGTTTACCGGTCGACGACAATGTTAGGCGACTTGCTTTGCAGTTTGCTCCGACGAGCGGAGCGAAGTCGTCAATATTGGAGCAATCGGTATACTCTACTGTTCGAAATGTTTATGCTACGTTTTTTGCGATCTGAATAGCACTAAATTTAATAATATGTGCGTATTTTTTATCTAAAAAATCTTCTGTCCCAAAATCGTTTAAATGATGGCCATAAGGATATGTCTTATAAGGTGGCCACAAGCCTCCGTTTCGTTTACCTTAGCAGTAGTATTTATTTACTTTAAACAACCGTATTAAAAGTGATTTACTTTTAACACTGGTGTTAGAACTAGTTTATTTGTATCACTGTGCTTTAAAGTAGCTTATTTTTAACACGAGTGTTAAAGCAGACCCTAAAGTGCCCTAAAACGCTATTTTTAACAATTCATTAGCGTGTTAAAAGTTGATTTGAAAAAAACTTTTTTTCTATTTTTTATCGGGATGGAATGTTTGCAATTGCATAAGAACGTAACAAACTTGAACAAATGCCCGAAATGCCGAAAAATCGACTACCAAGGGGGTCTATCACCGAAAATGTTGCATCTACGGGACTTCCGTTGGTGTGAGGTAAAAGAGAACATCGAGAAAAGCAAAAAAAATGTTGGATTCACTTAAATCTGTCCACTCGTTTTAAAGTTACAGGCGGTCAAAGTTAAAAATTGTGTAAAAAGACATAATACCTACCCCCCTTTTGGTCAATTTGAAAAAACAACTTTATATTTTTTTCCTGTTTTTGATCGGAATGGGACGTTTGCAATCCTCTAAGAATGTAACAAACTTAATTCTAACGAAACGAGCCCGAAAATGAGTTTTTGAAAAGGTCGATTCTAAAAGTGCCGAAAAATTGACCACCAAAGGGTTCTATCTCTGAAAATATTCCATCTACGGGACTTTTGTTAGCGAGAGTGGAAATCCCCTTTGGTCAATTGAAAAAAAAAATAGATTTTTTTCTTGCTTTTGATCAAACTTAATCCGAACAAAATGAGCCTCAATGACGCAAAGCGGCCAAAAAACTAGACATTTTTTTTTCATCACAATATTTTAAACTACGGAAAGGAGACGGAAGGAAATCATCAAATCTAGAGTTTCAAGACATTTCAATAATGTTTTTAACCTTAATGTTTCAGGACTGCTTTACGTTCCAACATCTGAACACCAGATAGACAATTCAGACAAGACACGATCCCTTTTTTACACAGTAATATACCTAACGGCTTACCTAATCATGTTCTTGGCGGGGTTCTACGACGCACAATTCATAATGGACGGAAGCTTCTACACGTTCGTCAAGAACTTGTTCAACATGGCTAGCACCTGCAACACTCTTTTGCAAGTAGTCTTTGGGTACTTTGTCAGGTTCAGACTTAACGCGTGGTTCAACAGCTTGGCCGCGTTTGATGCTGCTATGGAGAGATTCGGTGAGGAATAGTGAAGACGAATATCCATCAATGGTTCCTCACAATAAGTGGATCAATGTCAGATCTTGTGTGTTCAGATTTGCGTGCTCATCGTTGCCAACCCACGAGTTAAAATATTTCCAGGTTTTTTTTAAACCATTAACCTACATTTTCTGTTCTAAGTTAAAAAATTTCGGGTTTGAACTTGTTGCAGATATTGAGCCTTTCCGAAGTTGCACAAAAATAAGCGAATGTTAACATTTTTGTTTTTAACACAGTCACTTTATGATTGATGTTAAATAAAAAATAAGAACATATTATTCAGGCCATTTTTAACGGTCTTTCACACGACATGCATAAATTGAAATCCGACGTTTAGTTTTCGAGTAACCATCATCGACTTTGGTTTTTCCAATACGGTCCTGATTTTTTTTATTCCTATTATTAGAAAATCTTGTTATTCTGCACTTAACACCATTTGTGGCGACATCTATGAGTTTCTCCAGAAAGCTCTATAAGTATTTCTTAAAAGAAAACAATACGTACGTTCCGCCGACGGCAGGAGCTGAGAAGTTTAGTCAGCGAACCCTGAAATTGGCCAATCAGGTGCCGATTATCAGCGTTCGCCAACTAAACTTCTAAGCTGCTGCCGTCGGCGGAACGTACGCATTGATAGAGTTGACATTGGTCTACATATCTATCATCAATTTTGCATTGTAAAATTCAACTCAAATGTTATTCATTTTCTAGGGGTTATCTTCAATATTAGAAAAATGAGAGTGTTTGTCGTCACTTTGTTTTTTACGGAAACAATCACCCTAACTTTGAAAATGGTCCTCTATGTGCTAGCATTTCACAGAGCATGGTCCGTTTGCCTCTGCGTCAGTGCTTATCACATTTTAAAATGCATCTACAAGACCGTCTTTTCTGCGGTAATTTTCCATGTTTACTTGAGATTCAAGATAATCAATGAAGTTATAATCGATTTTAAAGAAGATAAAGTTTATAGTTTAAATCGTAAGTACGCCCTCGGTTTTTTTTGGAACAAACACTTTAAATTAATACCGTAGAGTCATCAACTAGTGTTTTTCGTCTCTCTCCATCGACTTTGGACCAACTCTGCAAATTCTATTCCAGATTGTGCTACTTAGTGGAGAAGCTAAACAGCATTTTATCTTTTTATTTTTTGTACTCGTTTTCTGTATCTTTTGGTTCACTAATATTTTTTAGCTATTATTTGTATCATTTTTTTCGAGGAGACAATGGAAATTCTGGTAGGTATCTCATTGCTAAAATTTTTCATAAACATCTAAAACTAATAAATTGCTGATTGTAGGTACAATGGTAACGGTATTATTTGGAGCTATTGCACTGATTCATGAATTAAGTGATTGTTTTGTGGTGACCACGACTTGTGAACTTTTATACAACACAGTGAGTATACAAAAGGATTTCTTTTAAGACATCAACACAAACTGGAGCAACAGGTAAATAAAGGAGAATTGATAATCGTCCTCTTAGTAAAGCGTAATATTTGTTTTTTGCTTCTTAGGTCACTTATTTTCTATTGGAGGAAGTCAAATTAATTTGAAAAATAGCCTCAAGAAGATGACATCGTTCAATCATCTGATCGTAAATCTTCTGGAGTCGGTGTTTTTAATACTTCGCAGCAATTATGCCATTGAGGCAGAATCGCAAATAACTAGCAAAGACCATAAAACACGTGTGTGTATCGTCTTTGTAACTAGTCCTCAATCTTCATATATCTTCAGGGCTGCATCCATAAATTATCCGGGCATGTTTGGCGCAATATTTATGAAATGTTGCTCAGATAATTTCAAAAATTTTTCATTTACACTTATAAATGCTCGGGGGAGGTATGAAAGTAGGAATGTGATAAAAGAAAGCTCCGTAATCGTCAATTCTGAGTTTTAATGTATATATTTGCTATGATTTTGTCAAGTCGGCCGTGTATCAATTTTCCTTTATTTTTTGTCTTCAATGACTGTTTTTCTTTTTATATACAGGCTAATAAAACCCCGACACTCTTACATGAACTGAGAAACAGGCTTCCAGATAGAAGTTGGGATGATTGTGTAAGTATTAATATAATAATGAACTATAGTTAAAAATATGTAAATAAGTAGCCTATATTCTCAAGAAGACCTGGTTATAAGGCTATGAAAATAACGTAAATTTTTTCTTGTAATTGTCCTTGGTGACTCGAGTTTTGCCCCTTTATTGGGCATCATCAGACCCTCGGCGTGGACTATAGGTTTAAAACACACAATGGAGTTACAATTGAATTTTTTTTTTCAATTAATTTTAATTCCTATTATAGTGTTTTAAACCTATAGTCCATGCCGGTGGTATGATGATACCCAAAACGGGGCGAAACTCGAGTAACCAGGAACACAAGACTTGTTATGTTTACTTTACTTCATACTGTATCATTTAGAACACTTTTACGAACTTGATTTTAATCCGGTAAATAGCTTTTTACAGGATTGGATACCGTTAAGAAATTTTACAGTATTGAGTACCGGCACATCTTCTATAAATCCGTTGTATCCATGGTGACCTGTACCGGTACCGTTACCGGAACCGGTACAGGATACCGTAATGAAACTATTTCTCAAATTGGCAGATTTGTCAAAAATATATTCGCCGCGCATACAATTATTTTTTTCTTGTTTTTAATAAGTATGAAGTAAAATGTTGTACAACATACGTCCGGTAACGTTTTACAGTAGTCGTTTCGAAATTCCAGACGCGGCTAGCGCCTCGTCCGGAAACATCTTACTCCTCTTGTAAAACTATATTTACCGGACTTATAACGTAAATAACTATTACAGCTCCACTATCTCCTTTCAGATCATAGCCAACTCGCTCCAGTTTATGCACCAGAAAGTAGTATTTGCAGCTCAAGGATATTTTAACATACATTTTTCTGTCTTAGCTGGGGTAAGTAAAGGTATACGTATATACAGTGTGTCGCCAGATTGGCAAAACAACTCCTGTAAAGGGTAAAGAGTTGTCGATCAAAACTTTTTTTTTGTGTAGTCTTACTGGATCGATTTGGAAAAATCAAAGGTGCCCTGGGAGTCGTCAAACAATAAAGTCATTTTTTGATAGAATACTGTGTTTTTTATGACACATACGAGAAAAGTTGCTTATGTTTGTTGACTGTACGGGGTATGTCATTTTCGCAACTTTTGCGGGGTATCTCCCTTATTTTTCAAGATAGAGGGTAGTGGTTTTTGCGACAATATGCTTCTTTTATGTGAAATTAAAGACGGTGTTGTGAAATTAAATACAAATTATCAAAACAGACATTCACAAGCACAGGTTAAAACACTTTAACCGTTCATTAAAATGGACATTTACAAGCACGAGTTAAAATCAAAAGTGTAGATACACTTGTCCATCAGGAGCCTGGGGGTATCCCTCCTAAACCCAAGCAAATTGCCCTCCTTTGTAGTAGCCTTTACTGCCATATATGGAGGAGCCCTATCATAGAAAGCCGATTTATGTAATGGCACACTAAAACCAGCTCCACACCTGGTCACCACGGCATCGCGAAAAAAATCAGCATTTGTGCGGGAAAGGTCGGAATGTCCCTCACAAACACGACCAACGCTCGAAAGTACAGCGCCGGCACAGTCTGAAAACCAAGCTGCCCAAAGTCTAAGCAGACATCTTACAATGCGTTCCTGGGCAACAAACACTCGCCGAGCGCCAGCCGAGGAACCCCAGAACATGATGCTGTAGGTTATGACAGACTGCACCATTGCAAAGTAGAACTCCCTGATGGTATCCACAGACAGCACCTCCGAAGCCTTCTTAGTAAGGCGCAAAAACTGTTCAGGTTTGCAAAGACAGAATTGGTCTGGCAATCCCAGTTTAGGGACGAATCAACATATACTTCAAGGAACCTTATGCTATTCACTTCAGGAATACTCCTTCCGTTGTGATGAACGTAAAGCGATTTTGTTTTTCTTGGAATCTTTGACGACAGTAAGACAGTCTTATCAGCATTCATTCGCAAGGCATGTCTATTACACCACTCGTGCACGCAATCAACCGCCCGCGACCACCCCCCCGACAGTCCCGGGAGTGCACCGTCCGACAGCACGATAGACGTGTCGTCCGCATACTAGCAGACCAGGCACCTCAGAAACCCGTCGCAAAGGCCATTTACGTACAGAATGAATAGTAAAAACCCCAAAATAAAGCCCTGAGGCACCCCCTCCTCAATCAGGAACGACACAGTTTCACAACCCCGCAGTATTCTGAATAGCAAAGCATGATCTATTGTGTCGAAAGCCCTCGAAAGATCAAAGAAGAGTCCAACAACTCTTTCATTGTCATCTATGTGCTCTGCTATATATGATATTACCCTATAAACGGCCAGCTGTGTAGAGCGCTTTGGTCGAAAACCAAATTGACTAACAGAAAGTATATTTTGATTGCTAAGGAAGTTCATTAGTCTGGTGTAAATAACTCTCTCAAAAACTTTCGAAAAAGCCGAGAGTAGAGAGACAGGACAGTAGTTGGATATGTCCTGCTTGTCTCCCTTTTTGTGCACAGGCACTATCTTTGCTCTTTTAAGTCGGGAAGGAAAAACTCCAGTAAGAAAGCAGGCATTTATAGTGTGTGTCAGTGGGAGATTTATATGGACACAGGCACGCTTCAGCAACACGACCGGTATCTCACCGAGACCCGTCGAGAACTTGTTAGGCAGGGCTGAACCTCCAAACTCCATCAGAGATCAACCCAGGCAGAGTTCAACCCAGCCGGAAACATTACCAAGCAGGGCATCAACCATACCCAGCCTCACCCTCGCCAGAAATTACAGGCACCTTAAATTTAGAGTTAAAGAGGTCGGCAATAGTCTGTGAGTTCTCAGCACTGTTTGCTTTAAAGTTAGCATGTCGGTTTTGAAATATTAGATTGCAAAATTTTGCAATCTAGAGCAGTTTTGTATTGTGATAGAAACCGTCGATACTCCCGCCTTTCTCTTTGTTTCTCTTTTGTTGCCTATAGACAATTTCGCTGTTTGTTTGCTTGTAAAAAACGTACAAGTTTTTTAAGTGATTGGAGTAGTCTTTAATCTCAGTAGTAACCCAGTTTCCGTTTCTCTCCTTTAATCTACGCGAACATACAGGGAAGGAACCACTGAAAGCGTAGTAAAAAATGTTGCAAAAAGTCTCGTACTTTTCCTCTACTCCAGTGGCAGCATAGACCGCCCGCCAAGAGACCCGACTCAGTTATTCGACAAAATGACAGATATTTGCTTCGGTGAAGGAGCGTTTTCTGACAAATGATACACTTTTTGAGCCTTCTGGGATCCCAAAACTCAGAACCTGCACAAAATGGTCAGTGACGTCTGTTTCCAGAATTCCAGATGTTAAATTATTAAGCGGGATTAAGGCTGAAAACATTGCCGAGCTGGGCGCCAGAGGCGCCGCCAAGCCTGGTTACCATAACTGGCCAATAGTTGTTCGACAGAGAGAGCACACTCTCCACCACCCTCGAAATTCACATTAAAATTTCCACATACCACCAAGTTCCCACCTGAAGAGCATAACCTCTCCAAAACCTCATCCAGGACAGACAGAAACAGATTTAAAGTGCCAGACGGCGACCTATAGATACAAACAATAAAGTAAGCCCTAACAGGTGTAATGAGCTTAGTAATACAAAATTCGCATTGCTTTTCAATAGGCTTTATGTTCAAATTCACTAATTCATACTTTAAACAATTCCTAACAAACACCGCAGTACCCCCACCACGCGACAAAATTCGGAAAGAGTAGCAAATTGGGAAGTAATCATTCAAAATGGTTGATTGAATACCATAATTGTGCATCCGGTGTTCAGTCACACAAAATATGTCGGGATCAGTCTTCTCCAACAATACCTGAAGCTCCAGCACTTTGTTCTTTAAGCTACGCACACTCAAATGCAGCAGTGTCGTCATTAAACACCGCTCCCTACACCCATCACCACGATCATCAGCATCAGAGGTGGGCGTTACCTTGCTTTTCCAGTCAACTGCCCCCCTCGAGCCAACCTTGAAAGAGCTGACAGTCTCCTTATTCTTGGTTCGGAGTTTTTCACAAAAGCACACCTCATGATCCCATTTCCACTCAAGTAATCCTGGATTTCAGCTGCCTCCACCTCCACGGACAGACCAGACAGAAATAGCCAGCTTCTCTCAGCAGAGACACAAGCAGCAAACCTCATCCCAGAAGCGACGTCAATCTTTCTTCCTTCTGTTGGCGCCGGACGAGCGTCTCGGTTAAAACCTCTTTTTTTTCTGTTTTTTTCCAACCATCTGGTTGTTCTAGTTCTGGGAGCACGTCTCCTTCCCTGGCAACTTTGAAACTTTCCGATACGACAGAGTCGGATCGCCCCTCCTCCAAGCATTTTGATTTTTACAAAAACCAAACGGCTACGAAAATTCTATTAGAGCCACCTTTAATTTCACGAAATCATCTATTTAGAAAAATAAGAGATATCGCAAAATGCAATACCCTGTACATGATTTATTAACATTTTTTTTATTATGCTTCAAAAAGTTATTGTGTAAAGAACATAAAGAGTATGTCATGGATCAAAGTTGAGCAAGGATTTTTTAATTTGATACTTGGTCTTAAGTTTTTTCTTTGAGCGACATTTGTAAGTAACTCATTTTCGATTTATCTGCTGCTGAAAGCCAAGTTTTTGATTCTGAATCACTTTTCTCAATAAGAACTTGTCATATGCATCATATAGAAAAACGCTTTTTAGTATATCGATACGTAGTTTTTTTGACGGTTTTTCAAAAAACTTCAAACCGAGACAACAAAATATTAAGAGGAAATTTTTACCTTTTATTTTGTTTTACTTACCAAAGTTCACACCGCCTGTTTTTCGTAACTTTAGTGCTAAGGTATGTTATTATTATTTCTGATTTTCTGTTTTAGATGATCGAACTCGTTATTACGTACTTGGTGCTATTTATCCAACAAGACCGAATACCTCCTGGAGATATTTTGGAACGCTGGAATAGGGGAACGTCTTCCGTTAATATTGAGACCAGTCATTGATCCATGCATTTGATTTTGAAACATAGAGACAAGAAACTTTTTGACGCAAAAATAACCCCGCTTAATATATGACGTCATTTGACAGATCTTTTGTTGTTCTCGATCGCTCACTCCTACCACCACCGCTTAAGAACCTATAAGCTACCAGTCGGCACTGTGGGGTAGGTACTGCCTAGAGCAGCTGTAACAACGTCATGACTTGTATCTCGTTCATTTAATATTGCCATCCAGTTCAAAGCTGAGATGCCAATAATAAATGAGACATATGCTCAGAAATATCAATTTATAAGGTTCTTTAAGCGGCTGGTCACAAAAGTACATCCCTATAGATAGGAGTCTAACCAAAAAGTGGCTTACAAGACGCAAGGCTTTGACAATTTTCTTTTCATTTTTTCACTCGTTATAATAAAGGACTAAGAGTGCTTTCTTGAAACAGACTTTTAGGTAATGTTGTAATATCCTTAAGCAAGATATTGCAACCTAAAAACTCAAGTAATTATCTTATTTAGTTAGAGTTAACTCTGTTGGACGACCTTGGAAAAATACTGCTAATTTTTAAGTAGTTCAGATGAAAATCGCTGTTTGCAGAGCTGTAAACTTTTTCTTAAATTGGCTGTACAGGGACATCATTTTAAGTATCTCACCCAATTTGCTCCTTTCCTATTCCGATTTGAAAAAAAGTTTAATCGCGCTTCCTACTTCGGCCACGAGAGGACGCCAATACTTTATTTAGAAAATGTTTTATACGTCAAATATGACAGTTGTGACGTAAAATCGATTTTTCTTAAATGGAATGATACATAATTTTTATGCCTAATCGATAGAGCCGAAGAAGCTGATTTCAAAAACAGTTACTTTCATATACCTAACGTCAAAGGTTTGCGTTATACAGGGCGACAAATTCATTGAATGTCTAGAATCATTTTAAGTGTCTCACCCAATTTGCTCCTTTCCTATTCCGATTTGTAAAAAAGTTTATTCGCGCTTCTTACTTCGGCCACGAGAGGACGCCAAATATTTATTTGCAAAATATTTTGTACGTCAAATGTGACAGTTGTGACGTAAGGTTGATTTTTCTTAAATGAAATGATACATCAATTTTTCGTATAGTTCTATCTTGTTATTTTATTACATTGCTTTCGTCGATGCCACCAGTCTCGTCTTTCCCATTTTGCCTATTTCTTGAATTTACCAGTTGTAAGTTACGTTACTATGCCTATATATTTTTGACGTATTTTGTTGTCAAAATCTTTTCAACGAATAGTACACTCGTATTGTTTACACATTTTTTGTATTTTTTTTTTCATTTACCTTACTTTGCACAGCAACACAAAATTATTGCTTGAATTTAGATTAAATTAAAACTTGAATTAAAAACCAATATATTGCATACCAAAAACCCATTAAAATTAAATCTTAAGTGCAATTACTTTTACACCTTGAAATAAACATTTTGAAAACCTCTAGAACACAAATTTATATTAACTTGTTTGAATTGCGATCAGGAATCCTTCCTAATATTTACGACATACCATTAAGTAACACCCTGTATATAGATAAGTATTTTTCAAATCAGCCTCTCTAGCTCTATCGATCTAGATTAAAAATCATGTATCATTCCATATAAGAAAAATCAACCTTACGTCACAACTGTCATATTTGACGTACAAAACATTTTCTAAATTAAGATTTGGCGTCCTCTCGTGGCCGAAGTAGGAAGCGCGAATAAACTTTTTTACAAATCGGAATAGGAAAGGAGCAAATTGGGTGAGACACTTAAAATGATTCTAGACATTCAATAACTTTGTCGCCCTGTATATCGGAAAAGGTTGACCTTAGGTATATGAAAGTAAGTATTTTTGAAATTAGCTTCTTCGGCTCTATTGATTTGACATAAACATTATGTATCATTCCATTTAAGAAAAATCAACCTTACGTCACAACTGTCATATTTGACGTATAAAATGTTTTCTAAATAAAGATTTGGCGTCCTCTCGTGGCCGAAGTAGGAAGCGCGAATAAACCTTTTTTCAAATCGGAATAGGAAAGGAGCAAATTGAGTGAGACACTTAAAATGATGTCCCTGTACCTAGTAGGTCACAGCACTGCAATTATTGGTCTAAAGAATTAAAATAGAAGATCTAGGACCCATAAAAATGCACATCGTATTGTAAAATATTGCGTTTTTCATTGTCCAAGTCCATAAATTCAAGTTTATTTTAAAGAATTATATTTATTCCTTTTTAATCATTTAATGAAAATCAACAATTGTCGCGGTATTTAGACTGAACACAATCTAAAACTAAGCATATTTGTAATATAAAAAATTAGTACAGCACGTAGCAATGATGTCAGAAATTTATTTAGCGTTAGTTTAAACACAAAAAAGTCTTATTGTACCTAGATAATTTTTAATGCATTTCCCCAGTATGTGAGCAGGTGATATATAAAATCTTCATTTGATAAACAAACCTACAACAGGTATAAATACTTATTATAATTAACAATTAACAGCCCTTCAAAAAAATGAGGCCTCTCTAAGCAATCATTACTTCTTTGTCGACGTTCTCCTCTTGTTGGTCAATAGGGCCCGTTCTTACGTTAATGTGCGAAAGAATGTGTCCGATAGCCCTCATGAGGGGCGAAAGAAAACCTTGAGTGAAAGCTCGCACAAAGGAATGAGTAATTCCACATGAAATTTTGCAAAACCATAAACTGGGCATCGCACACCAAATATACTGAAATAAAATGATAAATATTTTGATACATTTTTATTAAATCTGTACTTACTAGAAAGTAAAATATGGCATAGCTAACTCCGAGAAGGAAAGCAGCAATTGGGGCGCACAATACTGAGAGGAACGTGTAGACCCCGATCCTGGAAAATCTGAAACATTGCCTGCTTAAGCTCCAGGAACATTCCGGGCTTCTCACGGATTGTGGTTCACCTATCAGTTTCTCCCATGCAATCTACATAATATCATAGTAATGTTGTGTAAAAAAACACTAAAACCACATTTATTTTTCTATAACTACAAGATACCTACTTCTAAGTGCTGGTTAATGTTCTCTGGATCCCTGTCTTCTAGATCTAACACCTCACTTTCAGATTTAGACATTTTTTAGGGCTTTTTTTCGAGTTCTGTTACCACTTCGGCAGTGGACTACTTACTGGCCGACCAGAATATTCACCCCTTCAGGACTTCATTAACTCGACACGCACGCAAGAACAAAATAGAAAATCAACAAGTCCCAATTTGCCTGCGCTAGCGCCCTGGATATTTCCATATTATGGCTTCATATGCATATTATTCACATTGACCTTTTTTTTGCTTTGCTGTAGGATAGACTTGATGACAGTCATTTAGAGTAGGAAAATAGTGCTTTTTCATAACCAGAAATAATATATGATCTGGATATGATCATGGAAGTGATATAGGAAACGAGTTTACACTCAACCTTTCTACCCAAAAAGTAATTCTGTAGTTTTTGATATGCTGTAAAATCCCTTCCTTAATAAAATTAGCAAATTAAAGGAATTTTTGGATTCAGTTTCAAATAATGACGGTTTTATGTTTGGATAATTCCATTTTGTCAATACCCCTCACTTGCATATGAAACAGCAGCTTCTTGGTTTCGAGATTAAAATGGAAATTATCGAATAAAAATAGAAACTCGATATGTATCTGTAACGAAATTACTACGCGCTTATTATCAGAAAATATAATGTCTTATTTACTTAAAATACGTAGGTTTTTAATTCTAACTAAGTAATCTAATCTGATATTTTGGCTGCCTATACGTGCTTAGTAGAAAGGTTCATCGATCTTCTCTAGATTAGGTACACATACACTGAATAAATTAGAAGATTAGATCATAAATTTGTAAACTAATAAGAGCTTTGTATTTTTTTCAGAAAAACTTATATTTTTAATGCGCCATCAAAACTTTATTTGAAGAGTAGAAGTAATAATCGAGGTAAAAGCTCGTCATTTTAAGATGGATGCAATCATTTCAATCAATCAATCAATCATATATGCTTTATTGTCAAAGTTCAAAAACTTGAAGACAAAGCTCAGATAATACAAAATAAAGATTAAAATTAAAAACACAGAAACAGGTATATACATAGAAAAAAACACAAAAAATCATTACACTACACTAATTTTAAAAATACAAAGAATCAAAATCAAGCTGCCATACAAACCAAAAGCGCTTCACTCAATCAATAATAGTGTGAGATGTCAGCAGGCTCCTAATTGAATTTCTGGCATACAAATTTATTTACCTCATAATATGTCCCACTCAACAAAAATTTCTTTAGTCTGAAACGCGTTTGAACATCTGAAAGTCGCGGATGCCTCTGGGGCTTACAAGGTAAATTGGTAAAATTTTTTTTTGATTTGTACCTATATAATGGAGCCTTTGGTCAGGCTGCGGGTTGGAGTAGGCAAGGGTACGTTAAAACAGGTGCGAGCCACTGTAGCTGATGAATTATAAATGATGGAGTAATACTTTTTCTGCATAAGGCAGGCCGTCTCGAAAATAAACAGAGCTGGCACAGTCAACACACTGCACAGTCCAAAATGCTCTCTGCATGGCTCCCTGGCGCCCAGGCCGCACAGAAGTCTAATGGCACGCTTCTGTATTAGAAACACTGCTATAAACACGACAGACGAACAGTTTTCCCAGAAGAATATGCCATACCTCAAGTGCGATTCCACAAGTGAGAACTACACAATTTCGTGCCACTCCAAAACCCAGTCTTTCCCTAGTGCGTTTAACCGCGTAGCAAGCAGAAGCCAACCTCGATCTCAACCTCAAAATGTGGGCATCGAACCTAAGGGAATCGTCTAGTTCAAGTTACTGATCACATTACCTCCAATGGGAATGCTGAGATGCACGCACTGTTGAATCTCTGTGTCTCCGAATATTGACGAACTATGGTCGTATCATCGGCATAGCATATGCACTTGCCATGTTTAATAACCCTATGCAGATCGTTAATATACACCAAGAACAGGGTCGGCCCAAGAACTGAGCCCTGTAGTGTGGGACTCCGGTATGTAGCACCCCCTACAAGACGTACCGCCCCGAAACCGGACAACCTGTGAACCATCCCCCAGGTGACGAATTGAACCAATCCAACATTGGACCCCTAAAACCGTACTCCTCAAGTTTTCCCAGTAAGACATCGTGGGAAACACAGCCAAAGGCTTTGGCCAGGTCGCAGAAAACAACCGTTGTCGCCTCACCCTCATTCAGGCCAACATATAATTCCTCCAGAACGGCAAACATGGCATCATTTGTGCTCATGCCCTGTCGAAAGCCGAACTGTGATGGCGTCAAGATCCCACTTAATTCCAAGAAATTTGTAATTCTAGCTTTAACGAGTTTTTCAATAATTTTGCCCAAGGTTGGCAGCAAGGAAATGGGTCGGTAGTTGGATGCACAGTCTCTGTCTCCATTCTTAAAGAGGGGTAAAACCGCAGCCGATTCCAAGAAGCGAGAAAATTCGCCTTGAGTAATGGAGGAATTAATCGCACCCGACAAGGCCTCCAGCGCGACATCAGGAAGACGCTCAAACTTCATCCCACCCCGCAGCATCCCTATTCCCCATCCCAGTAAATATAGCTCTCATATACAAAGGTGTTAACTGGCTGTCTTTATATCTATGTTTATGCAATACATTATTTTAATAACTTTTTTCCTAACTTTCTCAACATATAAATTTTTACACTTATTACTTCCACTCTTGAATTATCAGAAAAGAGCTAGGTACTTTGGTACTTTGGGACTCATATTCATATACATAACTGCACTCAATAAAGATATTTTTTCCAATTCATTCTTGTGTACAAAAAAGGTCTGATCCATACCCAATGATTTAATGCGCGAGTGAAATATTTCTAAGTCCAGGACACAGAAGCTCCTCTCTCAGATTCCGTAAATGGCAGCCCCATCGGTTCAGTATTTTTGAAAAATAGACCCCATCGATGGTCGATACCCAAGTAGCAAGATTACGTCATAAAGACGTCTCTTTGACGTCCAGTTGCTAACATGACCAATTCAGGACTAAAGGCTGACTAAAAACTGAAAACGTTCCAGCAGAGACAATATGTCAGAGCTAAAGAGGTCTCTAGAAAGACGTCTTTGGGTCCTCGCCAATTACGTTGTCGGGATCTTCTAAAGAATGTTTCGTTAGAAATCGTCAAGGCGTCTCCAGGCAGGCGGATTTAAGTCACTAGATCGAGACAATTTATTTTAAACCGTTGTGTCTTGTCTTCTGTTCGTACCATTTTGTACGTTAATGTATTATTTTATTTATTTTAAAAAACTGTTAAGAACATAAAATTGTCAATTTGACCAAGATAACGATGTCATGGCTAGGGTCTTTTCTCCACCAAGACAGCCTCGATCTGTTGAGTTAAGTATCAAATTTTAACTTTATACAGCCTTTTAACTAGCCAAAATTGTTCGTCAGGTTTTTTGGGCGCTGAGGATGGCTTAGAGCCGAAACCTGTACACCAAAAGGATTTTAAGTTTGTGTTGTTTAAACTTGCATGATTTTAAAACAAAGTGTATGACTTAGATCTTTTTGGAGTAAGAATTCTACATTTTTCCATTTTTTTTTGGTCACCCTAGAGACCGCAATAGATAGACTTTTTAGGGCGGTCGTACGTTGTCTCGAGACTGCTGACCCAGTTATGTCTGCTGGTCAAAAGACGTCGCTGACGGAAAATGACCAAAATAGGCCGTCGCTAGGAAGTCTGGGGCTACTTGGGTATTTGAACCGTTTTGAAATCAGCTTTAAACACCCATCGTTAAAAAACGAACTTATGGTACAACCTTCACTCAAATTCGGTTTGCTGCGTTCAGAGAGGATTGAACTCGTCTTATTTAGATGAAAAAGAGCACAATTTGTATTTCTTTCAGTTGACCTGGTGGGTATTCCTTCTTCTTTAGTGATTTCCCTTTTGAACCTCTACAACTTCAGAAATAATTGATCGATGGAAGTGAATCCAACGGTTTTTCTTTTCCTTGATAAGCTTTTTAATCATCATTTGAGAAACTGCATATTGTTCTTCCAAATACCACTGAAGTTCAATAAAAAGTATTAATTATTAACAAACTACTAAGCCCTGAGCTTTAGGCAATATCAAAGCGGAGAAGCAGTCCTGCTGCACTCTGCTTCAAGACTACTCTTTCTCCTACCAAGACTTTCTCCAACGAACCATCATACTCTAACACTAATCTTTAATTAACAATAATCCGAGTGACGCCTGGCTTAAAGTGTATAGAGAAATTGGATTGGTAAGCCTTATTGTTAGCCTTTGCGGCGGAAAGTGAAGTGCTATTGTAACCGTGCTGTCAAGCTGTATCAACGTTTAATAAACCTGATGTTTCTAGGCTTGTTTTGTAGAATGCACGTCTACCTTAATTAATTAGGAAAATCTATTTCGTCCACAAGTTTCGTCCACAAGTTCCATTTTATTTACTACTCTGACCTAGGCAGCTGCTTTTGTAAAAAAATTCCAAAGAAGAATGGCAGAGAAATATTAACAAAGGAGAGAAAAGTTATAATGAAGAAAGCGATATTAAATGAAGCCTAAGACCCAACAGATTAATCTTTTGGCAATCTACCAAAAAAATACTTTTTATCGAAACTTTTACGTTTTCTATTTTTTCACCTTTCGACTTCTTTTCTATAATTTTTGACCTGCATTTTTAGTTGGCAATCGAGCTATCAAGTTCTGTCAAGATTTATTAAACTACAATGTTTGTAGGGCTGTTCTAAAGAATTATTAGCCAAGGAAGCAAATCCAATCTTCTTCTTTATGTGCCATGTCCGCTCTCCCGAACTACTATAAAGAGTGCGTCTCTATCTTCTGCAACCCTGCAGAAGAACAGGTCAACGGCGCTCCGGATGCCTGTCCACTCCCTGATGTTCCTGAGCGAAGAGATTTGCCTCCGCCTGACACCCTTGCTGCCTTCTATTTTTCCTTTCATGATCAAATGGAGAATATGATACTTTTCTCTGCGCAAGATGTGGCGAAGGTAGGCAATCTTGCGATATTTCACTGTGACCAATATTTGTCTCCCCACTCTTGCTCGTCTCAATACTTCCTCATTGGTCAGCAGATCAGTCCACGGGACACGCAGCATTCTTCGATGGATCCACATTTCAAATGCTTCCAGCCGATTTATTGAGCTAGTCTTTAAGGTCCAGCATTCCACTCCATACATAAGAACCGACCAAATAAAACACCTCACCACACGCTGGCGTAACTTAAGGTTCAGGTTGTTCTTGTCATTTCGATGCGACATCTTATCTCAACTTCGGGGTGTAAGGTATCCGTTAATATACTTCCCAGATATTTAAACTGGCTAACACGTTCTATTACCTTTCCCTCGAGATTTAGCTGTTCGTTTTCGTAGCTATTTCGACTAAAAATCATAAGGTTGGTTTTTTAACATTTATGTTGAATCCGAGCTCTTGGCCAGCTACATTGATTCTGTCCAACAGTTGCTGCAAGTCATCCATGATATCACTTAAGACAACAGTGTCATCCGCACATCTAATGGTATTCAGCAGAACGCCGTTTATTTTGATTCCGCACTCTGCCTCTTTCAAGCAGGTTTCTTTAAAGATTTTATCGGAGTAATGATTAAACAAGAGTGCTGCGAGAATACATCGCGAGAATGAACCCCTTCGAATCTTCACACCATGTGTGGTGAGCACACCGATTCGTGCCTCAGCCATTTAACCCCAATATAAATTCTCGATTACGCGGATGTCCCTACCATCCAATTGGATGTCCCGCAGCATACTCACCAATTCAGAATGACGCACCCTGTCAAAGGCCCTTTCATAGTCTATAAAACAAGCAAATTCATCCTTGCGCTGGTGTATATTTGTAGTGTGGATTGAGTACCCCGTGATTGATACTCTTTTGAATAAAATCTGTAGTTTAATACTCAAAAATGTTTAATGTCATTAGACAGCAAAGTGATTTATAATTTATCTTGGCTGGTGCCGTAACGAGACAATTTTTATAGGTTATATAAAATCTCAAGTAATTACTATACAGCTGGTCTCGGCATTTCTGGAGAAGGACATTTATTCCCAAAAGAGGCTTCGCATTTTCTGCGCACTCTGGCATGGACGATTCGGAGGAAGATTTTTAGCAAGTGGCTCATCAAGCTGTAATCACTGCATTTTTTTGGGCGGGATGTTTTAGGAATTGCAATGAAGGTCGACTTGAGCCAGTCTGTCCAGTTGCTGCTATTTCTTTAATTTTCTTGTGCATTTGAAAGATATCATGCTTGTCCTCAAGCTCCTCCAGTTCTCTACACCTCTCTCTCATCCAACACTCGTTCGCTCTTCTGATTTCCGCCCTTATAGTTTGGTTGAATTTTTCATCCTTGTCCTTGTTGCTCCTCGCCAGTCTCCGAGCTTCCATCAAGCCTGATAGGGTGGTTCATCCATCTTTTCTTTTTGATTCTGTTACGGGGTCGCAGATTGTCACGGCATACGGTGGTTAAGATATTCTTCAATTCTTCCCACAAGGACTGAGTTTCCGACTGTACTATCTGTGCAGCTAGTTCGGTGTTGAGTTGCTATGTACTTGCTCTTTTACTTGCGGGTTTTCTAGGGTTGATGTATTAATTCTAGAGATTCTTGGAGTGTTTCTAACTAATTTCAATTTCAGTTATATGTTTGCTATGAGTGGCACATGGTCGGAGGACTGGAGTAAGTCGTTACATGTTTTACACAGTTTCTAAAGCTTTTATTTATGGTGACGTAATCTATCTGATATTTCATGGGTACGCAACCTTCTTTTTCGGCGGGTGATATACAAGTATAAAGGCGCCTTTTGGGGAGCTTAAACCACGTATTTATGACCACCATTTCCTTTTCCTGACAGAATTCAAACGGTATGTCCCCTCTTGCATTGCTCGAGCCCAGTCCGAAGTCATCAACCAGGTCTGCTCGTCAGCCTTGTCCTATTTTGGCATTAAACTTACCGATGATTAAGTTAAGCTCATCTTTGCCAAGTGTACTGAAGACTCTGTCCATCAGGTCGTACAAACCTTCGACCTCTTCATCATGATGCCTCTCTGCTGTGGGGGCATACACCTGTATTATTACATTGATTTTAAACGACTGCCCCTGCATTTGGAGGAGCATTATGCGGTCCGTGATCGGCGTATAACTGCTGATGTTTTTGTTGTAGTCGGCGTAGACAATAATTCCCACTCCGTTCCCATGGTAACGGTCTTCAGGTGCACTACCAGAGTAATAGAGAATGCCATGTTCATTTGTGCTAATCCCTGAACCCGGCCAGCGTAGTTCGATGATTCCCAATATATGTATGTTGTCTTTGGGCCTTTAATGGTATTACCTAGCGGCAAAAAGGCTCCTCACATTCCAAGTTGCTAGACCCAGATATGCCCACTTAAGGGCTGCCTGGAACTGGGGGCCGTGCTGTTTTGTTTTTTCTCCATAGTAATATCCTGGGAATTTGTATGTATATGGAATTTTCCCGTTGCCTTCCCCTGTGTTGATTCAGCCACTACTAACGTGGAGTCCGACGCCGTAGGTGGTCGGTAGCCGCCCGTTCTGGGTCAGACGCTACCTTGCCTGTTGCTCCGCTGGAGGTATTTGATTTCCCTCCTACCACTCATATCTTGGAGGCATTCTCCTGGGGACGCGCCCTCTAGGGGTTACAGGCTCTTCCGAGGGAGTATCCCTTACTATTTTATTAAATCCATTAGTATGCTTCAAATCTCAGTATGCTTAGAAAGTTCCATGGTTACTACGACATAGATTAACAGTACAGAAAGAAGTAGTTATCTCGAAATAGAAATTTTGTCACTTATTCTCTTTATTACTTCCACCCTTCATTCATCACACAAAAATTTAAATTTGTTTTTTGTGATGTTTATATATATATATATATTTCTCGTTATGTCGTGTGTGTTTTACATAAAGAAGTATCGGAATCCAAAAAAATAAAAACAAGATTATGCACGCATATGGGAACTATACTAGCACTTAATGAAAAAATCAAGCTTTTAAGGAAATTCATTAGACAAATTATTCTCTAACTACGAAATAATTGAAAAGTGAAATATTGAAACACCAGTCCAATGTGGTACTAGTGACTGGTGTGGTACTTTCCAATAATATAAATTATTAGACTAATTTCATTAATACTTTACTGGTGACTATTTTTGTGAATTAACCTGTAGCCATTTATTCCTTCACCATTACATCGAGAATTATCACTTAGCACAATCTATAACTGAGTTATTTAAGTTTAAAACGGATGTATAATTTTAGAATGTGGCGATAATAAGTTCAAACAAGAACATAATTCGACAAGTCTTTACATATCACTCAACTTAAGTTTAAAAATCCATTATCTAGCTTAAATATCACTTAATAGATACTCAGAAATTTATATGAAATCATCGAATTCCTTTTGTGATGTCAGTCTTGTGATCAATAGATACTATGTGCCAGATTAAATATGATTTAAGGTATGTTTACTTTCTTCTGCTTATACCTATACGTATAATTTGTATTGTTTTGATAAAAAAAAACTGTTTATGAAAAAACGTAAAAATTATTTTATTGATCATAGGTACTATCAAAAATACAAAAAAAAAACAGTATATTGCGAGTACAAAATTGCGGCGAATGACGAAATACAATGCTTTTAGATTATGATCAAATAATATATTCCTCTCAAAATCTTTACCAAGGTATCTCACTTTCGGGAATTACCAGCTTTGCTGCGTTTTTTGCCCTAAATTCTATGCAGTTTGCATTTAGGGGCCAATCGCACGATGTGGTAACCCTATTAAAGAGCAATCCAGGTGGGCAATCGGAAACTGTTTCAAGACCATATCCACATTGCACAAATTTCCTAAAATTAATTATAAACGTTTTCTTATATGTTTGAAGAAGTAAATCTTGACCTCTGAAGGAGGGGACAAAGGGATGAAACTTACCGACAATCCCATTTAACTCGAAATGTCCCTATTAGTTTTCTTCCTTGCCTATCAACACACAGACGTCCAATCGATTCACCTGTTTTGTCTAGAGGCTGTTCTTGTCCTAGGAAGTTTTGTTCATCCTGACTGTCACTTTCCTGGTCGAGGCTCACTACAAAATTGCAGGATTCCGCCCAGATTACGACGACTATAAATCAATAAATTCAGCGTAAAGATTGAAAATAAAATAAAAAAGTCTTAAC
Organism: Taphrorychus bicolor; assembly: GCA_951812265.1. Taxonomy (NCBI): domain Eukaryota; kingdom Metazoa; phylum Arthropoda; class Insecta; order Coleoptera; family Curculionidae; genus Taphrorychus; species Taphrorychus bicolor. Next base: position 13,147,448 of record OX638297.1, read on the forward strand.
TTACTAGTCGTCCAAAATAAAAGAGCGGCTTTCATCGTTGTGAACTTACTTTCAGGAAGCTGATGTTATTTTATTTATGTACGACTACAGGAGTTCGTGGCTGATAAGATTAAGAGTCATCAACGTGTTATAGTTATCTCGAGAGCCTAAGCTATACTTAATACGTATTATTAAAAAGAGCCCCCTTTCGACTTATTAATTAATTAAGAAACTACTTTGGAATATAAGCAGCTTAACCTACGTTGACATACGTTCGAAGATTCTCAAGATTGCAAATTGTAATTAAACACCCAATTAATGCCAAAGATAAAGGACTTTTTTACTAGACACCAAAGCCTTTTTTATTTTTAATGAAAATTGTTTTATGATTCACATTACCGTAACACATCTCTAACAAAATTACCTTTCATTGGATTGGATGAATAAGCAATGGCAGTTCCGTTGCTTTTCCGAAAAAGAATTCTAACAATATTTTAAATTATTATAAATTACCTTTACAAAATGGATCGGTAATTTTCTTTTCAGCTACTATTAATAATACCGAGATAATTTACTAATTAGCCATATTTGTAAACCATCGACCCACCACAGCGAGACCATTAGAACGATTTGTTGATTGTAACGATTGTTTAATTTATCATCGAATCTCTCAATTCTGATTCGAGCTCCAAGCACAATAAAGAGAAATTTCAGTTAAAGAAGCAAATTTATTATTTTTATTTTTTTTGCGTTACTCCAGTTCTGTTTGAAAATTACGGTGATGTCTTTAGGCAACGAGAGAGTGAGACAGAGTTTATTACCCACCGACCAGTGCCAATTAATAATTTTAATTAGCTGTACGCCGATCGTAAAACATATATTATAGGCCTCCCTTTAATTGCCTTAACGAATAAGCCCGACTTAGTTACAATAAAAATGTAACAAAGTTGAGCTCAATGCGCCATAACTCATACAAAACCAATAAATGTGTCTTGCAGTGTAAACAAACCGTGAACGCGTGATTTACTAACAATTCTTTAACGAAAGTGATTTATTGGTCCGGGGTAAAGTGCATCAAAGGGATGTGGAAGATGCCGCTTATTAAGTAATTTGCCTAAAGGTCTTGAAGCAGAGTAGAGCAGGACTGCATCTCCGCTTTGATATTGCCTAAAGCTCAGGGCTTAGTGGTTTGTTATAATAATTAATACTTTTTATTGATCTTCAGTGGTTTTTGAAAGAATAATATGCATCAGTTTCTCAAATGATGATTAAGAAAGTTAACAAGGAAAAGAAAAACCGTTGGATTCACTCCAATCGATCTATTATTTCTGCAGTTGTTGTGTTTTCCAACTGTAGAGGTTTAAAATGGAAATCGCTAAAGAAGAAGGAATACCCACCATATGGCCAACTTACAGAAAAAAAATCTGCTCTTTTTCATTTATCAATCAATAAGACAAGTTCAATTCTCTATGGACGCAGCAAACCGAATTTGCGTGAGAGTTGTACCATAAGTTCGTTTTTTAACGATGTGTGTTTAAAGCTGATTTCAAAACGGTTCAAATATCGACCATCAAAGTGGTCTATTTTTCAAAAATACTGAACCGATGGGAGTGCCATTTACGGAATCTGAAAGAGGACAACAAGGAAAAAAAAACCGTTGGATTCACTCCAATCAGTCCATTATTTTTCAAGCTCTGGAGGTTCAAAGTTGGAAATCGGTAAATAAAAGAAATACATGATCTCTGAGTTCCAAAACCTGAGTTTTATGAGAAACTACAAATTTTGGGTCAGCCCTGAAGGCGTTTGTCTGTTGTCTTCTATACCAAAAACTAAATAATAAACTGGATCTAATAGAACCGATGAGACTGCCATTTACGGAATCTGAAAGAGGACAACTAGAAAAAGAAAAAAGCATTGGATTCACTCCAATCCGTCTATTAATTCCCAAGTTCTAGAAGCTCAAAGTTGGAAATTGTTAAAAAAGAAGGAATACGTGATCTCTACGAATTTCAAAACCTGAGTTTTATGAAAGATAAGTAGTTTTGGGTCAGCCCTGAAGGCGTTTGTCTGTTGTATTCTTCTATACCAAAAACTAAATAATAAACAGGAGCTAACATAATTTTTCTTATAGAATCTTCTCGACCAAAAAGTTAGATCTAAACTAAAACATAACCCAAAATCACGGTTGGTAAATATAAAAGCGATGATGTTTGGGATGGTACCTATTCATGACTCCGCGACAGCGACGAGGCAGCGGTCAAGTCAACCCCGTTGAAGATGAGCCGAATTTGTATATAGAGGCTATTCTGAGAATGACGTCATTCCCGAAGCACCAACAAATTCAACCATCTAAGAGAGAGAAGTCGACCCAGATTCAAAATCTCTACGAGAGAAGACGACTCAGATTCAAAATCTAGCCAATTTTATATTGATGCCGAGGAAGACGACGATGGAGATGAAGAGAACACAACTGAGGCTTTTCTTGAAGAGTTTCGTGCCCACAAAACTCTGTATGTTGCGTAGTTGCTTCTGCGGTTTGAAGAAATTAGTTTAGGTTGGAAGAAATTAGTTTATGTGGATATAGCAGATCAAAACTAAAACATAACCCAAAATCACGGTGGTAATTACAAAAGGGATGATGATTCGGATTGTATTCATGAGCCCTCTGACAGCAAGGAGGCAGCGATTAAGTCAACCCCGTTGAAGATGAGCCGAATCTGTTGTTGTTTTCCTGATGGCGTCTGCTCCAAGTTGGGTAATTTGCCAGAGCCGAATCTGTAGATAGAGACTATTCTGAGAATGACGTCATTCCCGAAACTCCAACAAATTCCACTATCTACGAGAGAAGACGACCCAGATTCAAAATCTCTATGAGAGAAGATGACCCAGCTCAAAATCTAGCCAATGTTATTATGATGATGAGGAAGACGATATGGAGATGAAGATGAAGAGAACCCAACTGAGGCTTCTATGTAAAAGTTTCATGCCCACAAAACTCTGTATGTTGCGTGGTAGCTTCTGCGGTTTGAAGAAATTAGTTTAGGTTACTTTCAGACCAGCAATATCAACCCGACCACACGAGATGTGGCTATAGCAGATCAAAACTAAAACATAACCAAAGTCACAGTACAAAAGATAATATAAGTAATATAGTAAATACAAAAGAGATGATGATTCGGATGGTATTCATGAGCCCTCTGACAGCAAGGAGGCAGCGATCAAATCAACCAAGTTGAAGATCAGCCGAATCTGTTGTTGTCTTCCTGATGGCGTTCTGCTCCAAGTTGAGCAATTTGCCAGAGACGCGAGAATCTGTAGATAGAGACTATTCTGAGAATGACGTCAATCCCGAATCTCCAACAAATTCCACCATCTACGAGAGAAGACGACCCAGATTCAAAATCTAGCTAGTTTTATATTGATGCTGAGGAAGATAAAGAGAACACAACTGAGGCTTCTATGGAAAACTTTCATGCTCCTAAAACTGTAGGTATGTTGCGTAGTACCTTCTTCGGTTTGAAGAAATTTATTTTGGTTAGTTTCAGACTAGCATTATCAACCCGACTTGCTGAAGGTCTAGAAATGCTGCACTGGCATGAAATTTTTTTATTACGCTCAACAGAGAATAAACGATTTTTACAGATTTTGAAGCGGCTTATCAGTAGAAAAATAAACCTTATAGTTTATGTGAGTTATTAAGTAACTTCTCGCTACAAAGAACTGCTTATTTAAGAGTATGAATGACAAAATAAATGGGGATGCTCTGTCCTAATTATATTAATTTGACCTCTTCTATATTGGGAAAAGAAATCAGAAGGGCGGCGAAACTTCCGCAAATTAGAAGTGTTCTTCCTAATTCGCTTTCAACTAAACTGAATTTGTTCATAACAGTTGGGACGTATACGACGATATCAAAAAGTTCCAAAAACGACCATCGAAGGGGTCTATCTCCAAAGCTACTGAGTCACTGAACTATCGTTTGCAGCACCTGAAAGAGCACAACAAGAAAAAGAAAAAACCGTTGAATTCACTCCAATCGATCTATTATTTTTCATGTCATAGAGGTTGAAATTTGGCAATCGCTAAAAAAGAAAAAAATACTCCTTCTCCCTTTTGGTCAGTTTCAACAAAATTAATAGTATATTGTTTAACGAGTGACGAAAATAGCATTTTCTCTCGCAAGAGAACAGTTTACCAACCGAGGCGAAGCCGAGTTTGGTAATGTTTTCGAGCGATAGAAAATGCTTTTTTGACGAGTAAAACACTATACTTTTTCTTCGACCATGCTAACATTAAGTCCTCATTAACTTTAAAAACAATCTCTGTAGAGTATTTCTTTCAAAAATTAAGGCGCGTCATTGTCAACATGACACCTCAACTGTCAATGAGTTCAGTTTGGTCAAATTTCAACACTTTGATTCACTTGTCTGAGGCCCGGGCAGGCAAAACATACATGTTTTTGTATGATATCACCATTTTCTATGGTGTTTTATAAGATTAGACCAGTTAAATCGCATTTAATTGGCGATATACAGGCGAAACTAGAACAACTTACTTTCGTCACTAGAGACGAAAGTTAACGTTATGGGATTTTCTCTCACTAGAGACGAAAGTTACGTTTTCGGGTAGGGCAATCTATCACGAAAGTTGTTTATTTTTACATGGTCGTAGAAAAAAAAATATTCATGCTGTTTTGCTTTTTTTAATCAAAATGTGACGTTCTCAATCCTTGAATGTAGCAAACGGAATTTGAGTGAAAGTTGCATCATCAAGTTAGTTTTTTAATGATGGATGTTGAAAGCAGACTTCAAAAAGATTGCCGATCCTACCAACTTTTCGTGCAGAAGTTTCAATTTATTTAATAGCACATGAAACGAGTGACGAAATTATCAGGTTAAATACCAGACAATCTGCCTTCCACATACCCTCAGGACATGCCAATTACCTATATAAAAATGCAAAAAAATGAACGAACTCTTCAAAATGCCAAACATATTCTTTGCATATTTAGATAACCTTTTGATAAATTCAGTTTCATGGTAGATGAAACCTACTGCATTATAGTATTCACTAATCCAACAAAAAGAGAAAAAGTAAATTTTTTTAATTCCAGCTAATCATTCCAACTCAACTGATTGAAGCAGTTTTAATGCCAGGATGTTTAAGTAATGGCTAAACAGCAATACTGTTGAAGAAAAAAGATATGTCAACAGCTAGGGTAAATACAATAGAACGAGACAAGAGTCGAAGAACAAGGTGTTTTATGAGGAAAGGGCATTGTTTCAACCACGTGTCTAAGTCCGAAATAACCTAGTTTGCTATATATATAAATAATATTCTAAAAAATGGTTTATTACAGAGATTCATAGTATTCAAATTTAATTAAAAAAAATATATATACTCTGTTCAGCGAGGGTTCAATATGACGTCACATTACTCATCTCATTTCATTAGAAAAAGATCGCAAAAAAACAGGCGTATTATTAGTTCTTATTAATAATAAAACCACCAGCTAATGTCAGTTTGACGCTTAATGTCAAAATATCGTCAAAATGTAGAAATCCGAGTCCAGATTTTGTAGAACTAAATATAGAGACGAAAGATCCGCTTTTAAGGGATCATATGTAGAAGAAGCCACTGTGTGAAGAAAAACCGAAGAAAATTTCCAAGATAGTGGAGAAACAAGGAGTTACAATCGACGAAGCGGCGGAAGAAATTCCATCAACATACGTCCTAGGGAGGAACTATCAATTGTTGAAAAGAAGCCCCTGTTCCTGAACAACCACCTACTGGTCCACAAAAATATCTTCCTCTGGTGTCACCTAAAGGCTAGATCCGCTGACTGAATCAACTAAAGAAAAAATGTGGAAAAACGGTGCATGCATGCGATACAGATAAAAGCAAATCCGCGGTTAGGTGTCTTAAAAAAATGGCCCACACTTAGATTATATACTCAATTTAAGTTATTTAAGTTATTTATGTTGCATTTCTAAGAAAAATTTCAAGAATTGAATATACAATAAACGTCAAATAGTTTTTTTATCAAATTAATGGATTCATGCGGATACGTATTGAACTATTCCGCAGAAAAGGGTGCATTCGAACGAAAAAAGGAAAAATATGTTTGGCGACCAGACTACAAGTGTTTCTGCTTGTTGGTTTTAGAACGCAAGTTGTGAGCACTTGTAGGTATAGTATTATATTAATATATTATATTATTATATAATATATCTCATTCCTTCTGAATTAATACCCGAAATGGAAAAACTTTGAAATTATTGCACAAAAAGCTAAACTGATACCCTGCCCTGTGTTTACAAACATAACTTGACATTTTGTTCAACTGACATTTTATCAGAGACAGACGTGTTTTTTTGTATGACATCACAATTTATGACGTAATATTGAACCCTCGCTGAACAGAGTATATATACATTTACTTACATCTTTGTAACTACGTCTGGTGACGTCACTAATGCGTCACTAATACTACTTTAAATCAAATTATACTCGAGTTTGATCAAATCAATTAAACGTATCACGTGCTCACGATATTGTTAAAACTGATGGAAAAATCATAAAAACCTTCAATATTGGGATTAGATTTTTTTAGTCTCTTCTTGCAGGTTTCGATTTAAAAGAGAAATTTTTATTACTTTTGTCATTCATATGCTTTTTTTTGAAGAACAAAAACTTGAATGAAATATTGGGGTTGGAGATGTCACGTAAACATTAGATAAGTTATTAGTTTCTTTGACTACGTATACACCGTGAACTCTTGTAAAAAGTAAACAAAAATGGGAATTTAAAATTTTGAAGTTCAGCACTGCTTGATTAAAGATCAATTTCGAGTAGACGCTTAGCTTTCGTCGTGTATAAACATTTGAGTTTCAAGCGTGCTTATCTCTTTATTGTGACTAATTTCCATTAGTCTTTTTTTTGCAGAATGGTGTGATGGATGATACCAGTGGCGGCGAACAGTGGCGTCAGTAAACAAAAAAAAGGCTGACAAAAATCTGTACCCATATAAACTTAGAAGTAATTCTGAAGGGTCAGTACTTTCAACAAGCGAAATGCGTAAAACATTTTATTCACGACCATGCTATAATAATCACATTATTCTTGTACATTCTCAAGATTAATGCTAATCTTTATTCACTTGTGAATAATGAACATTATTCACAAGTGAATAATGAGTTGTCATGGTCACGAAACATGTCGTAGGCAACTGACAACTACAAAAAAGTAAACTACCCTAATCACGAAATTGGTAGTTACCACTGGTTAATTCAAATCATTATTCTTCTATTAGGACGTATTGAGACAAATGTAGGTTACAATATCTCTTTATCACTAAAGAATGTACTTTTCATTGAAAAATACTTAAAATAGGCCATAAAATGAAGTAATTTACTCTCTACCCTCGTAGCATTGATATGAACATGCGCGGGCGACTAGACCGTCATCTATCGACGCATCAAACGTCGTGCTATCGATTAGCGAAACCAGTCGTAGTCGTGGTTTTAAAATTGTGAATTATCTTTGTGCCACCTATAACCTATCATATTTGAGAAAATCCAGAATCTTGGTCGTGGATAAAGTATAAATCCATTTTCATAATATCCATTTCCATTAGATATGAAAGACATAGCATCAACAACTTCACAAAGCGATAAGAACGCAATGGACATAAATTCTATACCAAGGCTGTTTGATAAGTTAAGTTCTCCCATTTCATGTAGAAGCAATAAAATTTATGAGGATGCATATCCGAACCAGGCAGTGTGCTTGCCAGAACGCCACCAACATCGGTCACTCAATAACAGAAATCGAGTAAGGAACTAACAACAAATAAACGGTTACGGTTTGCGGTCTGAAAAAACCTCTAATAAAAAATAACAAGAAGAGACAATGCGGCAAACCAAGAAGTGATCGCTCCTGAAAGATATGACAATTACGAAAATAAAATTCTAGAAGTAGATTTTATTAACGGTTTATATTATGTATTGGATACTATTAATAACGTTACTAAATCGTCCTTAATTTCACAAAGTGACGTATCTAAAAAAAAACACATTTTGAGATAGGGTCAAAATCTTTTACCCCGTGTAATGCCTTTTGATCTCCCAAACTGACGTAACTCAATCCGTTATACTTTTCTTGTAATTATCATTTGGTCACTGCCCAATCTCATAACGGTAAAATTTAAAAATCTCACAAACGACCTAACTCAAGTTAGGCCGATTTGTGAGTTGCGAGAGACATACAAATTCGCTCTGAAATAGAAAAGCACATAGACAGATTCCCTAGAATGGAGTCTCATTATTGTCGGGCCAGTTCAAGTAAAGAATATTTGCACCCAGATCTCTTAATTTCGAAAATGTAGAGGGATATCATTTTAAGTCGCTCACTCGACTAGCAGCTTTTCTATTACACTTCTTAAAAATTTGATATATGGGGGCCGTATGGCAACTAAAGCCGACCTCAGATCCAGGGCTAGCGCATTTATTGGCTGCTAGGTTTGACAGATACGACGCCATCTTGTTTTTTTTTTAAATGGAAGCACGCACATATCATATAATCCATTCAGTTATTTCTGTCGTCAAGTAGGCGTTGGAAATCCGACATATTTCACCCGGTATAACATGACTGACAGTGACAGTGAGTAATAATTAGTTTGAGGTTAGAGTTATTGTTTACTGCTCAGGAGCCTTATTCTATTGAAACAATGGAGATGAGAATGAGATTCTCTCATGCCGTGTACACTCGTGCGTGTTCGCTTCGCCTATTCTATGCTGAAATGGTGAGATTAACGTCATTGCCAATTGTAAAGATTATTATGATAATTGTTTGAGGAGAAATTTGATAAGACCTAGTTCTTGCTTACTGAAAATGTTGCTGCACTGTTAAATTATGTACGAAGAAGAGTGCATATTGAGAATGAAAGAACTGAAAATTTGAAAGTCAACGCGTGACAACCACGAAAGCCGACCAATTCCCCCGTATCTTAATTTACTTTTTGTTTATCGGAAGGATAAGGCCTCTTCTCACTAGCCATATATGTCAAATTCGACTATAATTTGTATTTAAAAACAATAAAGGATAACCAACTAGATTTCTTCTTTAACTTCGCCTAGTGGAACAAAAATGTCAGTTTTCTTCAATTTAGCGCTTCTAAGGTTTTCCCCGATTTCGGTGAGATTCTCGTGTGGTCGGGACCAAGAGAGATTTCACCTGATGTTTCAGGCAACCCGTAATACACCAATCTCAGGGTGAGATTCTCACTGCTCTCAATAGAATAAGGCTCCAGAAGATGTAAACTAATGGAATCCACTCGCGCAATTCTCGGCTGTATTGACAGCTGTTACCAAGAATGATGAGACGCCATGTCTAAGGCGAAAACCAAACATTTGGTTGGCTATGTGTTTTTCTGCAATAAATGGCATTTTGCAAGACTTTATAAATAATTGTGTTGTTTACAATGGTGGGATGTGCAGATTACGGTTGTAAAAGCAGCGGCTATAGAAAGGAGCCTGGAGTTACGTTTCACAGGTAAACAGATAATGGCGTTTTTCAGCAACAATTAAATTATTTCAAATAACTCTAAAACCAGTTATTGTACATCCGAATCTTCGAAATATGATTTAATATATACCGCAGTGAAGTTAATAATGCTATTTTGGGAAATATTTTTCTAATGCTGTAACTTGTAGGCAGTTTTTTTATTTAAATTTTTGAGCAGTTTTTCCAGTGGCGCAGGAGATGTAATCCCAGGGTTTTCAACGACTATTAATTGACAATTATTTTTATTTATTTAATAGTAAGTCGATGTTTGCTATTAATATTACGTATAATATTTTCTTATGTCCTACATTACCAATACTACGTCACTGGCATTTTCACACTTGACAGATTGGAGCAAACTGGTAACGGACGCCGGCCTCTTATCCTACTTCTTCTGGTTTACCTTTTCTAAGGTTTACTGTTTGGCTCACAAAGTTGCCAGGTGACTTCATTAGGTCAAACTTTTAATAATAATGATTACTAACCTAGAATCTAGTAAAAAATGGCCCGGGGCTCAACGCTAGCAAGAATATTATATTTTATTAATGTATTTTAAAAATGAATCTTTCACAACCATAATAGTTGAGGCTAATAAGTGTATAGTGTGAATGTGATATCAGCAATACAGGGTGATTCACGTTATTCGACACGGAAGATTATGGCTAAACTTTTAGATTTTAAAAAAGTTTTGTATATGGAATGGATGAGGGTCTATTGGAAGTACATTTTAAAAATATTGTCATTGTATACAAAATTGATTAATCTTGTATTTTTTTAAATGAAACATCTAGTATATTAATGTATTTTAGGTATCTACGGATAAAAGGAAAGGTAGCTTTATTAAGGTTTATGGCATCTAAACCGTACCGTTCTTCAGATATTCGTGATTTTGTGAAAATGCAGCATCAAAATTTAATGTTTAAAATCTCAGCACTTGGTTTCTTTTCAACCACCGAAATTGGCTGGTGAGCTACTAGTACATTGAGTTTTTTTGCGGTATGTATTAAATATTAACTACTATGTACCAAATGTAAAATAATTAACACTAAATTATTGCAAACTTCAAACAGTAATAACTCGTTTAATTTAAATTAGGCACCCTGTATTTTATAGTATCATTAGATGCAGAATTTAGTTTCCTATCAAAATTATTAAACATTCCTATAGCTTGATCTTTGCGTTTTCTTGTAAAATTGATTTTTTTTTTGAATTTGAGTTGACATAAACGAATTAAGTAATCTTCTTTAGCTGTTACAATACCTGATTTTGATAAAGCAAAAGTATCATCATTAGTACTAGGTGTTCACTAGAAAACTTCATTTAGGAGGCTATAAAATTTTGACAGAAAAGGATGGCATAATGAAAGTTTATGGACTTTTGTTTCTCCATTCTTTTCTTTTGACATTTCACAACCAACTAGACGAATTTTTATAATGAACACCCCGTATTTGTCAGATATTAATTTATAAGTTACAAAATTATGATCATGAAGATTATTTAGTAGTCATCTGAATGTTAAAGTGTGTTTATTTAGCATACAATATCAAATAAAACAATAAAACATTATATTACAAGAGTTCTTATAAAATTTAGCATCTCTATCACAAAAAAATTAAGTGCAATAATAGTGGCAATTTGAAATACAATAGATAACAAGTCAACATGAGAGTTAAACAAACAAAAACAAACAGTTATAAAATTTGTTCAAAATGACTACCGTCTGATTCTAAACACAAACGTTTTTGCTTTTAAATCCTTCACTTACATTGCGTAACATATAGGGAGTTATGCTTCTGAAGGCCTCTCTGATTCGTTCCTTTATATTTTCTTTTGTGGTTGGTGGCGATTATTCGTACGATTCCTTTCACATATCCCCATAATAGAAATCGGGAGGCGTTATGTCAGAGGACCTTGGTGGCCCAGTGTTGTGCTCCATTCCTTCCAATCCATCGATTTTGGAAACGAACATTTAAGAACTCCCGGACTTCACGATGATAATGAGCAGGTGCCCCATCCATTTGCAGCCACATGATTGTTCTTATATCTAGAGGAACTTCTTCCAGTAAAATTGGAAGCTGATTTCTCAAAAAATTTAGAAACGACATTCCGTTTAAATGTTTGTCAAAAAAATAAGGTCCAATCACATACTGTCCCATTATGCCCCCACATACATTTACTGACCACCTATGTTGGTTATAATTAACTGTAAATTCATGGGGGTTAAAATCAGAATAATAATGAAAATTGTGTCTGTTAAAAGAACCATCGTTATGATAAGTACACTCATCACTAAATAGAACTGATTCAAAACAATCTTCTTGTTCTCCAACTTTTACTAACACCCACATACAAAAGTCCACTCGTTGGCCAAAATCGTTATCGGAAAGTTCTTGATGTAGTTGTATCTTATAATCGTGATCTTTATGTTTTTGAAGAATCCTTGATACGCTTGCTTGGCTAATATTTAAGTTTTGTGCAATTTCTCGTTGTCCGACATGGGAATTTTCAACTACAGAGCCAATAACGGCTAATTCAATTTCTTGGTTTTCTGTAACTGGTCTCGTTTTGGCACTTGTTTCATACTGAACACTACCAGTTTGCCGAAATTGAACCAACAGTCTTTCAAAAACGGCTCTATTCGGTCGAGTTCGGTTAGGAAACCTTTCAGCATAAACCCTTCATGCTAAAAGACAATTTTGCAAGCATTCTCCTAGAATGAAGATCATATCGACTCGTTCTTCTGTTGTGTAAACCAGCATTTTGATTAAATAAAAAACTCCCTGTTAACCACCAATTATAACATTAAAAAAATATTTAACTTTAAATTAATATGTGACAACTAGAAATGACAATAAATTTTGATTTGTCAAAATCAGATAACACCTGAACAGACCTGAACAGGTAAATTAGACTACTACATTCGTTTATGTCAGCGAAAATTTAGAAAAAAATCAATTTTCCAAGAAAATGCAACGACCAAGCTTTAGGAATGTTTAAAAGTTTTTGATAGGAAACTAAATTCTGGTCTAATTTAAATTAAACGAGTTATTACTGTTTGAAGTTTGCAATAATTTAGTGTTCATTTTTTTACATTTGGTACACAGTAGTTAATATTTAATACATACCGCAAAAAATTCAATGTACTAGTAGCCCACCAGCCAATTTCGGTGGTTGAAAAGAAACCAAGTGCTGAGATTTTAAACATTAAATTTGATGCTGCATTTTCACAAAATCACGAATATCTGAAGAACGGTACGGTTTAGATGCCATAAACCGTAATAAAACTACCTTTACTTTTGTCCGTAGATACCTAAAATACATTAATATACTAGGTGTTTCATTAAAAAAAATAAAACTTTAATCAATTTTATACTTTTGGGACCACCTGTATACAATGACAATAATTTTAAAATGTACTTCCAATAGACCCTCATCCATTCCATATACAAAACTTTTTTAAAATCTAAAAGTTTAGCCATAATCTTCCGTGTCGAATAACGTGAATCACCCTGTATATGCACCCTACAAGAATGCAAGTGTTGATATATATAAGAAGTTTGCTTTTTGGACGAAAAGAAAGGTGGAATACAGTTACGGAAGGACAGGACCAATGATGTGTCTGTCAGCGCCAATTGAAAGCACGAAAATGGGACAATGGGCTGTAAGCTTAGGTACCTATCTACTTACGTATTAATAGTTCTAGAATTGCATTGTTTTTGGGTGTCATGTCTGATATCAAACATTATTAACATGGAATCATAAGTATTATTTCCAGTCGTCAAACATCCAATAACTGAAGAATGTAGGTATAGAGCAGAGCAGAGTTGATGCTTACCCCAAAAATATTGGAAACTTAGGCAAGGTCATAGAGGGCAATTCTGGGGGAAGGTCTCTTCTGAATTGGAGTCACTTTTATGGTTACTGATTAGTGTTAATTACTTTTGGCATCTTTTTGTTAGGATAACACAGTTTTTTTAATAACACAAAGTATACAAAATGCACATGTTATGTGTAAAAAAAAATTGGCAACCGCGAAATTTTAATGACACATCTTGACAAGTTTGTTCTGACGACAAGTAAACAATCAATCGCAATCGATGTTAGGTATACCGGAGAAATTCCATGGCATAGGTTGATGCCAAAAATAACTGAATGGATTATACCTACAGTCTAATAGAGCTAAAGGAGCAGATTACAGAAATATATAACTTCGTATATCTATCTCCAAGGATTTCGATTATACAGGGTGGCAAAGTTGTTGAATTTCGAAAATTATTTCAAGTGCCTCACTCGATTTGCACTTTTCCTGGTATAATTTTTAAAAATTAAATACATTGGGGTCGTATGACATTTAAGGCCGACCTTGGACCTTGGACTAACGACATCATTGGTGGCCCGGTTTGACAGATACGACGCTATCTTGATTTTTTTAAAAAGGAAACACGCACATGTTTACCTACAGTCAGAAATATATAACTTGATATATCTATCTCTAAGCGTTTAGATTATACAGGGTGGTAAAGTGGTTGGATTTCGAAAATCATTTTAAGTGGCTCACTCGATTAGCAGTTTTCCTGTTGCACTTCTTAAAAATTTGATACATGGGGGCCGTATGACACGCATTTATTGGCTGCTAGGTTTGACAGCCATCGTGATTTTTTTTAAATGGAAACACACACATATTTAGCTACAGTTTAATAGAGCTAAAGGAGCAGATTACAGAAATATATAACTTCGTATATCTATCTCCAAGCATTTAGATTATACAGGGCGGTAAATTTGTTGAATTTCGAAAATCATTTTAAGTGGCTCACTCCATTAGCAGTTTTCCTATTACACTTTTTAAAGTTTGATATATTGTGGTCGTATGGCACCTAAGGCCGTCCTCGCAACCTGGTCTAACGACGTCGTTGGCTGCCCGGTTTGACAGATACGACGCCATCTTGATTTTCTTTAAATGAAAACACACACATATTTATCTGCAGTCTAATAGAACTAAAGGAGCAGATTACAGAAATATGTAACTTCATATATCTATCTCTAAGCATTTAGATTATAGAGGGTGGTAAATTTGTTGAATTTCGAAAACCATTTTTTCTAATTTTGACATATAAAGTGGCACTTTTCAATACTGATGTCAGTGAGGTAACGTCCTATTTTTCGTAACTTGTTACGAAAAGTAAAATCTTTTGTAACTGGTGATGAAAAGTTTTCACCTTTTTTGTTTCGGTTGTGGCACACCGTTGCTACAGTTTTACGGTATTAAGTAGATACAAAATGGTTTAAAAGTAAATATTGAAGTTTAATAATAACTCTCTCTCTAAGTAGGTATTGGTAGTCAAAATTAGACAAAATCTTGGATGAAACACGTGACGAAAAGCCCTTTTTGTGTGTTTCATTCAAATTGCGGGAACTCGCTGCGCTCGTCCCGCAAACATTCATTCGTTACACCAAATCGGACTTTTCGTAACTGGTTACATAAATAGCTATTAAGTGGTTCTCTCACTCGACTTGCCCTTTTCCTGTTATAATTTAAAAAAATTTAATACATTGGGATCGTATGACATCTATGACCGACCTTGGATCCTCGACTAGCGACATCATTGGCTAAGGACGTTAGACTTCATTCGTTACACAAAATCGGACTTTTCGTAACTGGTTACATAAATAAAGTCCTTCTAATTTCTCTTGAGTGTTACGTCATTACTCTTTCATATTACTTTATCTCACGTTAAACGTATGAGACAAAAGTTTTGCGTTACCGACATGTGTCGGATAAGAATATTGAAACTTGACATTGACATCGTCACTAGCAATATCAAATCTGCTCTTAAATCGAAAAATGCCGGGCAAAACATTCTCCTAGGGTGAACAAGTGTTAATATTGATATGAATTCAATATTTCCAACGAGAAGAAGAGACGGGAGAGAGTTTGATACCTTTAAATGCAGTACATAAGTAGTAGGTATCTATTATCGTTAAAATTAAAGACTAGTTACGGCATATTTTCTTTGGGAGACAAATCTAAGCGGTGTGGTTGAATTGTGGGTGCAAAACGGCAACGGAGAAGTAAAAACAGGTATAATATGCATATGCGCAAATATTCCGATAGGCAGCTTCCTAGATTTTGCTATAAGTTACCGCTTTGCTCCCATTTAGTCCGCCAAAACGGACGCGGCGATTCTTGTTCAATCGAATCAAGAAACGCAAAATGCTTAACATCATTTATTCTACTTATTCAGATGCCGTGTAATAAATGTACGTAAGCATATCGCTCATTGGCTGCCATAGTGGCACAACTCAAAAAACATTGTTCTGAGAAAATCAATAATTAAGATTTGGGTTATACATAGACACTGTTTTGACTTGAAAATGAATTATGTATAATACGCATATAAATAATAACTAAAAAAGAAATAATTTTGTGCCAGTTTTGGCTCTAAGGTAGAGGTTGGAATTTCTAGTTCGGACATTTTGTTATCTAGAATTTCGACTTTTTTGAGTTGTGCCATTATTTCAGCCAATGAGCGATATATGATAAAAAGTACTTGCAAATAATAATAGTTAAAAAAATATGATAATTATTTTTCTAGAGGGTAGCAGAGGCATTAGGTGTGTCCCTAGCAACAATTCAGAGACTTGTAGCTAATGGAGCGAGTAAAGATCATGCTGTTGAAGGGCCTACATTGTGTAAGAAAACGCTACAACATCTGTGTCTGCGAGTTCACAAGTCTGCGAGCATATAATAAGGGGACGAATCTATGCAGCAGGTACAAAACAACAATCTCCACGACAGATATCGAAGATTATTGAGTTCTTTATTTATTACAGACGAACATGTTAAACTCCAGTCTTTGCATAACCACCTCCAAAATATAGATCAAGTTATAATTCCTTGCAGTTCCCTGGCTTTGTGCTTGAAAAAAATTTACGTTTAAGTGGACGAAGTGTATAATATCTAACTGACTTTATCTAGTGGAACAACCAAATATTATACATAAAAGGATAAGGTTTTTGAGAGAGTACCAGTTTTTGTAGATGAAACATGGGTTTTTAGTAAAGGTATATAAACGCTATTAATTAATGTTAATGTATTTCTTAAGCATCATTCAAAAGAGCATTTAGGACCAATTGATTAGAGAAAAGTCTCACAGTCCTCAGAAGGAACACGATACATAGTTTTGCTTGCTGGTCCAGAGGATTGATTTATCCAGAATGCCAGCCTAATATTCAAAGCGGGAAGTAAATCAGGCAAATACCATGACTCCATGAACCCTGCAAATTTCGAAAAATGGTTTTCTGAACAGATTTTGCCTAATTTGGAGGAACCCTCACCGATAATTATGGACAATGCTTCTTACCACTTCATGCAAGTGGAAAAGTTACCCAATCAAACCTGGTCAAAACCTTGCCTATTAGAATGGTTGCAGCAGCATCACATTACATTTTCTCCTTTTGCAATGAAAGCTAAGCTTTTAGGTATAGGAAAAAAGAACATGCTGGAGAAAATATATCTTTAGAAAATTATTCGGTATCGACAATTAGTGAATTTAGTTTTGGTGTTTTTTTTCCTTCAGAATAGACGAACTGCCATTTCAAAATGGTCATCGTGTATTAAGATTACCTCCTTACATTGTCATTTAAACCCCATCGAAATGGTATGGTCCCAGTGTAAGCGATATTGTGATTCGAAAATCACTGCTGTTCATCGAATCACAAACGAGAGCGTTTTAAATTTATGGAACGAGGCGTTGGAAAAAGCATCGTTTTTCAATTAAAAAAAGTATTTACTTAACTTACTAACTCTTTTTGCAGGTTACTCCTGAGTTATGGAAAAACTATCTGCGACATGAAGACAGTGAATCCGAGGAAGAATTCGATAATTAATAACATTTATTTCTACAGCGATTTTTCGAAATGTTGTTTACTTTTTTGTTTTCTTCTAGCTATTTGTTCTCCGTTAGAACGTTTGTACTTTGTTTAAAATAACTGGGAGTTTTTTAAAAGATTACATCAACGTATCTTATTATTTCTCCCAAACCTGTTTTATTTATTTCTCTACTACTCGTCATGCACACACCAAATGTGCTGCTTTTGCGTTATCTACATTGCTCCGAAACAATTAGTGCGCCACTAGAAACTTGTTTTTGTTTGAACTTGATCACTATTTTTGTATTTTTGAGACCTACTTGTTTATTCGTTTTTTTTTTTATTTCAACTGTGTACTTGCTTCTTTAAGCTCTCTACGCTGCAGTAAAAATTTAGTACCCACCTTTTAATACAGATTGCTGTAAAGCAATATTTATTGTAGATGTGTTTTATATCACATTAAATAAAAATGTTAATAATCGGAGTTTCTTTGAAGCTATCTCTTTAGGCTGCTTGTGATTTTTAACAAAAATAAAGTGAAATGTACTACTCCCAATTTAATTAGTTTCATACCTACTAAGTCCTGACGCGGTCAGAAAACCAAATAAATAAATTATTCTTCATTATTTATAGTTTAGTAGTTTAGTTTATATATTTATAATTTAGTTAAATAAGGCAGGTAATTTATTTAGTTGATTTCAAATAATATATACTAATAAACCACTTATTAAAAATAAAAAATATACTGGTTAACTTATCCATTAACGCTGATTAAGAAAATACGTGCACTTACCTTTAAAAACGCGTCAATCATATGTATCAAATTAAGACATACCCTAAAATTGTGGTTACGTAGTAAACGATGACGTAACACTCAAGAGAAATTAGAAGTACTATAGCTATTAAGTGGCTCACTCGATTAACAGTTTTCCTATTATACTTTTTAAAGTTTTGATACTTGGGGGCCTAAGGCCGACCTCGGATCCAGGGCAAGCGCATTTCTTGGCTGCTAGGTGTGACAGATACGACGCCATTTTGATTTTTTTTTAATGGAAAGACACACATATTTACCTACAGTCTAATAGAGCTAAAGGAGCAAATTAGAGAAATATATAACTACGTGTATCTATCTCCAAGCATCTCGATTATACAGGGTGGTAAAATTGTGAAATTTCGAAAATCATTTTAAGTCGCTCACTCTGTTAGCAGATTTCCTGTTATACTTCAAAAAAATGTGATACACGGAGCTCGCATGGCACCTAAGACCGACCTCGGATCCTTTGTTAGCGACGTTATTGGCTGCCTGGTTTGACAGATACGACGCCAAGTCGAATTTCGAAATTCAACGATTTTGCCACCCTGTATAATCGAAATGCTTGGATATAGATATACAAAGATAAATATTTCTATAATCTCACGCACGCCGTGCGGGAAAGTAAAGCTTTCTAAAACAAAATGCGTGCGGGAAAGTGACATAATAAGCACGCTCGTAGAAAAAATATGTCAGTTTGCATACTGTCAGGAATGCGCGAAACGTATCATATTTTGACGGCTGTAAAAAAATTGTTTTTTTGGAGTTAAGCTCTGCCTGGTCAAAGACCAACTAGCATAAATTTAAATTTTGGAAAATCAAAAATGAAAATATAAATTAAAGTTTTCTTTCAATGAGACAGAATATCATTAAGAAAAGTTGCTTAGAATCATTAGCTAAGCTTCGATACCAAATTTCAAAATCATCGACCTATCTAGGGCTCTCTAGACATCTCCTATCTACTTTTCAACTTTTTCTTAGGAAAATAGTAGATTATGTCACTAGGAGTAAAAGTGGGTCTTTTCGTGCTGAGCCCAGAGATTGACGGCCGAAGCGAAGCTGAGGCCTACAACTGGGCGAAGCACAAAAAGACCTTTTACTCCGAGTAACATATACTATTTTTTTTTCGAGCATGCAGGATATAATAAATCTATTTCAGAGTGATTCAGTTTTGCAATTTTCTCTCATCTTCTTTAAGCGGGTCTAGGTACTTACCCAATTAGTGGTGTATATTATTTGTAAAATACATAGAATGTGTTAGAATGGTGGTTTTCAATGTTCAATGGTTTTAATGATGGTCCATGGTTTTAATGATATTAAATCATAACCAATGGTTATGGTAAACTAAGAATTTGCAGCAATATTTTCAATGCTAAATTAATATAAGTCACATTGACAGATAAATTTGATGACGCCCATGACATTTAACAGACGATTTCAAAATTCGGGAACCTATGCGATTTCGACTAATAACGGTTTTGGGTGATGCTCTGAGAGTATTCCTATCCTTTGTTTTTTCAATAAGAATGTAAAGATGGCAATACACTCAGATCGGTTTATCTGGTGTCATCTAGTATTCAAATAATTTTGGTGAATGAAAATCGTTTATATATGCGCCACCATGACAGTAGCGGTGACTTTTGACTTTACTTTTACTGCCTAGGACTTTTTTGCTACTTTTTTGGTTTCTGGATTTGAAAGCCCACTTTAGGTGTACGTATGGAGAAAACAAATGACGTACTTTTAGTCCGCTTGAAAAAAAAAGAATATTATGTCAGTGATCCAAGTTGCCGGAGTCAAATTTGGGTTTCAGTTCTTAATTTTGATTTTAAGAATAAAAAAATTAAAATTTGATAAACGTTGAAGAATTATAGTAAACCAAAGTGCGTAGTTTCTGATCGTTAAGCAACTTTTTTTCCGGCTTTCTGTTGTACACCTATCTCTTATAGGAAACTTTACCGAAAATCAGGTTTTCCGACAATTTCCAAACCCTCCTTCGTTTTGTAAAACTTAAATTATGCCAGAAGTTGGTCTTTGACCAAGCACAGCTTAATCCCAAAAAAAACAAATTTTGAAATTTGGCAGTATTTAACTTTTTACTAAAGTCGTTTCACCTAGCTCCCTGGGGACACTGTATAATAAATGTGTTAAATTTTTCAAAAACAGGCTTCTGCAAAATAAACGTCACTCCGTGATCTTACTTAATAAAAAACAGTGACTTGTTTGTCCAAATACCTGGTTGTACTCACACCTCTGTTATTGGTACTAAACGTCGAAAAAGAGAATATAATTATCGTTTGCATTCATAAGGCTCCCCTTGAGTCCGAATTGTAAAAGTTTAATGCGATCATATAAAATTGGGAATTATTGTAAACTTTGAATACAATAGGTCGGCGCTGGCACCCAACCGCGGTGCCCCAGGTTTCAATTTTATTTATTCTTTTATTGACCGACAGATATGGCGACTCGTTGGGTATTTTGGAGATATTTACATTTTGTAGGGAGTATTTAAAGCGAGGCGGAAATAAATTTTACAATGTGTATTTTTTCTTTTTCTATAAAAATTTTATTTAAAATAAATTAGGCCCCCAGGAAAATAGTGGCTGTCAAGCCGGATCGGTCGGTTACCTACCTGCCCAACCTCCGAACAATTATCTAATTAAAATTAATACTCGTTTAAAAAGAGAAACTCATCAGAAGATGCCCGCGGACCAAATTAATCATGAATAAATGGGGTTGCCTTGATGATCTTTTTAATTTAACAATTAATGGAAAATGTATTAGGGCCTAGTTAGCAGGTGCTCAAAAAAGGAAGGTCCTGCGTGGTATCGTTTTCGAAACGAGACCGATTTGAGTCCTTGCTAATAAAAGTTATTGATGGTTTTTAGAAACAAAATAGCAGAAAACAGTTATAAGCTACGGAATGATTAATTTCTGCCCCACTTTCATTAAAATAAAAATGTAATTTGTCACTGTGAAATTAATTAAAGTAATATTGTTGCTATTGCTTTTACAATGTAGTAAAAGCTCTTTTGACAAACCTTTTTGTTCAAATATCGCTCAGTCTTATTCTCATGTAGCATCAAAAATATTGAATCCTTTTAATCTTTACTTAATTCACAGGTACATTTAAAATAGATTGTTTTTACCGAAATCTTGTTGCGCCTAAGAAGTGTAACAATTTAAAAAAAAGTCTATTTTACAACAATAGTACTCACAGATTTTGGATCGCTTCACAATCATCTCGCATGCCCTAGTGGAAGCACCCGCCGTCGTCAGATGGCGCCACTTACATAATAGTACTCACGTACGAAATGTTTCATCTTCAGTACTTCCAAATGTCCTCTGTTTAGGAATAAATAATTAGAAAATTGCTCAAATATATTGGAGTAAAGAAATTGTTAACAAAACTTTAGGGTCAAAAACAAAAATCACTAGTTTTGTAGAAACTATTCATTCCAAACAGATATTTTGCTATTTTTTCCCAATTAAATTTATTATATAAAAGTTAAATATGTTTGTTTTAATTTTTTTTTACTGTAATTCTTTGACTTTGTTCATCTTGTTACATTTTCTCTCAAGTTTTAAATTTGTTTGTTTAGTTTCTGTTTCATCATTTTTCTATATTGTCCTCTATTTGTACCTGGAGTGTTATAGTTCTTCTTAAGTTGTGGCGCCCTTTTTGAATCTTGTGACTTATTTCTTCTTTTTTTTTGTATTATTCGACGTATTTATATACGGGGTGTTCATTATAAAATTTCATCTAGCCAGCTATGATTTTTTGACAGAAAGAAAGAGAGATATAAAAGCACGTCGTAACTTGACTCGCCATCAAAACAGATTTGTCATTGCCACTGTCCAATCAGCTTTCAGTGCTTCAACGTTATTAGGGCCATCTTTATCCTTGTTGGTAAACCTTCCTGTTCCCCACATTTTTGTTGTCTTTTTCTAGTTTTACCAATAAACGTTTTGCTAAAAACGTTAGATTTTATTGCTATAAAATCTGTTTTGTTTTTGGACCACATGGCTTTCGCCTTAGAACATAAAGTTTTTATGTTGAAGAGCTACTATGGAACTGGAATCAAAGTGGATGGCGAATGGGTTTATTCCATTCGAAACTACATGGAGGATTTCCAGGCCGAATTTCCAAACTTTGCTATGGTCTATATGCAGTTCAAGAAAACTTTAGAGCATGTTCTAGAATTATTTACAGAAGCAGGTAGTCTACAAAGACCAGGCAGTGAATTTCACAAGAAACATACAGATGAAGTGGTTACACAGGCACAAGAAATGATTCGAAATACACCTGGTACTGCTATTCGACAGTTACACCATCAAATAGGCCTTTCTGTAGATGCCACCCATGCAATTTTACATAAAGATCTGCAAGTGTACCCATATCACTTCACAGAAATGCAAGAATTGCATGAAGCTGACTTTCCCCGAAGAGTGCAATTTCGCAATTGGTGTATTGATAGGGATATTAACCAGAAAATTTTCCAAAAATCCATATTTAGTGATGATGCATGGTTTGAGTTAAGTGGTTATGTGAACTCTCAAAACATGAGAACTTGGAGTAGTGAAAACACCCCCATGAAATAATTGAAAAAGGACTATACTCTGAAAAAATTCAGAGTTTGGGTAAAAATCACAGCACGCTGATTGATCGGTCTAGTTTTCTTTGAAGAGCGCAGATCACTAGGACACTTCAAGCATTACCAATTGGATAGGTACTGAATTTTGCTAGCACTTGGAGAAAATAATTTACATACAATTCTTCATTGATATCATTTAATTTTTTTTATTTGAATTGTCAATTATATCAATATATATTTTAAATATTTATTCAACTTACTTCTATTTGTACACATTTATTAAATATGTTTAATAATGAAGGCCAATTTATTGTTAAACAGTTGAAAAGTGAATAGAAACATGACTTCCCAAAACTCAATAAAAATGTCAAAATAAATTAACAAAGTATGATTAGATTTTTTACAAGTCTTATCGAACGCATTAAACACATATAGATACCATTGAAGCCATATGTCAATTTCCCATATACCAATAGGAGATACAAGCCCTTTTCAAAAACTGCAATTCGGATTAGGTTGATAACTATCAGCTGAGTTTCTACCATTCATATTGAGTGGAAATCAGAGTCAAACTGTCATCAGTATGGTTTCCTGAAAATTTCCTGAAAGAATCAGTCTGATCCAGGATCAATATTTCCGAAAAGTCCTATTGTGAAAAAGTGTGTGACTCAAAATTTATCATTCATATTCCTATTAGTATAGACACAGTAGGACTTTTTCGAAATGCTAAACCTGGATCAGATTTATCTCTACACCTGATTTTCATCCAACCCGATTGATGACTGATAACACGACAGCCAATCGGATTGGTTGAAAATAAGCTTATAGTAATAATCGACCCAATCTGGATTGCAATTTCTAAAAAGGACTTTTATAATTATAGAAATTGAGCACTGTCGCTTTTGAATAAACAGATTTTAACCAGCCAATTTATAAATTGTTGATATGAAAGGTGGTGGATATCAACCCTTTAAACTACACATCTGATCATTGATCAAGATTATCCAGTCTAACACTATTAATTACTTATCATTGTAAACTTAATTTCTCTCTATAACATTTTTAAACAAGCTCAGTTAACTATAACTATAAATTAGAAATATGAAGCTGGATGATCCTGGATTATTTAGTAGCTATTGATGCAACATTAAACTACTTTGTTATTATAAAAAGAACGTTAGCATTTATTAATGAACATGAAAATACCATAATACCAACATTCTTGCTCGTAAACTCAGTCCATACTGATCTGTTTTAAGATTTCTGAAATATGCCTCAAGATTCAAGCATATAATAGGTATTATTATAAAGTTACTTTTGTCTATACTGCTAATATTTTAATTATTATTTACTTTTAAAAGCAACACAATTTCTGACTTCATAGTGATGCTGACAAAACATCTCAGTTATTTATACACTTGAATCTGATTCAAACTGGCTTTCTGACCCAAAATGGTTCATGCATGTACACATGTGCTTTACAAACTGCTAATAGTACGGTTATATATAGCTTTTCCAGGCTGGGGAGGGAAGAGAACTATTACATTGTGTTATTACATTTGTATACAAATTTAGGCCTCGAGAGCATCTACTGACACATGGATTTTTGGAAACATCTTTTCTTGTAGGTCCCAATGGTCGCAGTCTATAGCGATTTTGGTGCAAAATTTCGAGGTTTAGCTTCAGGAATTGAGTCTACAATATGTTTATAAACTTATTTTCGTCTTCAGCTCTAATGTTTTAATTTTACATACCTTTGAAAATCAAATCTACTCCATTTCCGATTCTACAGAGATAAAACATTAGAATCATACACTTATTTTAATGATTTAAAAACTAGTTTTCCATTTAAACACAAAATGGTTTGTTGGTACCTACTTTTGGTTGCAGTTGCAGTTAGTAGTGCCAAGCCTTAAAAACTCCTCTCCCCACAGGCTACACCGTGCAGGGGCGGTGATTAGGGTGCTTTGTCCTCGTCAGAAGTCAAAGGATCAGTATCAAAATCGCCACTTCTAAGGGTGAAAGGCCTGTTCAGGCGTTCAGGGTCATAAAATCCTCCCAAGGTCCATCTATCTCCGCCTACGTACACATAATTTGGCGCAAAGAGTGGGGTATCTTTCTAAGTTCTCTATGGAAAATGTTAGCTCGGGAATACCTCAAGTAAATTTTAAAGCCTATAGAGTCTTAAAAATCTTTAAATAATTAAAAAAAATCAAACAACTTAAGGCCGACTTATTTGTTAATCAATATTCTGAATGATTCTGGATTGTTTTGAATGTCATGTCAATTGCTACTCATTATTATTTTGTTACATTTATTTAAGTATTCCCATCCTTAGATTCTCATTGAGAAAAAAAAAAAGGATGAAGACACTATCGGAACGCGTAATGGTATGCAAGCAGTAAAACGTTCGCAAAGTGTAAACGTGCCTAAATTTGAATGTTTGACGGACAAATAAAGAACGAAGTAATTCACGACGTGCTTCAAAATAACAAATGCCTTTCATAGCTGGCTAGATGAAATTTTATAATGAACACCCCGTATATGCCATTAAAATCTCAAGATAACATCTTCGAATTTTTAAAGTACCTTAATTTAATTATATTTCTTTTGTTTTAACCTAATATACATTTTTTATTTTTTTACACCCAATAGCAAGCCATGGATTATAGTTGATTTTTTTAGTCACATTGATCCTAAATATGGAGTGAAACCAAGCCAGTTTTCTGCCGCAGTTGTCGCTTCCCACAGACAGATGGCCGAGATTTCGTACCTATACAGTCCGGGGACGACGTTCAGCAGAGTATCAAACTCATTTCTCTATCAGGCAGAGGAACCATAGACCGGTTTCGCTCTTATTGGAGCTCATCAGTAGTCATCAGTATGGTATATACCTCAAACTTGATAGAAATTCGAATTCGGGTTTAACTTGGTTTCCTATATTGCTCAAGGCATTGCGCATATATGCAAGTGGCGCTATCGAACGACGGCGGCTTCTACTAGGGCATGCGAGATATATGTGAAGTGAAACCAAGCTAGTTTTCTGTCGGAGTTGTCGCTTCCCACAGACAAATGGCCGAGATTTTGTACCTATACAGTCCGGGGACGACGTTCAGCCTCTGGGTTTCGCTCTTATTGGAGCGCATCAGTATGGTATACCTCAAACCTGAGAGAAATACGAATTCGAGTTTAACTTGATTTCCTCTATTGCTCAAGGCACTGAGCAATAGATTGATCCTAAATGTATAAAACGTTCCATAAAGTTTTTCCAAAGGCTATTATTTGAATGACCCCTATATAATTTTTGAACTGTGTCAATGTTAATGGTTATGTCATAAAAACCATAAAGGAAAGATCCCGCCAAAAACGCGACATACTAGTTATCCATAAACTGATTTGCCAAAAATGTGATTGACACGCATTTAACCAGTAAATTAAAGGCAGGTGAAGGGAAATGCCAATTACAACTTCCCTACAAGTTGTTATGATGGTTTAATGTAGTTTTACTTTAATATCTTCCATCAGTGTCACTTTGACTAAATCAAATTAATTTCCTCGACGTTGCTCGCTTAAAAAAGTTTTTATCAGCTTATAAATTTTCTCAAAATCACTCATAGCTAGCACATTCAAGAAGAACTGTTTTAATTTCTCTGCCGAACTACCCCTTGGAAAGAAGCCCAGTATTCTGACTCAGAGCGTTGTACCTACGATATCCGAAGTGCAGATAAACACTGTTCCTGGTCAAATTTTGACGTCGGTATGAATGCATTTTATGTGCATCTTGTTTCATAGCATGAGTGTGTCCTTCCCTTTTTGTAGATTTCTACAGTGAAGAAATGTTAATGTTTTGTAAAAGAACTTATCTACAGTGAGTAGATAACTGCAAAGGTACTTGTTTAATTTTTGTTTGATTGATTGTATGGTTCCAGGAATAAGAGTCATTTACATAAGACATTTTAGTGGTTCAGTGTTAACAAACCTTCTCTTAATATACAGTGAGATTTTTTTAACTTTGAACATATAACGCTATTTCCCCTATGTTCAATTTAAAAAAAAACCATCTCAATGCATTGCTGACAGATCTTAATTTCTAGGTGCAGATATCTGTACAGGTAACTTTAACAGCTCGAAACCTTCAAACTTTCTTTTTATAACGCTGCTTTTAGTAAACTTTTTGCTGAATATTTTTCATAGACTTTAGATAATGGGTGCTTGTAAAGTTTATGTCATCTCGATTTTCAAGGTTCTTCCTTTTTTTAATTGTAGCCTACGGCCTATAAAACAGATTGAAAGAAAAAAATTCTTGGATTAGCCACTTTTCACTGAGAAACAAGAAAATAAAAATTGAAAATTTTTGACAAAATTGATGCGAAAACTCTCGAATCTGACAGTAGAGTTAGAAATATATTTACAGTGATGTCAAACGTTGGAGTTAATCATTTAGTGCAATAAATTTATGTGATCGCATCTAGAAAGAAAATTGCATAAATATTAGGAAAATTTAAGAGGTATTAATTTAACACATAACGTTTGCGAATATGCCCAACGAAATTGCGGCAACGACTAGTGAGTTCTTATAATTCTCTAATTTTGACATAATGAGTAGAACTGAACTAACCTTAGCTTACCTAACCTAAACGTAAAAGTGTAACTGAACTAACTTAATCAGGAAAACTAGAGCTGGACTAACCTGAGCTAACCTGAACTAACCGAAAATTAACCTGTTTTAAAAATTAAAACGGGTCCAGTTTTCATATTATTCTCTGCCCCTAACATAAATAGTAGAACTGAACTAACCTAAGCTAGTCTAACCTCAACGTCATAAGTGTAACTGAACTAACCCAACCAGGGAAACTAGGACTGAACTAACCAGACCTTACCTGAAGTAACAGAAAGTTAACCTGTTCTAAAAATAAAAGAAAGCGTGCCCTTTCGGGCTCGCTTTTTATATTATTCTCTACCCCTAACATAAAGAGTAGAACTGAACTAACTTGAGCTAGCCTAACCTAAACGTAAATAGTGTTACTGAACTAACCTAACCAGGAAAACTAGAACTGAACTAATCTGAGCTAACCTAACCTAAACGTAAAAAATGTAACTGAACTAAACTAACAAGGGAAACTGTAGAAAGTTAACCTGTTCTAAAAATATATTTTAGAAGATAGACCCCTTCGGGGGTCGATTTTCAGGCACTTAAATTGCGTTTCTTTGACCGTTTTTAAAAAAAAACCTCTTTAGAGTTCGAGTTTCATTCGAATTGAGTTTGTTACATTCTTAGGGGATTGCAAACGTGCCAGTCCGATCAAAAAAAGTTAAAAATATTTCAGAATTTTTTTTTCAAAATGTCTATAGGAACGGCTATTACGACTTTTTTCTCAATTCTCAAATTTGACCGCCTGTAACTTGAGAACGCTTCGACCGATTGAAGTGAATCCTACTGTTTTTTTTCTCTTCTTGATGTCTTCTTTCACCTTCTACCTAGAAGTTCCGTAGGCAAAATATTTTTCGAGATAGACCCCTTCGTTGGTCGACTTTAAGGCACTTTTAGAATCGCGTTTTTGGACCATTTTAAAAAAAAAAAACACTTTAGATGTTAATTTCCTTCGAATTGAGTTTGTTACGTATTTAGAGGATTGCAAGCGTGCCATACCGATCAAAAGCAGTAAAAAAAGTTTCCCAAATATTTTTTGAAAATGTCTAAAGGGGGGAATCACGACTTTATTCTCAATTCTCAAATTTGACCGCCTGTAACTTGAGAACTCCTCGACCGATTGAGTTGAATCTAACTGTTTTCTTCTCTCCTTGATGTCCTCTTTCACATTCCACTACCTCCCACGAACGGAAGTTTCGTGGATGCAATATTTTCGGAGGTAGACACATTCGGGTATAAAGAGTAGAACTGAACTAACCTAAGCTAGTTTAATCTAAACGTCAAAAGTGTAACTGAAGTAACCAAACCAGGTAAACTAGAACTGAACTAACCTGAACTAACCAGACCTTATCTGAAGTAATAGGAAGTTAAATTGTTTAAAAATTAAAAAAAGCGCTAAAGAGTAGAACTGCACTAACTTGAGCTAGCCTAACCTAAACGTAAATGGCGTAACTGAACTAACCTAACAGGAAGAACTAGAACTGAACTAGTCTGAGCTAACCTAACCTAAATGTAAAAAGTGTAACTGAACTAACCCAACCAGGGAAACTAGAACTGAACTAACTAGACCTTACCTGAAGTAACAGAAAGTTTTGCCAGAAAGCGGGCCCTCACGGGACCGCATTTTACATTATTCTCTACCCCTAACATAAAGGATAGAACTGAACTAACCTGATCTAACCTCACCTAAACGTAAAATGTAACTGAACTAACCTAACCAGGAAAACTAGAACGGAACTAACTAGGCTAGCCTACGTAAAAAGTGTAAATGAATGTTAGAATTGGACTAACCTGAACTGCTCAGACCTAACCTGAACCAACCGAAGTTAACCTGATCACAAAAAAATAAATTAAATTTTAAGTTGTAATAATCGAATATTTTCAAGAAAAAGACTTTGCAACACTGCCTTTAAAAACGTCAACAAACTTTATGTTTTATAAGCTACCTGCCAACTTCAGTACAATGCAAAATTTGTAAGTTAAATAAAAATTGGAATTTATGAGACGTTCGAAACTTACCTAAGTTATATCATAAAAATCGAAAAACCGTGAATTTTGTGTGTGAAATGTGTATTGTGGCTACAAAAGAAGATTGAGGCAACTTCCAAGTATGAGTATTGTATTTTCATACCTTCATTTTTCTATTTTTTTCTTACAAAACTCGACCATCCAAGAATTTTTTTACTTAAATCTGCTAATCTTAACATAAGCTTTCTAATGATATCAAAATTGAGGCAAAAATCGAGATGACATTTTCTTTACAATCACCTAGATAATGTATTCTAAACAGGAAAAAATAGAATTGTTTAATCTTTACAAAAAAGAAAATAGCCTTAGGAGAGTGCGTGATTTATTTGCAACTAGTCATCCAGACAGTCCCATTCCTTCTATTGGAACCATACATAATATCGTCAGGATTTTTAATTCAGAAGGATGTGTAGTTAACTCTCATAGGAAGAGGAGCAAACAACCACATGTTCTCACAGAGGAATTAAAACTGGAAATTTTATGTTTTATGGAAGAAAATCCTGGATCCACCTTAAAACAAGTGGCTGATTATTTCCAATTCCAAAATTTTCTGTGTGAAGGACCCTAAAAGAATTCAAGTTCAAATTCTACAAATACTCTAATCATCAAGTGCTCTATGACGACGACAAAGAGAGACGAACAGATTTCTGTAAAAGATTCCTAAATTTACTCCATAGGAATGGCAACATTTTGCGAAAAATTGTATTTACAGATGAAGCATCTTTTTCATTAAATGGTTGTGTAAATTCCCAAAATTATAGGTAAAGAACTTTTATAGCAACCGCCTGAATTCTGTTTTTTAATATCCTAATTACCTACTGTTTTTAGATACTGGTCTCAAACAAATCAGCATTTACAAAATTTAACTCACTCCCAATATAATGCAAGAGTCAGCGCGTGGATAGGCATAATTGGAGATACACTTATAGGACCATTCTTTGTTGAAGGGACTTTAAATTCGCTTAAATTTTTAAACCTGCTCCGTGACCAAATTATGCCATAAATTGAAAATTTGAATATTGAAAACACGTGTTTTCAAATGGATGGCGCTCCTGCTCATTCCACGAACGAAGTTAGAAATTTCCTCAATCAAGAATTTCCTGACAGGTGGATAGGAAGGTTTGGGCCTATTTCATGGCCACCAAGATCCCCTGACCTCTCCCCAAACGACTTCTTTTTATGGGGCTATCTAATCGATCTAAAGTCGAAAATTTATAACAATATTGAAATTGAGAATGTGGACGTTTTAAAACAACGTATCCGAACAGCCTACAACGAATTTAATCAAAATTGCTTAAGGAACACAATTCGTGCCTTTCTAGATTGACTTGCTTATTGTTTAGAACGCGAAGGGGGACATTTTGAGAATTTGTTATAAACTTTTAATTTTCTAGTATTTTTAATAAATGTTTTCTTGTTATAAAAATGTTATTTAATTGGTGGATATCATTGGCGGATTAGGACAAAGCAGCAAATTACACAACTATCTCTGTGCCTGTGCCTCTCTGCTTTTCAGAGATATAGTTTTGTAATTTGCTGCCTTGTCCCAATCCGACAACCATATCAACCAATTATTTTTCTAGGACTGTATACCTTTTTATCAATGTTATTTAATGTTTAAAAGCGATGTCTAAATTGAGATAATTAACGAAATATATTTGGAGGCTTTTTTGACGTTTTACCTTTACCTAAACATCAACGTCTGACACCAATGCTTTGAGATGATTTTTTTAAAATTGAACATAGGAAAAATTGCTTGTATGTTCAGAGATAAAAAAAACCCTCACTGTATATTATGTTGCACAGGGTGAGCAAAACTCGAAGTTCTAGCTCTAGCTATTGTTGTCCTAAGAATTACTTCTGCCAAGTATTTGACCTGAGAAACCTAGTATCAGCTCTAGTACATGGATTTATTATTTTCGCTTACAACTATTATTTTGGTAAGTTTTGGCAACAACATCTTTTGTAATGGCTGCATTTTATAACCTTTAAATTATGTCAAAATAACCAATAAAACTGACACAGTTCAAATATTATACGGGGGGCAAGCTTTATAGACACATTTTTTGTACATCTGTTAATATATTCTTGACGGTGTTTTGCCGATATTCTCACACTTTTCGACTTATTCTCGTACATTTTTTGTGCTGTTCCTGCTGTTTCTGGAATCTAGAATCGAGTTTCAGTAACTCCAAATAACTATAAATAACCTGAGTTACATGATATGTAGATAAAACAAATATATATAAATAAATACAAAAAATTTTAACAGTACATTCCACGACTAAAAATAAAGTGAAAAGTAAGTTTATTTAAAAATTTTTAAATTAATTAAAAAAAAAAGTTTATATAAAATTAATAAATAAAAGAAGGCAACACCAAAAAGAATAGGATCCTGAACTGGCTGTTAGCTATAAAAAAATATTGAAAAAAAATTAAAACTTTAACACCCTGTAAACTTTAGTCTATATACACTTTTGCTTTATTTTTGGTCGTACAATATGCTATTAAAATTTGTTGCTTTTGTTTAAGGACACTTTGTATTAGGAATCTTTTTGTTATGAATCTTTAAAACGATATTTTTTAACAATTTCTTAATTATTTATTACTAAACACAGGACATTTCGAAGTTGTTTTAAGAAACTATATTAATTTTTGTATTAAATAGCTTTAGAAAGCCTTTATTTTTTCTAACTACTAATCAGAATAAGTCTAGTTCTCAAAAAGTAAAAAACCAAAAAACGCGAACAACCAACTATATACTTTCTTCAATATAAATACTGTCACCATTCATAATATCAATTGTTGAACTGTTAGAGATGTCTTTTTATCGATAACATAATATGTATACAGAACAGAAGTATTGACCACGAGATATAGTTGTTTTCAGGAAGATATTCATCTAGCCAGCCATGGAAATATCGGTTTTGTAGTGGCAGCCCTTCTTCCAAAATTTTTCAACTAATATCTGGGGAAATTCTTATTTTCTCTTGGTATCTAAGACATTCCGTCAAAAATTTAAGAAATGGCATGACGCTTATGTTCTATCCTTGTTTTCTGAACGTATTTTTGAGAAAGAGAGCATAATATTACGTCGTAACGTCCGTCGGTTCCTTGGAAGCATCTTTGTAAATATTGCGATTGTATTTCTCATATTTCTTTTTTTCTAATTCTAATTTTCGTGAGTAATTATCAAATAACTACACTGCCTATTATCATCAAACAGTCCTTTATGTATATAGTTTTATAGTACTACTTTTCTACTCAACAACTCATATATAGTGAAAGCAGAAAGTGAAATAAACCTAGGACCTACCACGGATTTGCCTTGGAGAATGAAGCTATTTTTTAACAATTTTCCTCGCAATTTCCTTAACTCCAGTAGCAGAGCTGCAGCTGCATGCATTGTTTGTTTTTTGACTTTGTATGAAGATTGTAAGCAAAGTGCTTGATACTTGCGAATTGGAAAATGCCACTTGCAGACAATAATAAAACCAAAGAAAAAAAAAGAATTGCCCAGTGTCCAGTATTCAAGTCACATCATCAAGGTGCTACTGAATGATTTTGCATTATCCAAGATAAATGAAGAATGATCTTTTGACCATCTCAATTATCCATAAATGTGCCAAAGGAAGGACGGACGGACTAACCTAAACAAAATATGTGTGTGTTTCTGTTTATCAATTTAAATGTTCTGCTAAGTGAATGTGTGGGATTCAATTTGAGGGTGACCGTTGTGTTCTCAGTTATACAGAGTGCTAACTATGTAAATGTTAATCTTTCCGAAGGATGCATAAGTATAACATTTGTCAAAATTACATAAGTGTTTATATATTATCATACTCCTGTATATCATATTAGGTATATTCATTTTTTTGTAACGTGATGGCTAAGGACAGGGCCTCAAAAGGAGCCTCTTGAAGTTTACATCCTGGGTTGTAATATTTGAACCACCATAGATTTTAAGTGTCTTGTATAATATATTACCACAACAACCCTTAGTGTGCCTTTGATGTGGATCTTCCATTCTTAGAAGAAAGCTAATGGCATATGTGTGTAATTATCTTCTTCTGCAAATATAATTTTTAATTATACTTGAGATTTTAACCGAAACCAAGCAGAAACCTCTTATTTTATGTCATATCATGGTTCTTTCTCATAACTCATTTCACTAAAAATTCCTAAAAACAATATACAAGTTAGCTTGAAAGTAGCACAAACACTCAAGTGCATCTTTTAAGCCCAAGATATGTCCAAGAGCCCACATTGAGAAAAAAAAATTATACAAGATGACCTGGACCTGCCCTATACACTTCCGAAATCATGTTATGGTAGACATCCTATAGTGGAAGGTAAAGACCTAATGTCAGAGAAGTACCAATGTCTGAGTTATAATTTTTTAAATATCTTCCAAAATGTGAACAGGTTGGTTGTGAAGTTTTCATAGAATAGGATAGAACAATGAAAGTAGCTGGTACTTTATTACTCCAGCATTCTTGCCTCCTGACAATTCTCTTATCTCTTATTAAGCCAACTTAATAAGTTTTTCCATTAAACTTGTTTTGCTTTGTATATAAAATAAAAAGTTCTTGCAACTTCAATAACATTTTCATTCCAGGTATAGTAAGTTATTTGCAAAGCGGTTCTTAATTTCAAACGAATAAATAGCCTTTACTTGTTTCTAAAAGTTACTTCAAATTCTATGTCTATACGTAAGTATTATAAGTCGAAACTTTTTCAACTGAGTTTGTAAGAATTGGCCCCTGCTTATGCTATTTAGTTTAAAAGAACTGTAGCTCTCTTTGGTTGAAAATAAGTTGGCTCCATTCGACCAAGAAACCATTCCAGAAGGGTCTATCATTCTTAACAACTCACTAAGTATTATGATATCGCAATTGAAGATCCTAAGTGATCATAATTATGGATGGCATATGGCATATAGGTACGTATATGAAAAGGCCACTGGGACTCTCATCACAGATCATCACACAATCCGAATCATATGGCAGTACTTAAATTCAGTCTGGTAGAAAACCATCTTTTCTCAGATGCTTTTGCTGTTTGGAACAATTTTTACTTGACTGCAATCTGCATTCAATTTTAAATTTGGAAAGTGGTAGACTATATAATATTATGTAAGGCATAGGCATAAGCATAGTTAAATGTATGGTCTATTCCCAGGGCATCTGGACACTAAAGTAATTTCTGAGTATATTCGGAACTTTTGGAAATCTTGTTCAAGGTTGATGGTCCAGTTCAGTTCTTCCCTCTGCATATGCATACTAATTTAACGTTCGCTAATCAATCATCAATAATCACAACTGCTTGAATGTGGTTTTGATGTCTCAATTTTTGTATTTGTAACTCTACTCTGGCATTTTATTTTGCAGAAGTTGGAGGGTGCAGATCACTTTTCCGGGTCATGTGATGAATTGTGTTAATAGTTCTGGGTGATAGTTAGTCGCTTATTAAGCCAGTTTACTATTCCTACATTACAAACGCTGATTACGCATCACAAAAGTTTGAGAAATAAAGTAGTTATGTTTGAAAATTACAAAATTTGAGGTTAAAACCCGACAAATGCGTTCGTTAAGCTCGCTTCGCACCAATCTCCGATCTAGTAACTTTTCTGGTAACTTTCCAATTGTTTTTAATAGGTGCGTTTAAAATGTCATGGGTGGCTAGATGAATATCTTCCTGAAAACGACTATATTTACATTTAATACATCAAGTCGCAAAACTGCATGTTAATTGTTATTTTTGTAAATAAAACTTGTTTAAAAAAATCGTTACATTTCTTAGCTATAACAAGGTATCGGTAAAAACCAAAAACATTGCACTTTTTTCGTTTTAAAAAATATATATGTCTATGTTTCTTTCAGTTTCAGACTTTTTTTTCAGTCCTTCTTTTAACATTTACAGCTAACTTGATACTGGTGGTGGTTCTCCTAACTACAGTAGTATTTATCGAAGTAAACTGTAATGGATGTTTATATTTTAACTTGTCACAGTCAAAATGACTAGTAAGGTATATAGAACTATCGATATTTTATTCACATCGAGGTAAATATCGACTGCACACCAATCGATCATAATTTAATATGGGTTGAACTTCGGAAATCAATATTTTAGTGTTTTAAAGGATAGTTAGAACTGCTGATTTTAATTAAAATAATTTCATGATTTTTCGTAACCTAATTTGAGTTAGCAATGAAAAATACTGTGTTTCTACTTAGGTGTGTCTAGTGAAAAGGCAAAGAGATATAAGATGATTAGGGATGGGTACATACCATTTCAAAATTGAAAAACATATTGTCTTGATCTATCGTTATGAAATAACGTTATGAATTATACTTTAAACTCACTTTTAGTTGCATGCTTAGCATGGGGTGATAATTTTGTGGAAAACGCTTTTCTTCTCAGGCCCCTTTTCGTTTCCGGAATCCGCTGTGAATTTGCGAAATGCAAATCGCACACCAAGTAGATTTTGTGTATTTGTTCGTTGGTTTTTGAATTTAACAGAGTATTTCCAACCTGTCTTTTCCATACATTAAAAAGTTCTATATCATTCTTTGGATTCGGAAACACATGTTTTTTGGAAAATAAATCACCACATCCCGGAACAACACACTTTTTATACCGCTCTCTATAAGCCTCCATATCGCTTCAGCATCAGCTCATTCGTCTTCAGCAATTAAATAAATGCGAATACAAAAATCGAATGAATGTTCTGAATTAACTATTAATTATTTTGCTTTTAATACATATATTTTTTTTTTGATATTTCCCAAGGAGTAAACTTAAAAATTGAACTTTTTATTATGCGTCTTTTTGAATATGTTTTCAAAATGGCGCCGTTGAAGAAAATGGAGGGCGGGGCTAATAGACCATTCGTTTGCAATCCTAGAGTGACAAGGAAAAAATGGACGCTGTATATTATTCGTCCTTGTTGCATATTGCACTTATCACAATGTATCAAACAGACATGGACAGTTCTAAGCAGCCATCTTTTACTCTTATATGACCTAGAATTTTAATTTTTTAATCAAGAAGGCACTTAGATGGCGCAATTTATTAATAACACTGTTAACATATGAATACTAGTTTTGCTCTAGCGCCAGAAGTGATAGTTCACCCAACTACATATTTTGCTGGTTGCCTAGAACAGTCACCCAGCATTTTCTACATTAGTTACCCTTATATTTTAAGGGTTATGTGTTTATAGTCCATTGGATTATCATTAAAAGTTATATACAAAGATGTTCATACTTTGCCCTGAGTCACCTGAGTGTATCTATTGACATTTAGACCTATTTCGGACTACAACAGGATATCCGTTGGACATGTATGTGATGTGCTGTTTGGAATTGCGTCAACCCTGCCGGGAGCATTAAATTAAAAAAAACCAGCGGAATGAATTTCAAAGTAACGCGTTAGAGAAGGTGGACTTTTCGAAAATATATTATATTTTTCAAAACCCGGCCTCATATAAAAAAAAACGTACTGGTCCCGAGGTGTTACACCATACAATATGTGTGCTTTGTGTCCCTTCTAATACGATGGAACTGCAGATAGCGGGTGTAGGACAATTAAACAGCTACTTCACAGTTGCGAATGCGCCAACGTTTCGATCTTTATTCAGATCTTCTTCAGGGCTTAATTCGGTTTGAGAAGCATGTCACCTAAGCTACATGTATGTCTTTTACCGGACCTAACATAAAAACAATGATTAATCCACAAACAGGCAACGACCACAAGAGTTCAGGACAAAACGAAACATCAACCGCCAGGAACAAAATATCATTCCATCGTTTATTTTGTTCCTGGCGGTTAATGTTTCGTTTTGTCCTGAACTCATGTGGTCGTTGCCTGTTTGTGGATTAATCATTGTTTTTATGTTATGTCCGGTAAAAGACTTACATGTAGCTTAGGTGACATGCTTCTCAAACCGAATTAAGCCCTGAAGAAGATCTGAATAAAGATCGAAACGTTGGCGCATTCGCAACTGTGAAGTAGCTGTTTAATTGTCCTACACCCGCTATCTGCAGTTCCTATATAAAAAAATCAGTTTTGTTTGAAAATTTGGCAAACAAAAAGTGTGCACAAATTTATTAACCATATTATCTGCTTTAAATATACCTGTGAAAATTATACTCAAATTTACTTAAATCGAAAAAATCAGCTATTTAATTCCAGAACTATATATTCATTCTCAAACTTCGTGTAAAATCGAATTTTGCAAAGCAATTGGCCAGCAGTTTATATTGTTGCTGAACTTAAAACTGCCCACTCCACCTTCTTTCATTAGGACCAAGTGGAGATATCAGCTTTTCCTATAGAACTGATAATTAAATAGATTTGTCCGTCATACAAATGCAAAAAGACTGCTTTATTTGTTAAACGATTAGGTTACTTAATTAAATCGTTTTTTAGTTGAGAAAATATTCCCCTCTTCGTTAGCTTCAGATTTAAGATAAAAAAAAACTGCATTACTTTTACGCAATTTTCATTGCTATTTGATTATGCGCGCTGACCAATAAAAGTTCAGTAGGCTGACCACTTGACACCTGCGAAAAAGTAGTCAGTTGATTAGATGTCCCTATAAGACTGTGAAGGCTTTCACGGCCGGTCAAAATACAATCTAAAGTGTTTTCCGGGCTTTGAAGCCGTGGCCCAATGGAACTTCTTCCTGACGTTTCGTCTACAGTTGCGGCAGACTTTATCAAAGGCGATGAAGCAATGGGCTAAGCGATCTTCCGTGGTTCCCGACGTTGACTGATTCGACAGTGGTGAGCTCCGTAGTCCGTGGTATTTAGTCCCCCGCCGTCGCGATGCAGTGGTGGGACTGGGGTGGAGGTAGTGGCGGCGCGGGATTTCGGCGCATTTGAAGTACGTCGTAGAACGTAGGACTCGTTTCCACTCTGCATCTAGAAGGGTACTTTCCTCCTTCCTGTTGAAATTGTTGTCGTGTTTAAAGACCTCAATGGCTTCTCTCGTTAGTCTCAGATAGAAAGGCTGCGATTGATATAAGATATTCACCTCGTTGAAAAGGATGTTGCCTCTCTCCGAAGGTCTCGACATCCTTTTCGACGAGGTGGATATCTTGTATCAATCGCAGCGTTTCTATCCGAGATTCCAGTCCAGGTGCACTAATGAACTTTCCTGCACCCATGTCCTTGTTGCTTGCATTTTCTTTTATTTGGGCAAAACATTAAATGGCAACCTTAATAAACTTATCAATAAAAAGTAATTCAGCGGCGGAAGAAGTTATTCAAAGCCGCTATAAGACAAGCTCAACATAAATATGTATGAAATCCGACTACAATCCAATTTTAAATGGCATTATTCAAATAAATTCAATACCCTAACGAATTAAAAAAGTTAATCGAAGTTCCACTTATGGCACATTTAAAAAACTGACGGCCGCCGGACCGAGCCCAGACTGCCCTGTAATCAGGCTGTCAGTGGACTCCACCCAGTCCGACCCTGATGAAATTAAATTACATGCAAATTGCAATTAAGCCGCACGTCACACCCGACACCTTCCTTCTCTTTGTCCGCGGTAAGGACAAGAACGGAGAGACGACGGAGTTTCGTGGGGCAAAAATCACGGCAAACCGTCGTAGAATGTATCTCGCTACCGTCTGAGTTTTTGATTACCTGACCCGCCACTTAACGGCCATAGATCGTAATTAGATTATTAATATGATGGCTCTAAGCAGTATTATTACCATGCGGAACATGTACCGAACATCAGAGCAGAAGGATATTAAGGTAATTTCGTAATGGCCTTATCATTTTTAAATTGGATAAAACGCTTTTATGGCGCGCTTTACATAATTTTCTTTAAAAATAATCTGTATACAACTCTGCTTATTAAACCCATGTTTTTATTATTTTTTAAATTTAATTAAAGCCGCGGATATTGACGAAATAATTGCACCCAGAAACTCAGTGTGTATATTATAGTTAGGTTAAATCCCATATTCATCAAACTTTTATCAGGTTGTCAACATTTAGAGAAAAAAATGTTTCCATAGTGACATTTTAATGAATTATGAATATGAATATGAATTATGAATGACTTATAGAATATTGTTTTCTCTACAACTGCCTCGAAAATGAACAAATGCGCAGTACTAGCTACCGTTGCAAATTGTATAATGCAAACAGCGCGCGCAAAGGGCACATTGCGCCCTCTCCCATATATAAGGGTGTGCAAATTCCACTTTGCACATGCTTCTGATTGTTTTGTGCACGCCTTGCGTATATTTTATAATACGAATGATCATTTATGAAGCAAAATCGCAGTCGTAGAAAAAGTACCTATACTGTACAACACGTACGAAAATCAAGTTTGTCATTTTGCGATAAAGAAGAGGTGTATTATTTCTCCTGAATCCTAAATCTGCTGTTGTAGTCTTAAGTGATTTTCTCCTGGGGTGAGAGCCAGGCAAAAATCACTGCTGAATTTTGGTGTCCACACATTGAAAATGTAGTTGGAATTGTAGATTGGGATGCTTTGTCAATGAGACTGCAATTCTTGAGACAATAAAGCTTTGATTGTCAAGCATTAATTTTTGTTGTGATGCTTAGGTAAATAATTGATATCAGCCTTAATATGCCTAATTACTTATATGTAGCTCATTTACTCCAGCTTAATTTAACCATTACTGAAAGTAATTGGTCTGCAAAATAGTATAACCACACTTATCAAAACCATTTTACATTCTAGTGAGCCCTACCCCTTGGTGTGGTGGTTCACCACCACCACACCACCAGCCATCCTGTCCAGCCATCTTGTCTCTAATCTTGAAAATCAGTAAAATTTCAACTCATGGGTAATCCTTTTAAGCAATTTGAAATTTTTCTCTCCCTAAAAAAGACCACGGGACTACCGGGGTCTGTCGAACAAAAAAAAACCGAACGTCGTAGGTCGTGTCAATTGGCGATTAAAAAAATCTAGACTCTACATGGGGGCAAAAATGTAAAACTAGTTAGAAAGTAATCATCTTCACTATTCTGTTTATGTTCAATTATACGTATTTTGATTTTCGTCCTTGCTTCTGGAGTTGTATCCTAATATTCCTGGTTGCATCAACGAAGTTTCATTTATTTTTAAA
This sequence comes from Taphrorychus bicolor, assembly GCA_951812265.1. Taxonomy (NCBI): domain Eukaryota; kingdom Metazoa; phylum Arthropoda; class Insecta; order Coleoptera; family Curculionidae; genus Taphrorychus; species Taphrorychus bicolor. The sequence continues at coordinate 13,188,068 of OX638297.1, forward strand.
TTTTCCTACAATTTCCGAAATTGTTTAATTTTTGTATAGTTTTCTTTTACTTCATGTATCAAAGTGTTTAATATTTATTTTTGTGGTTGAAATTGTCATGTGAATTATAAAAATGTTCAGTACAAGAAAAAAGCAGAACAAAACTATCCATAATACAAATTGCTGCGTATTCAATTGCAATTCCCGAAAAAACACTAACAGACATATTTCCAAAGGCGAGTTTGGCGTGGATGAGTTTGTGGATAGGACAAAAGCCTGGATCAAAGTCCTATCAATAACAAAACCAGTTAGCAAACATTTGAGAGTTTGTTCATTGCACTTTAAGCAACATGATTACAATAGAGGCATTTAGACATATTTTTCAATTAACGGTTTTTTTGTTTAACATTTTTGGGGAATAATTTTTCAGGAAAACTAGCATCAAACTTGTTGAGACCTAAGTTAAAAGCTTTTGTGGCACCATCAAGAAATCTTCCTCCTGTCAAAGTTTGTCAGACAATGATTTCTCTATGCCAGACTTTAGTAGTGTTTGTGACAGTTGTAATAAAGAACCTATGACTTTAAATTCTCAACCTAGTGAAGAAAAATTGTTATAATTGAGTGATCTAACACTACACTAAGGAACAATTGGTAGTAAATGCTTTGGTGGATATGAAGACATCACTGCACCAAGAAGCACCACAGTCTAAATTTTTGGATAAGAGTCCAAGTGATATGTGGTGATATAGTTGTAAGTTTTTCTTTTAGTATTAAATCTGAGTATTTACCTATTACATCAGTATATGATACTGTTGTAATGTAATAGGTAAACAAGGACAGGTACTACCTAATTTTCTTGGAGCAAAACCTTTAGGCCGAACATGAAAGCCAGTACTTCAACTGAGGGGTAAACCACTGTGGCATTATGGTGTAAAAAAATTAAAGCAATGGTTTACCTCTCAACTTCAACCTTGCTTGATAAAATAAGTTTTTAGTATCATAGGTTTCAATACAAAACAATTAATTAAAAACCTTTTATCCATATTATTGCGTTTAAATTTTAAACACACTTTGGCGACAACACATCCACTTTACTATAGTTTTTCACTATGTACCTACTTAAATAGTTTCCAGATGCAACTGCTCTACAGCTAAATTTAAAGTTTAAAACTTTGTAACCTGACGCATGGATCATCATGGCCCTAGACACCTCATGGGTTGGCCATTCAGCAGAACATTGGTCTGAAGGCACAATGCTACGATCTTTATCACTTCACCTTCCATTATTGGTAGATTTCCATAATGGCCACACAAAATTAAGTGTTGGGAATTTAAGATGTTTTCTCCTTCCACAACACATCTGCTGGTTACAGCGAGGCTTCTAAGTACTGGAAGACTGTAGCTAATTTTAGGTATGCTTTCAGGTTCAGCCATACGTGAATTCAAAAAAATCACAATTATGGAATAGAATCGATAAAAGGTACACTTTGCATGAAACACGCTTACTTTTTCAAGCAATTTCTTTTGCAATTTTAACTTGGCAGTTCAAATTAATACCGCAGCGCTAGGTGGTGAATTTGTAAATTAATAATGGTCACACTTTCACGCTTCAATGATTCTCATTGGTTGAACGAAAAGGGCGCGAAAGCGATTGCTTATTATAGCCAATCAAACTAGTGATATTATGACTGGGATTAGTTTACAATTTCCTCACCAGATAGCGAGCGCTTATCTTGAATCTCGAATGGCGGACAATAACATGTCAAGCATCCGACAGCCGTGAGAAAGATAAACACTGGGGAACTCGGCAATAATACGTCCTACCCCTCTAAGCATTATTCTAGGAATCTGGGTCGTCCGCCGTTTACGCCAACGCCACCTAGCACTCAAAGTATATGCAATGTAAACTTTAGTTGTCCTTTTCGCTATTATCGTTTGTAATCGAATATGGGAAAAATCACAAGAAATAAGAATTAATTAATCAAGGTTCACCAGCTTAAAAAAGAAATTATTGAAAAAATGTATGGATCTAAATAGGTAAATGAAACAATATACAAAATATACGGAGTGTTCATTATAAAACTTCATCTAGTTGGCTGTGAAGTGTCAAAAGAAAAGGATGGAGAAACAAAAGTCCATTTAATTTAAGTTTCATAGCCTGCTAGATGAAGTTTTATAATGAACACCCCGTAATATGGTTGTTGAATAGTACCTAAACATATTAAAGGTCCGAGCAGATTAGAAGTCCGAGCAGAAAACATGATTAAACTATTTTGATCGTTTTATTATGATGACAATGCTTGGTCGTCCACTGTTACTGCCCATTGGACGTCAAAAAGTTGACGTCTCCGATACGTCCTGCTTAGGTCAATTGGCGTATTGACCAAAAATGACTTAAAATCGACGTCCAGCAAACTTCCAACTGGTCAGTTGTGCTACCTGGATTTTTAGCTGTGGGAACTTTTGAACTGATGACGACTTCCGCCGGAAATGACGTCTTACTTCAAATTATTGCAAAACATTTGTCATCGTCACTATTTTTATTTCTTAATTCCAATACAATCGAATATCAAACTTACATCCATCTCCTAGCTAAAGCGCTAGTGCTCCTAGAACTTAAGTGACTTAGCTCCAAGGTTTTCTAAAACTTAACTTCTAACCTAACAAAAACCAAACACAATCGATAATCAATATCCGGTACGGCTTTAAGTTGCTATGATACTTGTATGAAGTGTGCTGATGACAATTTCGTCAGGGAAAATTTTAAAGCGACGGAAGCCATTTTTAGGGAAATATCGGCATTTGCTGGCTCGTCTATATCTGCTAGTTCATTGTTGTTTTGTCTAATTTATCATTTTCTCCCAGAATTACATCATTTGACTTACGTGGCGCTCAAGCCAATGTGCCAACAAAATATCATGTTGATCATCATGTTTCATGTTTGATAACTACAAGTTACCTACTGAAGCTCCTAAAACTTCATCCAAAGTGTTGCTTGTTACCCTTTATGAACATGTCCCATTCTTGTAATGTCAATAATGTTGAAATGCAAGCTCTTAGTGAGTGAACGTTTCATTCTTTCGATAATCGATTTCCTCCTCTGCCGCTACTTGGAGCGTGATTAGGAAACCTGGAAATGGAGACACTTGGGTTTGCACTTAATGCTTTTAAAGGAAGCGGTATCCTAAAAGAACAAGCAACATTGAATTGTCATGATCCTTATTCACCATTCCCGAGCCATTTCCGTATAAACAAGAACAATTTCATGTTATTGGCTACATGGCTTGGTTGTCCCACGAGTCATTATTTTTATTACTTCTTATTTTCAAGCCAATCGAATATTGAACTTATATCCCTCCCCTAGTTAGAGCGATAGGGCTTCTAGCCCTTAGCTGACTTAGCTCCAAGGTTTTCTAAAACTTAACTTCCAACACAGCAAAATCCAAAAACAATCGAGGCAGTCATTATCCGCTCCGCCTTTAAGATGCTGTGACGCTTGTATGACGTGTGCTGACGACAAAATTACTTTTTGGTGGCCATTTTAAGGGAAATATCGGCATTTGTTGGCTCTATCCATATCTCCTAGATCACTGCTCCAAGAATTAGAAAGCGCACTTCAAGCGTCTCTATCGGGATGATAAGTTTAGATCTCTTGAAAAAAAAAGTTCTTAAAAAATGATTTTTCAATTCTTGTAAGTCAGGAACATTTTGTATGTCCATGGCATAAAGAAATTGAAATAAATGTTTCATTGTTTTTTAGTGTTCGCCCATTTATTTTTAATTTTTAGCCAACTTTTGAAGCGCCGAGAAACTTAATAGGTGCTCCGCCCCTGGTTTTAATTTCTTTCACGCAGCAAACATCAAAAATCTCCGAATTAGAAGGAGTTTATTTATCAAAATTAAGAACAAAATTGAAAGAGATTGACTATGACAAAGCAACGAAACAGCTCACAAAACGTTCTATTGTACACTATAAATAATCTACAGCTTCCAGGTAGAGGTAATTTTCGAAAAATTGGATTAAAATCCACACATGACGCAACAGAAATTTGACAAATTCGACAAGAGCGATCGCGTCCGGCAACGGTCAACGCTGACGTCAGTAAACGCATGACTTCCATGACATTGTCGATATGTCTTTACTCATGGGTGTTGAATAGAGACGGGAACAGAATCCAGAGCATATTAACGATTAAAATCTTAAAACCGAGAGGGACATATTGAGAGCGGTAAATTAAAAATTACCAAATATAGGGAATATTTTGAATGTTTTTCATTTCCTGTCAGAATGTGCAAAGTGCAAAAGTAAGTACCTTGTATTACCCATTCACTTATTTTTGTCATCTAGTTATCTTTGAAACCTTATTTTTTTTATAATCATCTCCATTTAGCACATGTTGAGAAGATACGATAAAAATGTCAAAGTTAAATTTCCAACACCTGCTTGAAGTGAATGTCTTATACATATTTAGCCTTATAAGAAAAGCAGAGGTTCGCGGGTTACGTCAGATCCCAATTCTTTGCTTTGTGTTTATAAAGCAAAGTATACGGGGTGTTTATTTAAAAGGCTATGGTTTTCTGACAGAAAAAGATGGCACTCCCTATAATGAAAGTTGAGAGAAATGATTTTTTATTATTTTAATAATTCATTTTAATATATTTTTTTGCATTATAAAATGAGCCCTAAAACAAACAGTGTAATTCAATGTAGGGGTATTAGTCCTCAGAAGTAGTGGTTTCTGTTTGTTTCCTTTTTAACAGCTGCAATATTTTGAAAATATGGACTGCAGATAAGTTTTCAATATCCAAATAATAAATATTGATTTTTTTGCATATTTTAAACTAGATTTTTCTGCGAAAAAGCTAAAAATCTCGATCACCCGTTTTATTATGTTGACGCGTGGAGTTGTATTAAATTTTGAAGAACTAATTTTTATGAATTTCTAGTGGTACAAAGTATAAAACGTTTTATACAATCTAAAGTGCCTTCCGGGCTTTGAAGCCGTGGTCCGATGGAATTTCTTCCTGACGTTTTGTCTAAAGCGGCAGCAGACATTATCAAAGGCGATGAGGCAATAGGCGAAGTGATCTCTCCCGTGCTTCTCGACGTTGTCTGATTCGACTGTGGTGAGCTCCATGGTATTTATTCCCCCGCCACGCCGCGCCGTGGCGTTGCAGAGGGACTGGGAGTAGTAGTGGCGCGGAGTTTCGGCGCACTTCCAGTCCGCATTTAGAAAAGTAATTTCGTCCTTCCTGTTGAAATTGTTGTGTTTAAAGATCTCATTGCCCTTTTTCTTTAGTCTCGGATAGAAACGCTGCGATTGATATAAGACATCCACCTCGTTGAAATGGATGTCGTGGCCTTCATAGAGAGCGAGATCCGCTACTGCTGACTTTCGTGTTGACACTGCGTTTTGTGTTACGAATGTATACCGAGCAATAGCTGCATGGAGCTCGGTAAATTCCGGGTGTCGATAGGGAATCTCTGCGGTCATTAGCTAACTTTTCTTCATCTTCTCCCGTTGTTCCTGGTGCTCTACATTCCTTGGACGGACCTATCGAACTCGTTCTTGCTGCATCCATTCCAACCAAAGGCTCTTTTCAGATGCTTCATTTCCCGTTCCAATTCAGCCGGCTCACAAATTCTCTTGACTCTCACAGACAGAGTTTTTACGCCGAAGCCTCGCGCCACCAATACCCCACCCCAGTCCCTCCACTGCAAGGCGACTGCGCGGCGAGGGAATAAATACCACGGAGCTCACCAATGTCGAATCAGTCAACATCGGGAAGCACGGGAGATCATTTCGCCCATTGCCTCATCGCCTTTGATAATGTCTTCCGGAGCTGTAGACGAAACTTCAGGAAGAAATTCTACTGAACTCCGGCTTCAAAGCCTGGAAAACACGTTAGATTGTATTTTGACCGACCGTGAAAGCCTTTACAGCCTTATAAAACGTTTTATATTTTTTGTGTAGATCGTAATTATTTTGGTCATTATCTCTGATTTTTGTCTTACTCTTACATTATTTACACTTTTGTCGAAATACACAGTGTTCAAATTTTATAAAAAAATTACACTTTTTTTGATTTTCTTCCAGATGGTTTAGGATATTAAAAAGAGACTTTACAGTTGCTACCAATAAACACAATTTTTTTGCAAATAAAAATGTGGTTTTTAATTCTCCCAATGGCACTTGTCTGAATATCGTTTTACCTATTTTGAAAGATAAAAAATAACACCCAATTTTTAAATAGTTTTGGTTTCTCGACCTAATTAGAAACAATAATTAAAACCGTTTTTAGGCACAGCATTGTGAAAAGGACAGATTTGTATCAAAGTAACCAATAGCACTAGTAGAATAACAACAAATTCTTATTGCAAAAAATGTGCCGATAGTAGCTGTTATAAACTGCAAAATTTCCTATTACGTCCTAAGCCATTTCGGAGAAATTCAAAAGTGTGTCATTTTTTCGTACAATTTTAACACCTTTATTTCGAAAACGAAAAGGATTTCGACAAAAGTGAACTTTTTTGGTATTTCAAGTTCCTGTATTTCGTGGTACTAGGCATTGCACTTTTTCGATATTAACATACCAAAAGCTACTTTACCAAATACAATTTCAATGCAAAACATATCGTTCAAACAGTTATTCAGGTTAGTTAACGACGCAAACTACCGTCACCATGCTGTACAAAGTTTGTAAAATTATTTTATCGAGATACGAATTTTGAAAATGCTTTTCTTCTTAAATTTTATGACTTGTAGCAATCTGACAACACCAGGTTGGAAGTTTTCAGAGCTCATTTTAAAGATACTCAGGTGATTGTCAAAAGTTTTTTGATATTGAACCATATACGTACATAAGTATACATTATTTAGGGCAATCAATATGATGTCTACGAAAAAAAAACATAACTGAAATAATTCGATTTTTCTGAGATATAACGACTAAAAGAAACCGCGTTCCGAAGAGGACCAGCGCCAGCGGGAGGCTGCACCTTTCAACATTGAGCCAAAAGGGCCGCCGTCTTTTTTAAAAGGTAATATACTAGAAAATTGAGTACCTACTCTTTCATGCTTGATTAGATTAACACCTTCTGTGAAAAGCCTTTTAATAGAGGCGGGAGTACGTACAGAAAGCGTATTCAATTCTATTGTACTACAAATAAGGCTCCATTCAATTGTTGGTTTATTTAACGTCTTTATAATGTGCGAAAAAAGTGGATGAATTAAAAAGTAGAGCTTTTCGTGCTGTTGGACTGATTTTGGGGTAAACTGAAATTCTATCTAAATTGTTGTAGAAAGAGAACATGCAGTAGTATCGATTTTACTAAAATATTCTAATGTTCTATTTATAATTAATTCTTATTCTTCCTTTCATAAGAAATATTATTAATGGTAAAACAAAGTTTGTTTCATAATGAGGAAACTGTTCAAAATAATTTCAAACGAGTTTACTACAAAAGTAGTTAAGCGATCATTTCTGTTCTTTACACATCATTCAAGAATTACAAGACTCTTCAAAAAGAAACATAATCCCTTAAGGTCATTTTACCTTAAAACAACATTTTTCATCATGTTATTATATTAATTTGAGATAAGCGTAATTATAATCGTAAACGTTTGTAATTAAAGGCAATGGCAGGTCCTGGACCAGTCGTGTAACCGATCATAATACGATAAGAGTATCCCTTAATTGGGATCGCTATTTTATGGAAGTAGACACGCCTAAATAAAAAATTGTTAGCTAAGTATATATGAGTTCATAAATTATATCTTTTCGTGAAAAACCGGCTCGTAATCTTTCAACTTTAAACTGCGCCCAACTAGTTATTAGTTGATTATAAACGCGAGACGTTGGAAGTGATATCGGCCGGTAATTTAGACTTCTGGTTCTGATATTAAGTAGTTGCGTTTAAGCCATTTCCATTCGCCATAACATTAAATCGTCTATAAGTGGTGTCATTAGAAATGCGCAAGCGGTTTCAGAAATAGGGATGGGTGATGGGTGTGCAATTAGATCAGCTGGTAGTCGGAAATCTAATCAGAAATCCTATTCACTTTGTAGTCTGCAGTGAGGCTTGTATAATAAAATCAGAATTTTCAGTTTTATTGTACAATATACAAGGTGTTTCCAAACAAAAAGATAAAACATTTAATTTGTCAATCTAAGACAAATGGTTGTTTTGTCCAAAAATGTTTTGGTTACAGAGTGTAAATTTTTTTATCGAATTTTGCTGGAAATTTTTACATATGATAAGCTGAGTGTTTTCTTTCAAATCCACTACCATCTACTCAAAAACACTTTTTATATGGCTTAACGCGAGTCTTACCTAAAAATATGATTTTCTAGTGGTGCTTAAATTTCGTTTTTCTACGAGCGTGCGGTAAAGTCGCTTTACCGCACGCATTTGCATGCGGGAAGCAGCACTTCCGCACTTTTATCGCACGCAAAGCCAAACTACATAAAATTTGAAGCTTTATTAATCTGAGCGTTACTTTTGCATAATTTTATTGTTCTGGTGTTGTTGTTTTTTGCTGAGTTGAAATAAATTGTTTGAGTTTTTCTAGACTTATCTGAATGCTTTAGGGTTCAGAAGACATTTAGTACTATTAATTAGGTACCTACCACGTGCGTGCGTGTAAAGGTTAATCCACGTTCATATTTAAGTTGAGTTCGGTAATTACATTCCGAGCGCATGGGATATCAGTCTATCTCACTCTAGCTTGTTAAGATTTTGGGAGATGGTCTGTGTCCAGAGCGCTCGGATGGAATTACCGAACGGGGCTTATAATGAGCTTACAGAAGACAACAAAATTAACACACATGCGCTCTTAGGAATTTACCGAGGATTTAAAAAAAAAGTTGATCCTCACCGGTATTCGAACCCACCACCTTAAGTTCACTACACCAGGCATTTCTTACTTTGACCTCTGTTAAACTGAAATAAGTTCGGATTAATTACAGTTTGACAAACGTCAGTTTTGGTGTTTTTTTTTTAATTAATTTACAGACAAAATAGAAAGTAGGGACAAAAACCTTCAAAACATATAATCAAAATGGTCTTATCAGACGTATTACTAGATGCAGCAAATAGGTACGTTCTTCCAGGGACTTATTGTAAAAGCACTAACACTTATAAATAGTTTCATGACATTGACAGGCGTGCGGTAAAATTTTTTACCGCACGCAAATTTAAAGAACTAAACTCTTGAAAACGAAAAAGATTAAGAGAATTTGGCTCGTAGGAAAAATATTGTATATTAGGGAAGGACTGCAAAATGTTCCATTTTTAACTGTCTTTTTGTAAAAAATAGTATATTAGGCTGGTAGAAGTATTGCAAAGTAAATTTTGTTATAATATGATGTGCAACAATTAATAGCTATTACAAAATTATACAAAAGTCTTGCTCTTCACAGCTTAGGCAATATTTGAGCTCCTGATCCTTTTAAACTAAAAATACTTTACATTTCTGGTTTGTTTAATAACGTATTTTTAGGAACCGTTAAATATCTTAACCTTATATTCAATTTCAACGCAAAAGAGAAAGAATTTATAATATTTTTGAAAAACAATTTATTAGCGGATTCAGATATAGGTATTTAGTTTGTCGGGAAAGAGAAATTGAGAAGATATCAGTTAATATCATTTTTATGAAGAATATTTAGCTTAACACAGTCTTGGTAGAGGCAGACACTAAAAAAATTCCTAACTCTTGTCACACTTCTGATTTTCTAATGGCATTTAGGAATCGTCAGAAGCTTTCGCTTTTGTCAGTCTGAACGAATACATAACAAAATAAATTTTGCTTAATTTTGAAAACCGTATTAAGAAAGTAGAAATGTTCGTAAGGTCATTTGCTTTAATGTCCTCTCAAAAAGACGCTGATAGAAAAATTTAAAAACTCTGCTGGTTAGCTCCTAATAATAAGAATAAAAATTAATCTGTTTACGTTTCTGTTCTGAATAGGACAATGTAATGGACTAACTGGATGGACAATGTTTTTGTTAGTCAGAAGAAGACAACAAAATTTTGCTTAATTTCTAAAATTCTATTAAGAAAGCAGAAATGTTCCCAATTTAATTGCTATAGGTCACTGTCAACACGAACACTTTCTAGAAAAATTGAAAAAACTTGCTTAAAGTTTTCCTGTTTGCTTCTAACAAGTAAAGAAATTGTCTTTACACTTCTGGTTTCCGAATAGGAAATCTGTCACACGTTTTGAGTCTGGTAAATTTTATGAATAGTTGCAGAAACTGAAAATAGTGTTCCATTATCTCCTGACATTTGTTAAAAATTTTATCTTCTAATGCAACTTTTTAAACAAAATGATCGCTTTACAGTAGTCGAGGCTTGGACGTTGTCCGAAGCAACAGAAAAAAGGATCAAGAGCTTTGAACTATGGATCTATCGAAAACTCCTAGGAATTTCCTGGGTTGATTGAGAAGAATCTTGAGTAATTGGGCCATCCCCCATGAGAAATCCAGCCTAAGTATCGTCTACTACAGTTGTTCCTGCAAGTTAAAGTGGAGGGAAGAAGAGGACCAGGTATATACGTCATACCACTTTCTGGGAGTGTGCCATAAGTGAACGCGACTGGGCCCTTAGAGAGACCAGGACCCTTGGAGCCGCTTTTTTTCATCGAGAGGAGCTTTCGGCTTTGAAATGGGACGCTCTCCTTCATTAGAGGGACGGGTCGACTCGTGGAGGAAATGAGGGCCCTGGTGGAGTAGGGATGGGTTGACCGGGGCACTGTGAAAAGGGTCTCTAAGTCCTAGTCGCAAGGCTTCGCCCCCCCATTATTTACTACTACTACTGCTACTACTACTACTACTACCACAAGTTGAAAATTGAGAAAAAGGAGGCCTAATACCTTTCTTTGATTATTTTCAAAAAAATGTTGGATTTTTTTATGCAGTTTTTGATGTAAATGATACGATTTCAATCCTCAATGAACGTAACAGACATAATTATGAACGTAAAAAGATTGATTCTAAAAGTGCCTAAAAATCGACCATCGAGTTCTATTTTTGAAATTATTGAACTAATGGGAATTTTGTTGGTGGGAAGTGAAAGAAGGAGAGAAGAAGGTTTTTAAGAGTAGTAAAAAAGTCAATTCTAAAAAAAACATTTTTCTTTACCTCCTCAAATGTCTGCTGTTTATATACATACAAATAATATTTGTATGATTCAGGCGGTCTATTTCACCAGTCTCTTTGTTTTGTATCTCATACTCAATAATACACCTTTTATATTGTTTGTGCTTAATGTGCTTAGACTTACGGAAATCGTACTAATTCGTGTAATGTATGTTTTGTAGTCACTACTGAGGAAGATGCCAATCCGCATCGAAACGTTTATTGACGAAAAAAATTATAACTGAGAATATCAACAGAAGTCGTTTTTGTTTTGTCCACCTCTCCTCATCATCATAGGATCGTACCCCAAGAATTTCTCACCCCATTTATAAGATAATTCTTCTTAGTTGCTATCTCGTTTTCGAGAATCGTGCTTTCAAGAGTTACTCTCAACAATATGTCTCCATTCCTCCCTGTTCTCTGCCATCCTAAATGTGCAGGCTAGACTTTGTCCCGTGATGTTAGTGATGAGGTCCGTATATGTAGTGGGGGATCTACCTCGGGGTCTTTGTCCGGCTACCATGCCCTCAACGGTTAGTCTTTCAAGGCCGTTTCTTCGTACTACGTGACAAAAAAAATTAGCGATGTTTTCAGCTACTATTGTTCTTAGCCTCTTTTCTGGTTTTATTTGTTGAATTATTGATTCTCAGCATTCTACGCCAACAAAACCCAGTACTTTGAGTGACCAGCATTCTGACACATAGAGCAAGATTGAGAAGACCAGACTCCTTACCAGTCTCATTTTTGTTGCCAGAGCGATTTCATGACTTCTCCATATGTTTGTTAGTTTAGTCAGAGCTTCCTTTGCTAGGAGCTTCTCCTTTCGATCTCTTCACTGAATCCGCCCTCGTTGGATATTAATGAAACTAGATAAATGAAAGTGTTAACTGTGTCGATGTTATTTATTTTCTTTATTTCTGAACTATTGTTGTTAGCTCGGTCAACTATCATAATTTTGGTTTTCTTTCTATTTACTCTCAAACCAATCTCCTTGCTAAAATGCTCTATTCGCCGGTTCAGGTCGCAAAGTTCCTCTTCTGATGTCGCAATTGCTGTAATGTCATCAGCGTAGCGAAGGTTGTTGATCTTCTTGCCGCCCAGTGTTATTCCTCCAGTCCAGTCTTCCAATGCTCTCCTCATAACCCATTCGCCATAGATGTTGAACAAGAGAGGACTCAGTATGTATTCTTGCCTGACACCTTTCTCTATCTGAAATGGGTCTCTACCTGAAATAAGATAATATTGTATAGTTATTATTGACAACAAACATTTAACCTGACGCGTACGTATTTGCAAAAACTAATACTTTACCTTTCCAAAGGTGAGCGAAATTTCAGCTTCCACTACATTTTTCATCCAAAAGAATTATACACTTCTGCTTTCCTAATAGCACTTTTGTCCATTTCAAGTTAGAATTTAACTTGGCAGGAACATCAGTTGCAGAAACTATAAAACTTGGCGTACCTCCTCAATGTTATACAACATTCCATCTCCTATTCCATTTTTGGAAAGAAACAATTTTTGTAACAAATTTTTGCTTTCTGTTAGCAGGTTTGATAACTGTCAAATACCTTCAGTGTTAACAATAAATAACTAAAAAGTCTCGGATAGTATTGAAAATGAGGAATTAGGCGAGAAGAAAAATTAGCACATTGAGTGTAATTTTGACACTAACCATTTAGCTTCACACTTTAGACGATTTATTGTAAAATTTGCAAAAATTATTTAATTGCTTTCTCAGAGCTCCTGACACATTTTTTTGAGAAATATTCTCTTTGATACATTTTGCAGGTTTTTATGATTTAATTCAAGTAGTTTAGCTATTTTTCAATCTCAACGGAGAAAGCGAAGATTTGGATATTTTCGAAAACATGCTATTTCTAGCTAGAACTAAAAGCAAATTTTTTGTCCTTTGCTATCACAACAGAGGCAAAAGGAGGTTCCTTGAAGCAGTCCGCCATGTGACTATCTGATAATAACCAAGGAGTTATTCAAGAATCTTTCGTAGCAAATAAAGCTGAAGTGGAAAGGTTTTCTAGAATCGTGTATTTTTTTCTAGAAATTGGAAAAACTCCTCTCTAGTTTAGTAATATGAAGTTTTTTTGTTTATTTAATTCAATTTTTAGGGATGCCAAATTTCCTGTGCAATAAATTTTCTGACATTCCTTGATAAACATTTGCTTATAGAGTTTACATCAAAGAAGGAACTCGAATTGGAATCAGATTACTTTCAGAGGTTTATCCCTCACGAATGGTTTTTAGGTAAATGAATCTCCGATCATCTGCCAGAGGGATGTTCTCAATTTCTAAATTTGTCAAAAAGTTTGAGAAAAACCATGAAACTGTGTGAATCCGAAAGCAATATAGAGAATCGATTACTTTCAGAAGTTAATCGCTCACGAATGAGTTTAGGTAAATGAATCTGCGAATATTCTCAAAAGATTTGTCAATTGGTAAATTTGCAAAAAAGGTTTGAGAAAAAAACCTAAAACTGTGTTCCCATGAAGTTTTATATCTCAGAGTTCTGGTAAGTGTAAACCAGTGTGTCGTATTTCAGAACTGGTGTAATACTGTAAATTTAATTGATTTCAGGCTGTCAACTACCACTTTCTCTTATAAAGGTAATAAGAGACTCTCTTCCACAATAGATCTACCTTCTGAGTCATCTGTTTCCATGCTCAAAAAAGACCTTCGTTGAGCCTTGAATGCCGTATTGATTAAGCATAGATATTACCCTTTTCCTCCTCGGTATAAATTTTTAGGGATAATTTCTGAAAGTACAAAAAAATTGGTGATGAAAAAGTGCAGTGAATAAGCTTGTGAGAGTGTCAGCTTATGATTCCACGTGATAGTTTCTTTTTCTGACAAACTAAATTGCTGAAAATCCGGCTCGAAGGACCAAATGTTGAGCCCAAGATTAGTCTCATATCTCTCTATCTATTTTTACACTTCTTTCCTAATACGGGGTGTTCATTATAAAACTTCATCTAGTTGGCTGTGAAGTGTCAAAAGAAATAGATGGAGAAACAAAAGTCCATTTATTTTGATTATGTCATCCTTTTCTGTCAAAATTTCATAGCCTGATAGATGAAGTTTTATAATGAACACACCGTAGGTTAGTAATACATTGAACTGAAAATGAAGGGTGAAATGTATTTGCTCTTGTTACTATCAACGAACACATGAACACATTTGGGTTATTGTTATGAAACAAATATTATGAAAGACAAGATCATTTTTGTACAAAATGAATGTTAAGCAAGTATCTAGCTTTAGACTGAATTACTTACTAGTCTTACTTTACCAACTTAAAGCTTTGCGGATGTTCCGCTACTAAAACTTATTAATTTTTTTCACCTTTATTTTTTTTATATTGTTCTGGAATATGTACAACAAATTCTTTAGTAAATGCCTCTTTTGTTTTCATGTTTTTTTGTGCATATTTAATCATCTTCTTTTATTCCTTAGTCATACAGTCACTTAGTTCAACATTGGAAAATTCTTGACGCCCAGTGGGGGCATTCTCCTCGAACGTATTGCCACTGTCAAGGCATATCGCAATTTCTTGCTTTTTATCGTGTAAGTATAGAAACAAAAGTCTGTATATGGCGAATACAAAAACAAAAAACGAAATTCCGCGGCAATCTATCAACAATAAGTAAGTATTTTTTAAACTTTTACAAGAGAAAAGAGTGGTTCCTCAATATTTTTCTAAAACACCGTGCTGTTTCGTCAGTAGTTGTGAATGAAAATTAAATAGAAATAGTTTGATAATGTGTTATATTATTGTAGTAAGAGACGGTTACTGCGTGAATAAATCTTGGACCTTAACTTGGAGTATTTGCTCCGAGAATCAATATTGATAATTACAATATGAAATTCTTATTTCTGATATTTCTGACCATTATGGTCAGCACTTGTCCTTCAGGACTCCATTTTTAGAAGCAGCCGTGATTTGTTTTAAAAGGCGTTTTTTTTTCAGCACTGATAATATAACGAGGTTCGTTGGCTACCTAGCAACTAATTCTTGGATTGACGTAGCTGACTCCGTCGGTGCTGATCAGAAGTACGCGACATTTTCAAATATTTTTCATTATTATTTCGATTTGGCTTTTCTCTTGAAATGATCTAATATGAAGTTTAGAGCCGACTCCTGGGTAACAACTGAAATAAAATTTTATTTTAGTTATATTAAGGACTTGTATATTTGGTACAGGCAGACAAACTCTCCTATTGTTCATCAACGGTACAAGGACGAAAGAAAAATCTACAGATAATAAAATCTTGAATTAAAAAAATAGAGCCAAAACGGCTTGGGAGCTACTTAACACGCAGTCAGGAAATAAAAATGAATGTCAACAGTTTGTGTTGAGTTCTGAATCTGGGTATATCGTTAGCGACCCTAAGCTGATCGCCAATAGCTTCTGTGAACAATTCCGAAACGACTCAAGTACTTGAGTCGTTTCGACTTGACCATATCCCACCTTGCAATGGAAATTGTATTTATAGTATTTTCCTGTTTCCTACTAATGAACAAGAGATCTTCGAAATTATCAGGAGTCTTCCGCGCAAATTTTCGTCAGGCTTGGATTAAGTCCCCTCCTTTGTCTTGAGGCGTGTCGCGCCACTTTGTCACATTATAAATTGTGTCTTTCAAACCGGAATTTTCCTAGAGACCTAAAGAGAGCCAAAGTGGTGCCGGACTTCAAGAAAGGTGATCGACGAAAGGTTGGCGACTACAGACCGGTCTCCATCCTGCCCTCTATGTCGAAGATGTTTGAAAGGGCTTTAAATATTCGGATTGTCAAATTTTTCGAGGCTATGCTGTGGCTTGTTGATTGTCAGTTTGGGTTCAGATCAGGCAGATTTACTGAACAGCCTATATAGAGCGATTGAATTAATTCTTACGAATCTGGACCAGGGTAGACGTGTTTCTGGACTGTTTTTTAACTTGTCCAAAGCCTTCGACACCATAAACCACCATATTTTAATGGCGGCCTTAGATAGTTATGGCTTACGCGGCTTATTGTGTGCCGACTTACTGAGGCCTTACCTCTCCGCTCGGGAGTAGTCTGTCTGCATAATGAGCAATGGTCTACCACATTATTCCGTCTTTACTGGCCTTGATCGGGTTGTGCCCCAGGGCTCTATCTTGGGGTCCACACTTTTCTTAGTATATGTTAATGATGAACGAAGTTTTCTCGGACATTCTCTGTCAGTATGCTGACGACACCTCCATTTTAATGGCCTCGCCCTCAATAGCTGACCTATCTGCTCGGTGCAGAACTATGACTCAGGAAATGAGTAGTTGGTGCATAAATAATTATTTAAAAGTAAATCTTAAAAAAAACCGGGTTGTTGTGCTTTAGCAAACAATGAGTCCCTATATGTGCCTTTGAATGGAAAATCTTTGCCTGTGCAGAACAACGTAGGGGTTCTAGGGGTCCATGTGGACTCTTGTCTGGACTAAGAAACTCATATATGCATGTTAGAATTTAGGCTAAATAGCTATTGTGAATTAATCAGACGACTTAAAGATCAGTTCACTGTGGACACTATTAGGTTATTTTATTTCTCCAACATTTAGTCAATCATAAGTTACGGAATACCATTTTGGGGATCTGGACGCACCCCGATTGTTCGGTGTATTTTTGGTCTGAGACCGACGGATTCATGTCGCCCTTATTTTTCTAATTTGGGAATACTTACCGTCCCTTCAATATTCTTTATGTAGTTGGTCGGAAAAAATAGTACATTACTCAGAAAAAAAGCTGACTCGTACTCCCATAGTAGGTCAATTTTAACAAGAAATTGTGAAATGCTAAACATCCCACGTCACCAAACTACTTTTTTTTTAGAAAGGGCTGTATATAGAGCCATTATAGCATACAATTTTTTACCCATTGAATTGGAAGGTCTTCAGAATGGCATTGTTTTCAAACACCGTGTCAAGGCTTTTTTGCTTGAAAAAATTATTTATTCATTTGAATTTAACATTTATTCTGTTTAATTTATTACACCTAGCTCTAATGCTACTTTTGTTTGACGTTGCTGTGTCATATTTTTGATCTTGTGAGTAATAAAGAATTAACCTATTTATTTATGTAATTATTTAAAATTTAATAGGAAAAATAATACAGAGTTTATAAAATAAATTTCATTTATTTTAATAATAATAGTATTTTACAAACAGGACGGATTCGTTTCACTCTCACGGTATTGCAATAAAGAACCAGCTGTAGGACATCAGTAGATAGATTATTAAGTATTCGCCTAAACCTAACACGTATAAAATTTATGTACATCTTATTGCTTAAAACACGTAATACTTTTTTTCATATAAAACATACGTAAAGTAAAAAAATTTAATACAAAATATATTAAACATAAATCGTAAAAAGGAAATATAGGTAGGTATTACTTACATAAAACTAATAATACAGGGTGGAAGAAGTTATGGAATAACAATAAAATCTCAAAAAGTTTTAAATTTAAACCGCATCTGACAAAAAAAAGTCAATTGAATTTTTATATAGATATTAGTTTTTTTTTCAAAGAGTACCTTGGATTCTTCTTCTATCAGTAGATCAAAATAGCGTGACAATTTCGTTGAATACACTGACTTTTTCGTCAAGAACTAGAACCACTTTAAGACTTTAGTGTATTATTAACACAAACGGTGATTGTTTTGCATTCCACATTGAGACGGTTAAAGCACCAAAAGGTTTTTGAGATATTTAAGACATTTTCACCAGTCATTTTTATACAAGTTAAATAAAGCAAGAATCTAAATACGAAAGTTGCATTATACGGTTTACTGCACAACTTACAATTATAGAGAAATTTAGAGGGTTTTCTTTAAACATATGTAAATTATACCGGGTGTCCAGCAGAACCCTGGACATAGGAGATTAACATGGGAAATCGGTTTTTATTTTTTTTGCGCCTGTACGGTTGATTTGATTGAAAGACTTTTAAGAGTAAACTTGTGGAGCTTATGGTCAGCTATCATCCTGTACTTTTTTCAATATCTCAGTTTTGGCTGTTTTTTGGAAAAACGCCTCGAAAAGTGCAAGAATTTGAATTTGGCGCGTCACCCCCACCATGCATGTGCAGTGTCGCCAACATAATAATTTCTTATGTCAGAGTCAGAGCCGATTTTCCTTTCTTATTTATTTTGAGGGACTATCATGTAGTCATGTAGTAATTAAAGTGATTATGCAGTGAAAATATGTTGGCGACACTGCACATGCATGGCGGGGGTGACGCGCCAAATTCAAATTTTTGCATTTTTCCAGGCGTTTTTCCAAAAAAACGGCCAAAACTGGGGAATTGAAAAAATTACAGGATGATAGCTGACCATACGCTGTACAACTTTACTCTTAAAAGTTTTTCAATCAATTCAACCGTACAGGCACAAAAAAATAAAAACCGATTTCCCATGTTAATCTCCTATGTCCAGGGTTGTGCTGGACACCCGGTATATACTACCCTGTATATTTCTGTTTCATTTTAAATTGTGCAGTCAACCATATATCTTGCAGTTTTCATTACCTCCTGCTCTAAACCTAACTTTTCATATAACTAACGACTCACCAAGAAAAATTGGGACACCCTGTATATGTTCATATTTTCATCCCATATGCTCAGTTTGACAATAGATATGTAACTTTCTGATTGAGTTACTATTAGAATATTGGTTTACGTCTATTGAGATTCAAAACCTAAGTTAAGTTAGATTATTCATCTGCGAGCCATTTCTATTTCTCAAGGTTTATTTTTGCTTCAAACCAACAAAATGTTCAACAAAAAACTTAATACAATCCCCCCCACTGTTCTCTTGCCTTCGTGGAGGATGAATACTCCTAGCTGAGCAACTGAACTTAGCCTTTCATAGGAGAATTCGAGATGTTTTTTCCTCAAAAATGTCATAATAAAAAAATTTAACTACGAAGTTAATCAGCTCTTGGTCATAAACTATTGAGATTCAAAACTAAACGACATTTAACTAATCAAGTCTCCACTCTGCCTCATCATTTCCAGCCTCATTTCGTGTTCCCGAGCTTTAAGCCTCAAAGACGCAATGCTCGAACTCCTCCTGTCAACTTCGGGCGGTGGCACAGTACTACTCGAGGTGCCAGGCGACAGAGGCGGCGTGGTGGTAAACTCTTGCTTTGGTCTTTGGGCGGCTGAAATGTTGGCGAGCAGAGTTTGGAACGAGCTCGCCGAAGGGTACAAGCCAACAGATGGCGGCAAAAGTGGTGGCCCAGCCCTGTGGTACGACGGTGGTGAAGGTAGGTAACCGGGCAGTACGTGGTGAGGGTATCGGAAAGTTAATGAATCAAACGGTTTCCGGAGACCAAACGGGAGGTTGAATGGGTTGGGGAGGGATGGTGGCACTACAGCTGGCGACGAAGCTGCGGCCGAGGGGGTGAGGTAGGGGTTATAGGGATGGCCTTGGGGACCCACTTTCTCCTGCTTCCGCCATTTGGCCCGTCGGTTTTGGAACCACACCTGAAACAAAGAAATGGCACGTTATAAAAAGGGGAGGTTCTCTTAACAATTCTTCTCGGCTTGGGTATAAATAGCTTTAAGAACAAGGTGTACGTCGTTTTCTACACGCGATACGATTCCAAGAAAAATTTCTTGCGCCTAATATTGATTACTGCATGCGGTCGCGGATATTTTTCTAAAATATGTGGCACCGAAGTTTTCCCGGTAAATAATTTAAGCCCCGACAAAGCATATTTCGGATTCCGGCCTCATAATTAAAATAGATTAAGTAATTACTATCGTAATAATTGGCGTTGTGATTCCGATAATTGCATTAACGAGATATTTTGCCGATGTTGAGGCCGCAGTTAATATGGTGCCATTAAAGCGACTATTTCAGGTTACCGAGAAACGTCAGCAGAGTTAAGGTTTTTTTGCTTTTACCTCTGTCATTCTTCTCTTAATGATTTTATCAACTCATACGTTTTTAACCTATAAGTTCTTACGATATAGTTTTATGCTTTAAAAGTGCATTCTTCTTAAAGAAGACTGATTTCTTTTTCTGATAATCTTGGGTGGTAAGTATAAGTACCCTTTATTAGGGTGGATACTTTGTCTAACCAAAAATTCTGTCAAAAGAGGAACAGAATAAAGACGAATTACAAATTGTAACTAAGAAAGGCCGGTCGTGAAAGATATTAAAAAGGGTGACATCTTTTGGCGCTGATAATTATATCCCTTGATAATGCAGGTGAAATTTGAAGGATAGAAAAACTAATCGTCCAGTAAATAAAAGAATACGTAAATATTATATGTTTTGCGTCCTCTCACCAAGTTGTAAGAACTGAATAGCGGGTGTAGGACATAAACTACTCTTCATGTTTGTGCAATTGAGAAAGACCTTAATTGTGGTCTTCCTCAGGGCTCTTTCAATAGTCGAGAGGAACACAGATTTGGAATAACATTCCATTGTATCAAAAAAATCCAACGGCCATACGAAACTACGAGCAAACGAAAACCACACCAGGACGATACACACATACACACACATGAGAAAAACTAAATTTTTTACCTGTCACATACTTTGCTTATTGAAAGAGCCCTGATGAAGAGATCAATAAAGCTCGAAACGTTGGCAATTTCACAATCATGAAGTGTTGTTTATGTCCTATTTACCTCTTTCAGAAAATAAAGGCGATCAATGATTATGAATGAACTAATATTTTATGCTCCATCCTTATACACAGCCATTAGTAATCAAAGATTTCTCCCCAATTTTATGCATTTTGATATCGAAATTAATAATTTCAAGCGGCGCTGATTCCTGTATGATTTACATTGAATTATGTTTTGTATAGGATTTTATCCCAATTTCAAATGTCACCGTATAATGTCGGTGTCGAAATGCAGTTAGAATGACTAAAGATGCTGTTCACAAGCAAATATTGGGTTTAGAAAGTACTTTTTGAGTGGTTGATTAGCAGATAGCGGGACCAAAGGCAGCAATAATACTAAAACTTCTTCGCCGGCGTTTCGTCCAATTTAGTTAAACTTCCTCAGGGCTACAATGATAACAAGAAGTTCAACATATGTTATTGTTACTCTACTTACCCAAACCTCAAAGATGATGTATAGCGCTCCAGTCATTCAAGATAAAGTGATTAAAAAACCTTAGCGCACACATAAACCATAAAAACTAAAAACGATTTATGCGTGTTTTTAAATTATTCAAAGTTGTGCCGTTTTAATATTCGGGTAGAAGTAATTGCCCTAAGGTTTTTTAATCTTTTTATTTTTAATGACTTGAGCGCCATTCATCAATTTTGAGGCTTGGAAAATCTGTAAGTAGAGTAACAATAACAAATTTTGAAACTGATCCGCCAATCAAACACACAAACTGAATTCCTGGAACGCAATTTCTGATTTCATTTAGAAAGTACGTTTATAATATTATTAAAATAGGTTGAATATCTTTTTTTTGACGATTAACAGGTCTGCAAACAAAATGACGTACTCAACTCTGGGATCATGGTGAACAAGTTAGAGACATCAAGAGAGGCCATTAAGTTATCCACTTTATGTACCAAATCTTGTCAGTTGTGATTTGATTCTGTTTTTAGAATTAAAGGATATCCATATCTCATGAGTTTAAGTACTTACGAACTTGGTAAGGCAATTTGCTGGTGTGTGATGTCAGTCTAGCGAAGTGTTTTATAATTGCGTTAATACATGGTTTCAGACTGACAAAGACGTTGCACCCATTTTTACAAAACTGTTGAGTAAAAACAACATCACACAAAGCAAAAGTCCATTAGCCACCTATCCCAAACATGATAGTGTTATGTGGTAACCTCGTCCTTTTCTTTATTATTTTTATTCATACTTGTTATTTAATTATTAAGTGGTTGCACAGCTTTTTTCGAACATTTTGTCTCAAGGAGCAGTTTTAGTAATTGATTGATTGATTGATTGATTCCAAATGAGTGGTCCCAAGAAGGGGGGCCGTGCACCAATATCAATTAAAGTTCATTCAGAAGACCCAGTCCATTTAGAAAGTCCATTATCTTCTTGAGTGGGATTTTGTGGAAATCCGGTCAGATTTGTATTCTTCCGAAGTTCTGAAATCTAAGTCTCTCAGCTGCAGGACATTCACTCAGTATGTGTTCTAGAGTCTCATCATCCTCCAGGCACAGTCTGCATTCGGCATTTTTTGCCACGCCTATCCTATGCATGTGGCGTTTTAATCGACAGGGCCCAGTGTATAAGCCGATGGCGGCTTTGAGCTGTTGTCTGTCGAAGTTTAATAAGTCTTTTGTTTATTTCTCACAGGGTCCTTGTATGAACGCCTTTGAGTGGACAAGGCCCGGGCTGTCTATCTAGTAACGTTCGGTCTGTTCTTCCGCCATCTCGATTATTGGCCTCCTCGATACCTCTCTTGCGATACCCAAGACCGGTTCAGGCCCTATGAAGGTAGCATTCACCGCTTCTCTTGCAAGAAAATCGGCAATTTCATTGCCTTCAAGGCCTTTGTGACCTGGAATCCAGACTAAGGTTAGCGTATTATGCTCTCCAATGTGGTTCAGTATGTTTCGAACTCTCCATACAGTTCTCAAAGAGATCCTGCTGGAGTCAAGTGCTTTGAGTGCCGCTTCACTGTCCGAATATATTTTCTTATTTTTGCTTGTCCAGTTTTGATTGTTAATCGACCTGGAAGATGACAATGGCATGAAGCTCCGCCTGAAATATTGTTGCGTGCTTTCCCAGACTTTCCTGGAGTTTGTATCTCTGTCCACCGTCATACGCCCCAGCTCCCGCTCCCTCGGGAGTTTTCGAGTCATCCGCGTACCAGCAGTGGTACCCGCTCAGTAGCCTTAGTTTATTCTGGTCACCCTCCTCCTTTGTAGGGAGGCTTATCTTGTAGGCTGAATAAGTGTAGATGACAGGGGACATCACGTCCGAAGGCCCTAGCCTTAGTTTATTCTGGTCACCCTCCTCCTTTGTAGGGAGGTTTATCTTGTAGGCTGAATAAGTGTAGTTGACAGGGGGCATCACGTCCGAAGGCATACCCAGCAAGGCATGGTCTGTTAATTCAGCCTGCAGTGGGTTTGGTTCCAATGTAACCCCCCCCCCCCCCTGTGTTGTGGAGTATGCATATACTCCACTTGGCTTTCCTCTCCACCAAAATGTGGAGCGGGATTAGCCTGAGAAGTCTTTCCAAGGCTAATGTTGGAGGGGTGCCAAATGCCCCATTGATGGCCAAACATGCTTGACGCTGCAGGTTACTCAGTTTGCACCTTGCACTTCTTTGTCAGCTCTTGGAATGGCAGTCAATGGCTCCATACATGATCATTGGTCTAATGACCGTCACATACAACCCCCAGGGTTTTAATCCCCAGTTTTTTCCGCACTAACATTTTTGCATGTCCACAAGGACAATTTAGCCTTGCTGATCATTCTTTCCATATGTGCATTCCAGTTTAGTGTCTTATCTAGTGTTACGCCCAGATATTTCACCTCCTCTGCAAATGGAATGGTTTTACCCAGCAAGGAAGGAGGCCTCAAAGAGTCCAATTTTCTCCTCCTTGTGAAAGGAACCACCTCGGTTTTGTTGACACCACTCGTAGATGGTGTTGATAATCTCCTCTCTGTTATGCGTCCTCCATGATAGTCTCTAATCAGGACCACAAGGTTGTCTGCATACACCTGAACCCACAGTTTACCCACTTCAAGGAGGTCATCCACCAGTGCGGACCTCAGAAGAGGTGATAGAACTCCTCCATGCACACACCCCCTGGCGGCTCTGAAGCAAACTGTTGTATCCTGAAGTGTTGTGGTGATGGCTCTGTGGTTGCAGCATGTTGCGCGTCCAATTCTGAATCTGCTCTACACCTCTAGCTCCAAGCGCTTTACAGAGAGAGTCAGGGGGGGGGGGGCTTTGTTGAAAGCTCCTTCAATGTCCAGGAATATCCCTACCACTATGCTCCCCTCCTTGAGGTTATGCGAGATCCTCCCGACGAGGTTGTTCAGTGCTAGATCGGTCGATTTGCCGTTATGATATGCATACTGATGTGGGTTGAGAGGGCGTTGTGTCAACGCACCTTGTCTAATGTATACATCTATCATCTTTTCCAGATTTTTCAGTAAGAAGGATGTTAGAGTTACGGTTTTAGTCATAATAATATGATTGGGACTATGTCGTAGAAAATAAAATCAGAGAATTTGTTGTTATAGTTATTTACATGTAGAAGATTGAAAGAAGAATAACGTACATGGAGCGGTGGGCCCAGGATTGAAACTCTCCTAGCCAATTTGGCCAGGAGCTGAAATAGTTCTTTGGTTCATCACACGTTTTACGCACAAATTATGTTTTTTAACATTTTGATGGCGACACTTTTTGATCGAAAACAGATCTTAAATTTGCAATCTAAGACGTTTAGCCAATAATGATTTCGAATTTCAATTTAGAACTTCACCACCTTTGCAAAAGTTGGTGTAAACTAACTTTTTGCTGCTATTATCAAAGACAGCTTAACATTCCCATGATTTAAAAAAAAATAGTGCAATAATGCTTTAATTCTGTAAAGCAGATTGCTCTTAATAATGGACACAATTCTAACACAACAGATCTTTCCATCGTCCCTATCAACAAGTTAATATATATTACATCTGGAGAAACTCTCCTGTTTTACAGTTTTGGTCCTCCTTTTCAGCTCTGGGTACCTTAAAAATGGCAGCGATACCCGCTTGAATTGACGTCATTTGGCGTCTTACGTTAAGTTGAGATTCGCCAATTGATGTGCTCTGACGTCCAAATAACGTCATGGGTACTTTAAAAATGGCGGACTCCCGGCCAAAAAACGGGACCATTTTTAGGAAAATATCGACATTTTTTGGTTCTGTCCATATTTCCAAGTTTGTTGGTCGCTATAGTAAATCCTTCCAGGGCCGAAGATGGCGATGCCGGTCGGAACAACAATTGCGGAATACCTGAGTGAACTCTGTCCCTTTACATATTAATTAATTTAAAAGAACTTGGACGAATCATTTAATTTGTTTTTGTATGTTGTACAAAAGAAGCCGCGGAATGGTGGGCCGTAGATGGCGCTCGCAGTCAGAACAGCAATTGGCGAGTTCCTGAGTGAACAATCTATATGAACATAATTTAACTCTTTTTTATGAAATTCATTGCTCAGAAATTTCTTCAAGACCTTCCCCTTTACATATTAATTAAATTAAAAAAACTTCGAACGAATCATTTAATCTGTGTTTGTGTGTTGTACAAAAGAAGCCGCGTAAATTTGAAACAATATGCGAGTTTGTATTTAATAGGCGCTCTGGGTTCTCGGCCAGCAGGACACCATTGAGCTAATTTTGGACCCGGCGGGGGGCCTTTCCTTTAGCCCGCCTCTGTTGTTAAATGTGGGGTCGGTATAATCACAGATTTGTCATGTTTACACTAAAGACGTTTGGATATTTAGGACTCACCATCATTAAATTTAATTAATATCTTTCGGGCGGCGTTCTCATGATT
This sequence comes from Taphrorychus bicolor, assembly GCA_951812265.1. Classification (NCBI taxonomy): domain Eukaryota; kingdom Metazoa; phylum Arthropoda; class Insecta; order Coleoptera; family Curculionidae; genus Taphrorychus; species Taphrorychus bicolor. Next base: position 13,213,713 of record OX638297.1, read on the forward strand.
GGATGTATGACGGTTCTAAAAAATAGATCGACTTTTTTCTCTCGTGAAGCCCTAATTAAATTTCCCTCGGATGTCTTCCACGTTTGATTTGTTGTTAAACTGATGCGATATATCTTTCGGTCTTAATCGGTATGCTAAATTACTAAAAGGGAACTTTAATATAGCAATCTTGTATAATGTAATTTTAATGAAAATTTTTCCAAAAAGTATGGAAAATGTGGAAGTTGAGGACACATAAAGTTCAGTAAAAGGTGATCTAGAGTATTGCATTATATCTCTGTGTACTCAACCTTCTTACTTAGAAAGTAATTAGCCATTGTTTAGAAAATAGACTAATACCGCTCATAACATTTTTTGAGACAAGAAAATTAAATACATGGGTCTTAATTTTCTGCTGGTTTAAGAACATGTGGCATTCAAGTAGCCTTAGCGTGGACTAAGGGGTCTTAGTTACTAAGGGACTAAAGTCTCTTATTAAGTCCACGCTAAGGCTACTTGAATGCCACATGTTCTTAAACCAGCCATAGACTTTACGCGTGTTTTAATGGATAAGAATTTTACACCTTACAACTCGACTATCTTCACTCACTGAAAACGCCCTGATGAAGATCCAATAAAGGATCGAAACGTTGGTAATTTCGAAAGTGTGAAGTGCATTTTTCTAGTCCTACACCCGCAATACTCTCTACACCTATATCTATAAGGACGCGAAGTATCATGATTTAAAATATTCCCTTTAAATGGTTAATTTTGAATTTACCGCTCTCAAAAAGGATATTTTCTCGATCTAGACCACTAGAGTGGTTAAGTTAGGTTAGTGACGTCAAGGGTTAACCTAATGACATCACGGTAATCTCTAATATCGTCAACGTGTCAACGTCACTCCTGACTCTAGTCGATTTTCCGTTAAAATTTAAGATATTTGTCAATACAATCTTCGTGAAATCCTGGCATTTTTATGTGTTTTTCGTCAAAAAGTGTCCAGATCATATTGGTTACAAAACCACAATTCCTAGATTCAGCCCTCAATAAGGAATCAAATTGAGGAAAGTGGAGGAATTATTAGGCGTTAATAATTCATCAAGCATCACATTTCACAAAAGATTTTTTCATATTTTCCTTCTATCTATTTTCCACATTCTTTTTATTTACCAAGAGATTCCGAGAAGGAGAAACTCGCACTGACATGGTCGAGAACTTTGCGACTTTTTCTTTTGAATTTATACTTTTTCCAAGAAAAACCGGTACAAAATTGGAAAGGAAAAGCAGAAATGTGCTGCATTTAGCGCATTCACTACATTTTTGATTTGATTATAAATAAACGAAACATAAACAAATAACTTAACTATATACATGGCAACAAGCAAACCATCCCGGTGGCAGGTTAACCTGGTCTAGTTAAGTTTGACGCCACGGTTTGGACGACGTATCAAGGAAACTCGAATGGTTAATTTTTTTGTTAACTTGGTTTGAGTAGTTTGGTCGAGGAAATATCCTTAATATGTCCCGTTCGGTTTTAATATTTTAATCGTTAATGTGCTCTGCATTATGTTCCCGTCTCTAATCAACACCCACTTAACCCATGAGTAAAGACATATCGACAAAATCTAGAATGTCATGGAAGTCATGCGTTTGCTGATGTCAGCGTTGACAGTTGCAGGACGCGATCGTTCTTGTCGAATTTATCGAATTTCTGTCGCGTCATGTGTGGATTTTAATCCAATGTTTCGAAAATTGCCTCTCCCTGAAAGGTGTAGGTTATTTATAATGTACAATAAAACGTTTTGTGAGCTGTTTCGTTGAATTTTGTCATATTCTTGGACTAGTTACTAGTGGAAAAGTACTTGTGTTAAGCGTTGGGCTGTAGCTGCAAACCATCCAGATTGAAAACAAGACCTGGATGCTCCGATATGTCAGAAATATTTTATAAATTTCTTGAGCTGTAGGTAAGTAATATTTACTAAAGATATATCTGTCCTTAAGTCTACAAGGTATTATTGTTCAATTAATCAACATAATGCAAATAATAAAAATGAAAATTAATTATCAAGCCGCGCAGATTTGCGCATGGGCGGCCATTTTGTTGTCACAAACATGCGTCAAAGGGGAGTTTTTGCAATTACAAGCAGTTGTAAATTTGTTTCCAACTTATGATAAATATGGTCCATATGTCAATTTCTCAGCTTACTAGATGAATTGAAATGGTCTCTACAATGTAATGTAATTTGTTGATAAGATGCTCATATGTTACTATTTTATCACTTTAGGACCTGGAACATAATTTAAGGTAAAGAAGCATCTGCATCGAAGTTGCCGCCCAGAACAGAGCGGAGCAGAAGTATGGTGATGTAAAGGTGAGATGTCAAAGGGATTTATTAATGAATATACCTATTAGTAGTTATGTTTTGTAGGTAAGGTTTGCATGAATTACACTTGGAAAGAAAAGGCAGATCGATCGAATCTAAAGAGTACCTTTTTTTTCTTGTAAATATAGGCTGTGTAGAGGGCAGGAGAGACGTTTAATCAGTAAACACCATTGTTTTTATATAAGGAATATAAAGACAATATAGACACCAACACAGCTATACAACTTGTTTCTAAAATAGAAACCTATCTTTGTCGTTATGAAACCACTTCGATATTTTATTTTTGTCTTGGCATCTGGCCAAAAGAGAAAAGGGTGCCACAAAAGAGATCATCTTATCAGAGATCCTTATTAGAGGTTGGAGATTTTGGCAACAGGAGATGTTCTGGGCGTATGGCCCCGTTTGTATCTAGTAAAATAACGTGGCCATATGACCATGGCAATTTAAAAGAGATATTTATCTAGTAGGCTGTTCTGGCCAAATAAAACGGACTAACCGAATTTTTAGGACAATTTTTGTTTTTAAAGTGGAATATTTTGAAAACAGGACCAGAAAAAAAAAATCCGGTTTGTGATATGATGTAATACTTACATGGTTTGAGAGGTGATTTATTGAGAAGATGTTTGGGTGCGAGCTTTCAAGATGTCTCGTTAACTAGCTTATATAGATGATAAAAAAATATAGATAAAATAGAGCGGTGAGATGTTGTAGAGAGCAGCAGAACCAATTTGTCGATAAACCCATCTGCATACTAGTTTCGGGGTCGACCCCGCATCAGAACAGCTTTGGCTTGTGGACAAATTGGAGACCGTGAGTTCGCGGCTTATAGCCAAAACGCTAAGGAAGAGCGGTCAGATGTTGTACAGAGCAGGAGCAGGCGACATTCACCACTGTATTAGATCTAATACTGCATAGCAGGCGGCTCTCAGTTCGAGAAGCAGCCCATATTGCTCCGTACCTCGCACGTTATCGGAACCAGAACGAAGTGTAAACAGTAGGTGGTCACCAAATACATTCTAGAACTATACGGCCAGTCTCCTATAGAGCCCCTGTTAGGGATTAGAATGTCCTTAGTGGGCATTGGATTTGCCAACTGTAGGTTTGATATAAACTGCGCATGCGCGATATTTTAAATGTTTTTTTCGGGTGACGGCGCTCTGAGAGTACTTCTATCCTTTTTTTTTCAATTAAAACTAAGATAGCCATACTCTTAGAAAGGCCACCCGAAAACGCTGTTCTAATGTTTACACAACCCGCACCTGCCATTTTGACGTCGATTTGACAACTAATTGATGTTTATCATATATTTTACTACGTGTGCAGCCAAATTACTTATTTTTTAAGGAACAGGAACATTGAATTCATTGAGGATGCGTTTAAAGTGACTAATAATATCGTTTCTTGTACGGGTAAGCTAGAATCGGCGTATGTCGATTAACAATGTAACAATATTCCCTCATTCAGCCATGCATTCCACGCACTCAACTCGACTCATACCCGCACGGTGTATTTTCCAGTCCGAATCTTCTTGAAAAAAGCATTTTGAATTTGCCGCTAAAGTTACAGTTGTCACCATTCTCGGAAAAGTCGGGCTCGGAACGTGTACCGGGTTCGGTTATTTTGTTATTGTGCTATTATTATGTTCAATTTTTTTATAAGATGCCAAGGCTTGTCAAAATAGAAAAGGACGCCGCTAAATCACTTGCATTATTGCCAAATCGCATACACAGACTTTCTTTCCTAAAGTCAATATCAAACACATTACTTAGAATAATGAACAAAATATAATATTTTTACTAATATATTAGGATAGGCCACAAATATAAAACACTTCCTTGGACTTAATACTTTATCGTCACGTGATCTCGATATTTAAGGGATAATTCTGGTAATAGTGGCAATGCTTGCAACACAGTTCATGAACTCGGGCATGCGCACCGGATATCTAGTCTACTGTTGTAAGGAATCCCGGCGGTTTTAGCATTCTTTTTTTCTGATATGACTGATCTTATATTCAATTGTTTTTATAAGGTGGTCACCAGCTTGTCGATCAACCCATTTGCATACTAGTTTCGGGGTCTACCCCTCATCAGTACAGCTTTGGCTGATCGACAAACTGGAGACCGTGAGTTCGCGGCTTATAGCCAAAAAGCTCCGGAAGAGCGATGAGATGTTCCACATCCACCAGTGTATTAGATCTAATACTAAATGGCAGATGGCTTTTAGTTGGAGAAGCAGTCCATATTGCTCTGTATCTCGGAGGTTATCGGAACCAGAACGAAGTTGTAAAGAGTAGGTGGATGTCGCCTGCTCCTGCTCTGTACAACATCTCATCTCTCTTCCGTAGCTTTTTGGTTATAAGCCGCTAACTCACGGTTTCCAATTCGTGGACCAGCCAAAGCAGTACTGGGGAGGGGTGTTGGATGCAATCCAACAGAAGGCAACACTGTTGTGTTAAAAGTTAAAAGTGAATGTGGCAACTGTGTTCTGTAGATAGACAAGAGTGACATGTTAGTGATAAGTCAGTCGTCGTTATGCTGTAAAGTAAGACGGTCGATTCAGCTGATTACCTTTTTTGTAATCTATTTTCTGTAAACCTAGTTATGGTATAAACGTTTTTTCTCTCACAGTTAGACAATAAAGAAGATCAGGCTGTTGAGAATTAAATTAAACAGGTTTTATTTCAAGAATTCGTACAGTCCACAAGTGACGCAGTCTATAATTGCATTAAATATTTTTGTTCCATTCGGAGCCCGATATTGATGCAGCCAAGGTTTTCTGGAACCACCAAGGTAAAAAATGGATAGCTTCCGATAGAAAGAACCATTTACAAAGAGAGCAAGGTAGGAAAACGAAAGTTACAAGTTTAAATTTCCCGCCACATCCAAGTAGAAGCACGAAGCACGTGGAAAAATCGAGTTTCCATTTCCGTTGCTGGTTGCTGCCTACATGTCAGTTGTCAATAATCAACTATTCAAATTTTGACAAATGAAGGAGAGTTTGGAACTTTGACTTGTCGCTCCTAGATGGCGGCAAAAGCTAGCGGTTCCATCTGATTGTCTATTAGTAGTGTCAGTGTTTTCTTTTGTTTTGTTGTTGTTTTTTCTGGTGAATTTTCATGTATTTGGACAATAGTTAAGTATAAATTGTATGGAAGCAAAATGTCTAAAAAAGAAATAACGAAGCTTAGGTTGTCTATTCAACAAATCCAGTCTAGCACTTTGAGAATATGTAGATATTTAACAGAGCATGAAGGTGATGAACTAACCAGTGCTTTTATACAGCAATTAGAGGCTAGAAAGGAAACTTTAATTGATAATTTTAATAGATTTAATGAAATTCAGGTGCAGTTATTGTACTTGAGTTCAGATGAAGAAGATAACTCAGAGGAATTTGAATGTGTTCACTATGACACTCTAACAAAAATTAATTTAAGGCTCTTTTTTCTACAGGTCAGGGCCCAAGTTTGCAAAACATATCTAATAACAATGTGAGTAATGTTTTTGGTCCTAGTTCTATAATGCGTACAGCAAAATTACCATGCATAGAAATTCCTATTTTTGACGGAAAAAGCTTAAATCAATATAAACCATTTATAGAGATTTTTACAGCTGTTATAGATAAGAATCATTCACTTTCTGATGTGGAAAAATTATTTTATTTGCGAAAGTATGTGAAGGCAGAGGCTCTTGCTTTGATTAGTACCTTTCCTTTAGTTAATTTGTCTTATGCATAATAATGAGACTATGATTATAAACTCTCATATCAATTTAATGTTGGATATTTCACCTATTCAAAAAGGAACTCCTACAGCATTACGAGAGTTTGTTAGACAGCAGATGGGTGCTTTAAGAAACTTGATAGAGCCAGTTGATGGAAAACAGGGCATCAGCTTTGGAGGCAGTTAGCCCAACTGGGATATCTCAATTGAAGAGACCAAATAATAGGTTTAATTTTAAATTGGTAGAAGATAAATCAAAGTGTGTATTTTGTAGGGAGTCTAGTCACTGTACCTATATTTGTGCAAAATTTAAATCACTAGCAGTTAAAGCTAGGGTCTGTTTTATAGAAAAACAAAAGGCTTGCCGACTTTGTCTTAAATCACATTCCGCCAAATGAAGATTTACTTTCAAGTGTCAAACCTCTTCCAAGCAACATAACGCTTTGTTCCATATGACAAAGGATAAGGAAATAACAGGAGAAATCAAAAAGGAGTTGTCAGAGGAGCCACAGGTAAATACTGTTCATTTAAATTCTCATCATCTCAACCTAGTTATGTTATAAACGTTTTTTCTCTCACAGTTAGACAATAAAGATCAGGCTGTTGAGAATTAAATTAAACAGGTTTTATTTCTAGAATTCATACAGTCCACAAGTGATGCAATCTATAATTGCATTAAACAAGGGGTAGATCCCGAAACTAGTATACAGATGGGTTGATCGACAAATTGGTCATATACAGATACAATTTTATGAAATTTTATTTTTGCCAAGAATCTAAGATATTTATTTGGATTTCTATTAGCGATATAAGTATGACCTAGGACAAGTTTCGAAAAAACCGTTTTATCAGTTTTTAATATCGCCACCAAAGTTTTATGAAATAGTATATTTTTTGTAAACTAGCTCCTACAAATTGACAGAAAATGTGTATATGATGTCAATATTTATGGAGAATTTTTTTGTGCACGGATATGTTATGAGATATTGCTTTCAAGTTTTTATACAAGGTGTTAAATAGACAGAATAAGCTCTAAAAATAATTCAACACACCTTCTTAAGAACTACGATTATTGAGCTCTAATTTCTTCCTTGCAGGTAAAGATGAAAAATGATACTCCTTAGGGACACTTTGGAAGCTTCAGAGGAAAATACCCAAGAAGGGTGTAACCTTTTTAGTTTAATTAAATTATTAGGAACCCACAGTGAGACCAACATAGCAACATTTTCTTTTTACTTTTTTGGTGATAACGCTTCACATACACTTTTGGGTGATTGGGTAGAATATCGTACTATTCTTAGTTAAATTAAGAATTTAATTAAGAATATGAATCGAATTAACGAAGAATATCAAATAGGGTAAATTGATGACTACCCTGTATAAAGAAAATTAATAGTTTTTTCTTACGTTGTCGTAGGAATCAAATCTTCAACCACGAACAATAATTCATTGCAAGTTCTTGACGGATGATTTTGTAGGTCTCACTTTAGTCTAACTCCGAGTATCTAATAATGCACTAGACCTGTATGGGTGTCTTTCTCTGAAGATCCCAAACTGTCCATGAGAGTCCTTAAATTCTTCTTCCTGACCCACAAGAAAGGAATTTAACATCACTAACCATTATTAATAAATTATGGTGTTGGATATTTAAGGCTAAATGTTCCGATTATTTAACATCTTGTATAAGAGTTTGAAAGAAATATCTCATAAAAGATCTGTGCACAACGTATTTCTTCAAAAATGTTGACGTCATACTCATTTCCAACAATTTGTAGGCCAAATTTCCCAAAAAGTGTACATTTTCAGAAATATGAAATTTCTCGGAAATTGGCGGCTAAGTTTAAAAACGGCTACCTCGTTTTTTTCGAAACTTATCGTAGATCTAAGTTTTCCCAGATTCTTAGCAAATTCTAATCATAATTATATATATATCCGTATTATAAAATTATATCCATGTTTTATCACTAGGTGTAAGCTAGTTGAAGAAATATCTTGCATATCCGCGTACCGGAACATCTTCTCAATGAATCACCCTAAGGCCAGATTGTACAAGTCACCCTCAGAGTCGGGTTCAGCTAAACTCGACTGGTACTTGAACCCGCCCATAAGAATCGCATTGCTGTCAAATAAATTTCATTTGTGACACTTACTGACAGTAATGCTTTTTTTATGGGCGAGTTTAAGTACCAGTCGAGTTTAGCTAAATCCGACTTTGAGGGTGACTTGTACAATCAAGCCTTAGTTCTTCTATAAATCAGAATTTTTTTTCTGGTCCTGCTCTCAAATTCTGCCACTTCAAAATTGTCCTAAAACCTGGTTCTTTTCATTTGGGAAGAAGTTTATTTGAAACAGATTATACCTCAGTTATTATTGAAATTAGAGAGACTTAGGGGTTTTCCCGTATCATGCTCCTGTGTGGTAAAATGCAAGTTAGTAATAACAGAAATTGACCATCTTGGTTTTACAGATATCAGTCATTAAAAAATTACAACACAAGCCCAGCTTGCTGAGGGTAAAATAACCTACGAATTTCGTATTTGCATCATTTTGCTAGATCCAATGATGAGTTAAAATTGATTTTAAGAAATCGTCAAAATTTGATTTTTGCCAATTATCTAGTTAGTGACAAAATTTTTCAAAAATTTACAAATTACTCTGAATCGATCACATGACAACCGCAATAATTTTCCTATTTGACCCGCTTCGTGACCCTGCTGCTCTGTTTCTGAGATCTAATTCTCTATCCATCGGAAAAACTCACGAAAGGTGACAGTGATAGAATAGTACGAGGTTTTCATTATAAAACTTCATCTAGTTGGCTGTGAAATGTCAAAAGAAAAGGATGGAGAAACAAAAGTCCATTTATTTTGATTATGCCATCCTTTTCTGTCAAAACTTCATAGCCTGCTAGATGAAATTTTATAATGAACACCCCGTATATTGTTTAACGAGTGACGAAATTAGCAGTTTCTCTCGCAAGAGAACAGTTTACCAACCGAGGCGAAGCCGAGTTTGGTAATGTTCTTGAGCGATAGACAATGCTTTTTTGACGAGTAAAACACTATACTTTTTCTTCGACCGTGCTAGCATTAAGTCTTCATTAACTTTAAAAACAATCTCTATAGAGCATTTCTTTCAAAAATTAGGGCTCGTCATTGTCAACATGACACCTCGACTGTCACAGAGTTCAGTTTGGTCAAATTTCAACATTTTGATTCACATTTCTGAAGCCCAGGCAGGCAAAATATACATGTTTTTGTATGATATCATCATTTTCCATGGTGTTTTATAAGATTAGACTAGTTAAATAGCATTTAATTGGCGATATACAGGCGAAATTAGAACATCTTACTTTCGTCAGTAGAGACGAAACGGTACGGTATTTCGGAACTATTGGATCAAACTTCTAGGTGTTGTTCTATAAAACAATAGAACCCCTTGTAACTACAGAAACCCGTTATGCGCAAAAACGTTTTATTCGAGCTTTTTAATGTATTTCAACTTATTTTCTATATAGTAACAACAATATTTTCTACGTAGGAACTGTACAGGGTATCCCATTTTCGGCACTTTTGCGGGGTATCTCCCTGATTTTTAAAGATAGAGGGTTGCGGTTTGTCTCGACAGTGTGCTACTTTTTTGTGAAACTAAAGATGGCGCCAGCAGAATTTTTATAGCCCTTTTGGTTTTTGAGATACAGGGTGGAATTGAAAAGTATCGCTTTTGAGGCACCCCCCGTATTACAGTTATCTTTAAACTTATCCAAGAAGTTAAAACGCAATCTTAAATAATTTTTTCCGTAGAATCCAATGGCGTAGTCAGTTCTTTCCTAGCAACTTCAGTTTTTGAGTTACGAAGCAAATATATGTTTTTTTAAATGGAACACTCTGTATATTATTTTTCTAGTTTATTAGTCATAATGTGGGCTTTCCAAAAATATATAATTGTATGCAAATATTTTCAAAACAAAGCTCAGAATTTAAGATTTTCTTAAATTTTTATTTTTGTCCAATTCGTAAGTAGTAGGCTATGGCTAAAATATTATTAGGAACAAAATCGATGTAAGTAATAATTATTCTAATTTATAACATCTTCAAATTTAATACAAAAAATCTTTTTTAAATCTCAGTATCTCAGTTATTAGTTATTTATTACAGCATTCAACATAATTAAGTAAACAGTTTTTAAAGGTGGTTTTCAAAATGACGGCCATTTTCCTGTATGCAAAATTGGCACATTTTCGTTATTCTTCTAATCGCGTTAAAAAGAATCATAGGCCTTCTTTGCAAATTTTGGAAAGTTAAATTGATTGCCGCAAGAAGCTCCGCTCGAGACTGATACTGTGTTTTATAGACTTCATTTTGCATAAAACCCCATAAAAAAAAATCCAAAATTGAAAGATCGGGAGATCGAGGGGGCCACCTTACAGGTCCGTAGGTACCAATCCACCTTTGAGGAAAGTTATCGTCTAAAAATTCCCTTAAAAGGGCAGAGTTGTGGCTTGGGGCACCATCTTGTTGAAAAAAAACGGCATTATAAAGGGCCAAGGGAACATTTTCCATCAGTTCTGGAATAACTTCCTCAAGAATTTCTCGGTAACGATGCGCTGTCAGACCTCCTTCAATAATTCTGTAGACTATGCGTCTTCCAAAAATGAAACACGAGACTCCAACCCCAAAACGTCCTTGTTGTGCCCTCTCAAAAGTTAAATGGTGATTTTCTGTGGACCAATGTCTAGTATTATGGCGATTAAAAATTGCCGCACTTGAAAAATAACATTCATCGGACCAAATAACGAGTCTGCCAAAAGATTCATCAGTATGGATTTGTTGTAAATACCATTGGCAAAACAACATTCTGCGCTCGGCATCGCCAGGGTGTAAACGTTGAACTATGTGGAATTTATAGGGGTGATACCTATATTTTTTCAAAATTCTCTGAGCATCAGACTTGGATACACCAGTTGCTTCCTCTATATGCTTGCAAGAAGATGAAGGCTTTGCTTCTACATAACCCAATACGTTTATCTCTTTTCTCTCTCTATCTTGTTTGGAGTATGAATTAGGCCTGGGCTGGACAAATGATCCGTGCTCTACTAGATTTGATTTAATTCGGGCAAATATGTCTGGGAAAGGTTGCCTTCTCTCTGGATATCTAATAATAGCAAAAACGACCCCTAAGATGGTATCCTAACCATAGCGTGCAAAATACTTTACCTTTGGAAATATACTTCCGAAGCTTCTTGGGGATTTTCATTAGATTGTATAAAACAAACCAACATATCATACTTCTCATAATTTTCGTAAACCGCCATTATTGTAACAAAATTAATTTAATTAGCAGCTAAATAGTAAAATAGAAACACCAAAACAACAAGCATATTACTAATAAAAACAAAGAGTGACAAAACCACAAAGTTTTTGACATATTGCCTTTTGTTTCAAATAAGCTAGCCATCTAGCCATAGCCTACTACCAACGAATTGGACAAAAATGAAAATTTAAGAAAATCTTAAATTCTGAGCTTCGTTTTGAAAACAATTGCATACAATTATATATTTTTGGAAATCCCACATTATGACTAATAAAATAAAAAGATAATATACGGGGTGTTCCATTTAAAAAAACATATATTTGCTTCGTAACTCAAAAACTGAAGTTGCTAGGAAAGAACTAACAACGCCACTGGATTCCACGGAAAAAATTGTTTAAGAATGCGTTTTAACTTCTTCGATAAGTTTAAACATAACTGTAATACGGGGGGTGCCTCAAAAGCGATACTTTTCAATTCCACCCTGTATCTCCAAAACCAAAAGGGCTATAAAAATTCTGCTGGCGCCATCTTTAGTTTCACAAAAAAGTAGCACACTGTCGTGAAAACCGCAACCCTCTATCTTTAAAAATAAGGGAGATACCCCTCAAAAGTGCCGAAAATGGGATACCCTGTACACTAATTTTGCACATGGTACATGGTTTCTGGATGGTGCTGTGCTGTCATGGTTTGTATATATTTTTTTAATTTAAAACTCCTTTTTTGGCTGTAAAGTGCAAAAATAAAGACACAGTAATACAGTAAAAGTCTCATTTATGATTGCTATATAATAAGTAAACCGCGGTTCTTTTTGTGTTAAAAATAGCCGCTTAATTTTTATCATCAGCTCGATAATCAGCGTTTCTAATGGCAGTAGTACTGTTTAATATATATTTCACTGCATTTACGTTGTATGCAACACTCATCATGAACTTGTCTTCTTTCTCGTTTGAATTCCCATTGATATTGATTCAAGTTTTCAGAAGGAAAAGCCATCGCATTGTTTTCAAAATTAGCAAACTCATCACTCGTTAATGTTCTTGGAAAAAATCTTTCGCCTAAAGAAAATAAAGTGTTAAAATTGAAATAAAAATAGAAAAAATAGGTATATTGGAGCCTTACCAAAACGTTTCGTTGGACTTTCGATAAACAGCTGGTTACATACAGAATTCAATCTTTTCGTCAGCTTTTCTCCACACAGCGGTTCTGGGTGGTATGGGTCAGAGGAAATAACATAAGCGACGGTCAACCCCTCATAAATAACTTGTGATAAAATAATCCCATAAAAGAAATTCATTTCTGAAATTTGTGACTTTTTATGAAGAAGGGTGCATTCAGGAAAAGAAAACTGTGATTGCGCACCTCAGCTTAATTGCTCAGGCTTTGAAGTGTAGTTTCTTCCTGGATGGGCTTGTATTTATATACCTAAGGAATGTTGAATATTAATGAAAATCTACCTACTCATTAGAGAAACTTTGCAATGGCAGTTCTAAATTTAGACTTTCCTTAATTTATTTCCTCATAGTGCCATTTATTGTTTGGCTGCTAAAAGGGTAAAATATTTGTTAAAAATTTTATTTTCTTATCTACTCAAACGGAAAAAAATAAGAAAGTGTTAAATTGGGTTTGAGACAAAAGTAACAGAAAGATCTTCGAGAGACAGAGAGAGTCAAAAACTTAAAGCAGCTTTTTAAACTTAGTTTAGTTAGGAACAAATCTTTATTTGTCTTCTGTTGGAGATTGGTTTTTTCATAATCCTCCCTGCCGCACTGAAACTTTCAAATAACACCTCATTTTTTGTCTCTTCAGCTCTTTATTGATATTCAGCAACACAACACGGGGGCCACTAAAACTTTCCATATTTTGTCTATGTTTAGAAGTGTCATTGCTAATTTTCTTCGATAAATTGACTTCCATTAATATTCAACCTACTTCTGTAGTATTTAAGGCACTCTAAGCATTTGAACCTGTCCACTTCTAACGTGTGCTTCGAAAGAGAAAGTAAACATTTTCTAAACATATTCTACATAGATTATTAAATATGTATTTTTAGGAATGAATATTGTCTGGAGTATAATTATTGTATTCCACTTTATAACTATTGTTTCATTCACAATGTCATATCCTACTTTTGGTCCAGAAAAGAAGAACTTTTGTGGAGATAATTTGGTAAATAGCTTGAATTTGATTTGTGGGCGAGAATTCAATGGACCAGTTTTAATAAAGAAATACGGTAAGCATTTTTCGATACTAGAAATCATTGCCTTCGATGGCAACATGTATTTTTTCTTCATTAAGATTTTTTTCTATATAAAAATAAAACCAAGCAGTGATTCTCTCAGTTTTAATGTTTCTCAGGGTTAGGTTGCTTAAATTTCATATTTTGTTGCTGATCTGCAGCTTCATCAGAGGTTTAGATAACACAGGACTGCAAAGAAAAACTTAAAAATTAATTATATATTAAATTTATTTTTCCTTCGATTATGTATTAACGTGTATATTAATACTTGTCTTCAAAGATTGCAAAATCATTTATTAAGGAATCATCTTATTCAATGAATTTTTAATGTTTTACTTTAACAAACGATTTTATTATATGCGACTGTAGTCCGTTCAAATTCAAGCCAGACAAAAGTAAACAAAGACTAGAACTAATCGGTGAGTCATTTTAAATATAGAAAAAAAGAAAGAGATATATGATGTGTGCGAGAGATGTGCTCTGATGATAAATTTACGTCAGGCGTAATTTAAAAATAGCGGACTTCCGGCCAAAAAACGGGATCATTCTCAACCAACATTTTGATCTTACTCATAGGGACCAAGAATATATCTACAAAATATGCAAGAAGATTAGAAAAAGTCTCTAACTCTCTGTCTTTATGACAACAAACTATATTATGTTTATTTGGACGTATAGTATTCAAAAACCGCCTCAAATTAAATAAGTTGATTTAAAATCAATTTGAACATATAAAACTGATCGATATCCACATTATGTCGAGCCTTAAATGCTTTAAAATAAACATAATCAGAAAGCCCTGTGTTTCAAACCAATCACAATCCAAGGTCCAATTTCTATATAGCTTTGATTTGTTATAATCTTAAACTGCAATTACATTGATCTAAAAGCCTTTTGTGGCCTTTGGGCTTCTAGTTTCTCTTGAATTTTGTCCATCTTTCTTCTGTCTGGGTAGCAAAGCAAAAGTTTAGAACTTTTTTTGTGTTTCTGCGGCCTTTGTTTTAAACAAGAAATGTATTTTTTTTTCTAAAACTCTTTGAGTTTCCGAGATACCAACTAAAAACTTGAGGTGCAAATTAATCGGTACCACCTAGACAAATACTCCAAATCATTTAAAGCAATACTCAACTGCAAACTACTTTATAATTTATTCTTTATATTTCAGAAATATGTAATATAAGATGTAGAAAAAGTAACAAATTACATAAAATGAATTAAAGATCAACCATAATAGGCACAAAAAATATCGTTTTATACATTATATTATATATACATTTATACATTATATTTTATACGCTAATAAATTGTTAAAAATAGCGTTTTAAGGCACTAGTGTTACAAGTAAGTTACTAACACCAGTGTTAAAAATACACTAATTTAAGGGACTAGTTAAAGTAATTAAAAGTAAGCTACTTTTAATATTAGTGTTAAGAGTAAATTAATTTGAACACGGTTTTTAAAAGTAAATAATACTACCTAAATTTCCACAGAATCATTTTTAATGCGTTTGGAGAAAAAATATTGCATGGTATTCGTGTTAAAAGTGCTTTTAAGGACTCATGCGAATTGCGTGCCTTAAAGTTAACATGCGTGCAATAAAGTTGCACTTTTAATACTTACACCATAAATAGCTATTAAGAAATGGTAACTTGTGAGTGTTTAGGAACATTGTAACGATAATTATTATTTTATTTTTAAATATAACTGTTCAGGATTGTGGGGTGCTGCAGAACTTAAGAGAAGCAAGTGAAGCCTTCCGAGTTTTCTTTGAAGAATGAACGCATGGTAGATTGGAGAGGCGCTCTACGATATGTAAGCGACCATATATCTCATTCATTTATTATTGTCATCCAGTTACAGATTTGGAAATATGACTTACTTTATCGCATGTTTTTAAAATGTGCTGAAAAGGTAGAAGTATAAAAACGTGAAGACTTCAAAGGTAGCTTCAATGACTGTAATAAGAGAATGTATGATAAAAAAAAATCTCACCTACTAAGCTAAACCGTTTTTGGTTATTTGACTAGTTTTTGCAACTTTTTTTAAGCAGTGTTCAACTTGCAACAAAATAAAACCTTATGACAAACTTATTTTTGTAAATATATAAAAATACAACTTGAAAATTTTTAAGTTTTTTAATTGTGTGTTTTAAATTAAAAAATGTACCGAACCTTCCGGAACTGCCCACAGTAGTGGCTTGTTCCGGAACAAGCCACTACTGTGGCCAGTTCCGGATCGCCGATTGTTGGACATCGCCAATTCTTTTTTTTTCTTCAATCACTCCTTTTCAATAATTATTACAAATTTGAAGTTCTATTTGAAATATATAAAGAAATAAATAATAAAAAGATAAAATAGTGTCAATTAACTGTTTTAGTACCAACATCAATGTCAATTGTTAAATATTGAATGCTGGCAGCTGTCAATTTTGTTTCTGATGTCAATACTGCCTGTCAGAAACTCGGTCAAAAATACCAGACGAACATTTTACTTTTTAACATTTTCTACTTTTTTTTACACGTAGAAAATATTTTTTAACGTAAAAAAATTTAAAAAATTAAAAACTGACCTAAATATCCATCTCTGCTTGTAGTATTAGACACCAACATGGCCTTATGGCGAGGAACGACTCTGTTTTCAAAAGATCCTATATTCTTTTTACCACCTACTTATTTCCTTCTACATTTCGATTTCTGATAAAATTGTCTCCCTTGTGGCAAAGACAAAATATCAAAGTTTTTATGACGAAAGCGATTATCTAAAAGAAATGCACCATGTTTAGCTAACACGTTGTGTCACTATGTTGGTGACTAGTAATTAGAAGGTATCTGAATATAAATAAATTAATGTTTTGGAAACAGATATCGTTTGTTTTCAGTTTTAGCGCAAAGTAGCAGACCTCGAGAAAATTGTAGGGTTGTACAAATATCCGTTCAAGAAAAAAGTTTGTCTTATCCGCCAAATTGTCCTTTCAACTGTCACTTGAATGCTTTGAAGGTGACAATGAGAAAAATATTCTGAGGTGTCAGTAGCAGTTAAACTTTAGTTTGGAGTTTACGATAGGTTTTCTATCGATCTGAAGTTTAAAGTTTAAACTGAAGTTTTACTGACAATTGTAAAAGTCGTCCTAAGTTACTACTTTTAACTAATTTTACTATTGTTACTAATTTTAGTTGGACATTTATAAATGGTGGATGTGCTCTGCATGTTAAATCTGTCACTTGTTTACGTAATAGTTGGCAAAAGGCATGATATTTATTTCACAATTTTTTACTAAACCTTTTTTTTTATCCATCTTAACAAGTTCGTACGTATCGGGATAAATGCAATTTGACCTGTCGCTATAATTGACTGGTGATTTACCAAACTGTTAGATCTCCTATAAGTCTATGGAAATTCACTGTAATACAAAAGACATTCCAAAATGACGTTAACTATTTTTCAAAATGTTAAAAATAATTACCTCTCATAATTATTTTTTCAAATAATATCAAAAGTTCTTCAAACTTTCCTTTAAAGCTATGGCTATGGTATAAGAAAAGCTTAAATTAATAGTGGATTGACTATAAATTAATAGTACGTAATTGTAGTTAAGCTCTACGTAAACGTGTTGGTGCAAATGACCATTAATAATCTAAAATAGTTAGTTAATAATATAACATTCATATCCGAAAATCCAAAATTACTGAATTAGAAGGTTAGTAGAAGGGAGGTAGGAGATTGAAGACACAAAAAGCTTGGCCCTTGGCTATCTTAAGCTAGTAGAATTTCAAAAATGCTTCCATTTATATAGTGGATATCGAATGAACAAGAAAAAAAGTGAGGCCTACCGAGTTGCATTTTAATAGTGAACGTATAATAGACGCGCCCTGATATATGCAACCAAAAATACAAGAAACGATACAAATGCATACCAAAGCGGAAATATAGTGTGTTCACATTATATGCGCAAAGTAACTTATTGTGATTAATAATTTTAATATTGACAGTAAATTTGACGTCACTTGTGGTCTGTAAGTAGCTGTTTGGTTGGTATCTGAGTTGCATACATCATTATACATTCACTATTTAAATAGGTACGAACTACGTACGTCAGTATTATAGTACACTTTCCTCTCTTACGAGTCTTAAGTTCTGCAGCTCATTGTATTTTTATACGATATTTATGAGGCTAAAACCGTACAAAAAATATGATTTTTCGCAGCGTTAAGAAATCAATTAGCATGATGAAGTGACCTTAGCTTTTAGACAAAAAAACTACATTGGTTTTAACCGAGGTTTAAACACCTCAACTAATAAAGTTCTCTATAATTTTGAAATAATGGAATAATATTGTTGCAAGAATACCCTATTATTGATTTTCAATCGCAGTTCGGTCCTCTAAGGGCGGTTTTTACAACTATCAGTAAAATTTCAGGTTGAAGTTAAAACACCAGATATGACGTAGATTGCATTGTTTACTGTCAGATATGTCAAAGTGATGTAAACATGATATTTTGTTTCACATAACTAAATTGTTACATTGATTAGACCTAAGAATATTCTAAACCTAAAATTGTACACATTTTTATTACATTACCATAATTTTGTTTCATAATAGTTTAAAGAATTATTCATAAACGGCAATTCAGCTTATACATAAATAATGTCGAATAGCGGCTTCATAGTGCTGATGTTTATGCACAATTGGTTCTTGAACAGCAAAAATAAAATAATTGTAAAAGCGTTTTACTGACGTTGCATAGAAAAGGCTTTATAGGAATTTTTTTGGGGCGTTGCTCCGGATGATGCAAATTATGCTTGTCTGTTCCTTAAAAAAAGACAATTCTATAAGAATTGCAATAAAATAATTATTAAACAGTTACATAGTCCAAAACTGAATGTTTGAAGAAATATTGTGTATACTGAAATCCTTATAAAATATCGATTATTTTGTTTCGGTCAGGTAAAGTTAGGTTACATGTTATTATAATGTCTACAATAAATAAGTGAAAAAAAGGTTAAAAGAAGTGGTGTTTTTCGTAGAAAAGTTTAAAAAATTGTTCCTACTCAAAAAATGGCTTCACACATGAACATACAGCTCTTGATGTACCCTGCACGACAACATCGGAGACTGAAACAATGGTTCTAGTGATCTCAAGTATATATTTGACTGATGGATTGCTTGGTGCGGAACAATGAAACTACAGAATGCAGAAACGCTGTATAATGTCGACGTTTCGCCACTAAATCAATGCTATCTTTAGGACAATACTTGTGTGGCTTATGTTGTATTGTCCTGAAGATGGCACTAATTTAGTGCCGAAACGTCGACATTATACAGTGTTTCTACACCCATAGAACTGCACCAAACAATCGTCAAAATTCAGAGATCACTAGTGAAATTTCAACGTCACCCAAACTGCTATTGTCCAGTCTACCGATATTTCTAATGCAGACACTCATAGTTTGTTTCACCTTTCCAATTGTTCCCATGTTACTATTAATTTTCATAAGTTTGATAAATAAAAATTCGCGTTTTACTACCACTTTACTCCCTAGAGAGTAAAACATTTACTTTACTCTCTAGGAGTTAAATGATCCACTTTACTCCTAATATACGAAAATACAAAAAATATATTAACAGTACGTTCAAGTTTTATAAAATGTGCCCATTTTGCATATATAGGTGTTTTATAAACGTTTTGGAAATGTATATATAATTATTCTATTACCATAAAAAATGCTGCAGAAACGTTTTTAAAACAACAATAATATATTAGATTGTTGGCTGGGACCGCTGTGTTAGAAAAGTATTTAATGCGTTAATTTGTTTCTTTGTGATGCATTTCTTTTAGCGTGTTGGTAATATTTGATCAAAATTTTAGCTCCCGAGGAGGTAGCAAACTTTCGACGAACTTTCAATGATGATGGGCTAAGTAATTCGGTCTACGACTACAGTATCGAAGTCGTATATCCTTTATTGAGACAGTTCGCGTTTGATCGACCCAGAAGAACTCTAACGATCAACCAAGAATGTTGCGACGAAGCTTGCTCGGAAGACCAGCTTCGCTCGTACTGCCGTCACGGAAAATGATCTTTCTCGTTTTAGAAATTGTACTGATGATGACGAATTTGTGGCCACGGAATGTATTATACTCTTACGTATAAGTGCGTAAATATACAATTGGGAAGTTCCATCAATAAATGTTTTTTTTTTAAATTATTGTCGATGCGGGACTGAAAAGTGAATTATGGTGGTACGCGCAAACTTAAACCTGTTATTACCACTTTCCCGAACATTAAAACGCTTTGTGCGCTCTCATTCGTAATTGTCGTTCCCAAAGAGGCATTAAAACGACCTAAGCCATTAATTGCTTATGAAATAAACATTTCATAAAAGATACAATTTAATAATAAATAATAATATGTTTCGCAGCCCGCATTAAACACTTTATGGGCTCACCTGGTCGTTTTTAATCATTCGTTTCCTTTTTGTTTGAAAAAATGGTAAATTGTTAATTAGCGGCCGTTATTATCATAAACGATGTACTCGGTTTAAATGCCTTAATAAGAATATTCAATACGGACATAATTAGCGGTATGAAAACTAATTAATTCAGCGTGTAGTTAATGGATCCTGTAAGAATGCACTGGCTGGACGATTACGCGATAAAGAGTAGTCAAATGAAGCCTTGCACTAAAGCTATTTTAATTTATGACGAGGTAAATACCTCGGCGTAAACAATGTAATTTTACACACACATACCACGGTGTATTAAAAATTATTAACTAAAATTGTGTACCTATTAATATGATCTTATTCACATCTGGTAGTATTCGAGCACGCCATTTGGTGAACCACCAACTCTCACCTTCACTCGTAATTTAAAAAAATATATATTTATTATGGAAAAAAAACAATCTTTTACGCACAAGTGCATCAAAACTCTTTGCTTACATCTTGGTGGAAAAGGTGTAAAGAGCAGACATTTTTTAATTTTCGCCTATTTCACTTAAAATTAACCAAAAAAACATTTTTATTTTTGGAGTTAGGTACACCAAATGATTTTCGACCAACTAATTTTCGGTTGCTTTGAGATCAGAAATGCATTGATGGTAACTCAGAGTAAGAAGATTTTCTTACTTTGTGTCAACATCAATTCTCAACAGAGAAATTGATAAAAATTAATAAAAAATGTATCAAAACTTCTTGGAAAAATCATGTGAGAGATCTTTTTAAAAACTTTTAGAGGCATTTAATTGGCCAAAAAAAGTAACTGAATCTACAAAACAAAATTGTTCGGGATTTGAAACGCATATTATTACCAAAAAAACCCTCTCTTTTGGGTTAGATAGACCAAGTGTAATCTAAATTTCGGCTGCTTTATGCTCAGGAATGCATGAATGCTGACTCAAAGTAAAAGCTACATTCTCAACAAAAGAATCAACAAGAATTGATCAGAATCTGTCATAACTTAGGAAAAAAACATGTGGGAGACGTATTATAATGCTTTCCAGAGTCATGTAATTTGCTCAAAAGAGAAATTGAATCTACTAAAGAGTATTTCGGGATTTGAAACATAGATTCAAAAAAACCGTTTTTTGCTTTTTGGGTTAGGAAGGCCTCTACCAAGGAATTACACCTCATTTTCTGGTGCAGGAATGTACTGATGTTGCCTAAAATTAAGAATCTATGCATTCTCAGCAAAGTAATCGAGAAATATATCAATAAAAATGTATCAAAACTTCAAAATCATGTAGGAGACCTCTTATAAAGCTTTCAGAGGCATGTAATTGGCCCAAAAGAGCAATTGAGTCTACTAAAGAGTATTTCGGAATTTGAAACAAAGATAATTCGCAAAAATTATTTGTTTGCTTATTGAATAGGTAGGCGAAGTAACCGCACCATTTGACCATGTTCAGCTACTTTGAGATCAGGAATGCATTGATGCTGACTAAAATTACGAATCTTCATTCTCAACACAGAAATCGAGAGAAAATGATAAAAATGTATCAAAACTTAGAAAAAATTATGTAAGAAATTTCTTGTAAACCTTTCAGTGATGTAATTGGCCCAAAAAAGCAATTGAATCTACAAATTAATATTTCGGAATTTGAAACATAGATAATAACCCAAAAAAACTTTTTTTTGTTTTTTGAGTTAGGTAGGGTAAGAGAGACCATATTTCCAGCTGCTTCGAGCTCAGAAATAGAGTGGGTAAGACAACATTTCTGAACTTAGATTATTAGCGGAGACAAAAATGTACAATTAGGAAACGTAAGAGAAGTTGGATAACTATAGAACTGGAATCCTAAAAAAAATGTTTTTTTTTGTCTTTGGAGTTAGATAGTCCAAGTAACACCTCATTTTCAGCTGCTTTGAGCTCAGTAACGTAACAAAGTAGTGCAGACATTTCCGAATCTAGATTATTAGCAGAGAAAAAAAATTACTAAAAATTAGGAAAAGTAAGAGAAGTTTAATTAGAGCTGTAGAACTGAAACCTCAAAAACAAAATTGTTTATTTTTTGTTTTTGGGGTTAAGTAGTCCAAGTGACACATCATTTTCAGCTGCTTTGAGCTCTGAAACAGAGTGGCGCAGACAACATTTCCGAATCTAGATTATTAGCGCAGAACAAATGTACTACAAATTAGGAAAAATAAGAGAAGTTGAAGTATGACTATAGAACTGGAACCATTTGTTGTCGCTCCATTGTTTATGCTGGCCGTTTGGAAACGAAAACATTAATAACAACTTAACAAAGATAGTATCGCTTATAAGTAGTCGAAATTGCCGGACAACGTACTGCCCGATCAAAATAAAGGGTCTCCCGTCGCGTTCCAGAACAAAGTGCTGATCCGAAAAACAGCAATATCATTGACTAAATAAGACCGTTAATGCTCACAAGATAAAAGTATAATAGCCCGGCAACCGGCAATCACTCCAATCTCAATAACGCTGGGTAATCGGCAGCCAATTAATTGTTATCGATGCCATCAGTGGTATCGTTGACTGTATTCGATTAAGATGGGATATAATACATCGAAAAGAAATGTGCCCCATCACGCTCTGCCATGTTCTGGCTGCTCGGCTGGCGTTAACCAGTAGTGGTACTACCTGTAATTAGCTTTCCAATCCCTATCTTGCTATTATTTCGCCTTATTAAATTTATTCCTCCTGACACCCGGCCTCTTGCTTACCGCTCGATAATGAAGAGGTTATTACTGTGAGCCTATCTGGGTTCTTTCTGATGAAGAATTGTATATCTTTGTGGCTTTTCAAAGTCAACTGACATTTAATTCAAGAAAATCTACGAGATTTATCTAACAAAAGGTGTGAATTATTAAAACAATAAAATAATTTGTAGAACTACAATACAACTGAATATTTACGTAAAATATTCGTCCTTCATCACGACTTAAATGAACAACCCCCAAGACTACGACTCTTTGTTAAAACGCAAACTATGACCCTATTGCACTAGTGTGTGTATGTGTGATCTAACACATATTACAAATATTATAATCTTATAAGTGGCTGTCTTAAAACGTTTTCATCCATTCAAAGTTATTGCTTTTGACTGCTTGATCACTCTTAGTAAGAACAAACACTCATTGAATCATCACCTTTAATTGACTCTTAATTTAATAATGGGAATGTGGTTTTGCATTGCATCGTTGCAATTTTACTTCGCACAACTTTTACACCATTCAACGTTCCTTTATTAGACAAATTATAAGTTGTCTTACTGATGATAATGAAAATATTCTTTAAATGGGGTTTCCAAAGTGGAAGAGGGCATCGCTCACCTCTTTGGTTTAGCATACATTTTTCGTGTCAAGCCCAGGAATGTAGGCTTTGGTCATTGTGTAACTATGTGAGTTCTTACAGGCTTTTTTTTCCAACTTTTTAGAAAAAAAAACTGCCAAAGAGAAAGTAAATTTATTTCTCAAAGTCTGTACAAATAAGTTTAGAAAAAATAAAACCATTTATAGCAAATTTCGAGTTTTTTTTGAATATTATCGGAACGGCTGTTGGATTTTTGTAAATTTTATAACAGAAACTTGTTGAGCATGGCAAAAGACTTTGAAAAATAAATACCATTTTGGTTTCAGCACTTTTTTTTTCCAATAACATTGCGTAATCGGCCTTCCAATATAACGTTTCGAATTTTAGTACCATCATCAACTTTTTTTTATACGCACATGACTTTATCATATTTGTAGAATGCTCTTTACTTTGCTGATTTAATCATTCCGCCTTATATGAGACAAAAAAAAGTGCCAACGAGAGAGTAAATTTATCTGTTCAAGTAATTTAAGAAAAAAATAAAACAATTTTAGCAAATTTCGATTTTTTTTAATATTTTTGAAACTGGGGTTGGATTTTGGTGAATTTTCTAACAGAATCTTGTTGAGCATCAAAAAGGGCAACATGTGTATAAAACTCTAGACACTAGGTATATACAAGTAAAACACTGTTTTTTTCAGCGTTCAAACACCGTTGAAACCGGTTTTAACACACCTTGACTGTGTGCTAAAACCGGTTTCGAAATAAAGGGTTTTTGTTGAGGCACACAGAAGATAGATAATATTTTTGAAACTCACTTAATTGTATGAAAATTTAAATTAAATAGTCCTTTAAGGATAAGTAGGACTTTAATACTACAAACCTTTTGAAATGAACTTTAATGCTTAAATTGTTAAAGATAAATTTGAAGGCAGTAACGTTGGGTCTTGATGAGCTTCAAAACTTTTCATACATAATCAGAGCAATAGCTTTTGAAAGCTTTTACAGCTTCAAGTAGTGATTCACCCAGAATACCGAATTGTAATTCTAAATTATGAAGAATTCAGAACTAAGAGTCTTAAGTTTTTGGAATTCAAAGCAACGATAACAACTTTGAATGCAATAGTTTCAAGATGCAGAAGTTTTGATTCTTAAAAATATAAACACTGCTATTCATAAGGTCCTAGAGGCCTAGAAATAGGCAAGCGAAAATTTTTTGAGGTGCTACGATCACTTTTGCCACTGCTAGTTGTCACCCGTTATGCCCAGACCCTCAACGAATCTGATGAGTCTCACGGGCGACACTGCGTTTGCATCTTGAGGTTCAATGATCGTGTTTCCGAACAGTGAGTATCTCGATCTGGAAATAGGCAGGCAGTCACATAAGACGTGCTCAACTATCTCGTCGTCCTTCAAGCACAGCCGACACACCGTCTCCTCGAACAGTACGAGGTGTTCATAATAAAATTTCGTCTAGCAGCCTATGAAATTTTGACAGAAAAGGATGACATAATCAAAATAAATAGACTTTGGTTTCTCCATCCTTTTCTTTTGACATTTCACAGCCAACTAGATGAAATTTTATAATGAACACCCCGTACAAGTCTGCGTATGTGAAATCTCAGGTGGCTATGTACTATGTACAGTGCAGGGGCCATTCTGTGTTTTGGCTTTTCCCAGTCCTGGGACTTGGCATTGCTTCATTCCTGGAATTCAGCCTTGACCTGAGGGTATAGGACTCCCAGTGTCGGCTCTGGGCCTACGAATGCAGAGCTTCTAGCTAGAGAGTCGGCCCTCTCATTGCCTTCGTGACCACGATCCATACGCGTGTGACGCTGTTCTCCTGCGATAGGGTGTTCAGAGTCCTGTGGCAGCGCTGCCCGACTATCCGAGCAGATCTTTATTGATCTATTGTGTCCTCCCTCATCTAATAACTGTCTGGCACACAGTTCAATGGCATGTATCTCTGCCTGAAACACTGTGGTGAATTGGACCAGGCTCTCTGCTATGCAGATGCCATCCGATCGTACACTCCGGAAGCAGCCACTGCGTCGCTTTTGGATACATCCTTGTACCAGGTACTTCCTGCCAGTTGCAGATCTTCGCCCTGCTCGTCCCAATCTGCCCGTGACGGAAGAATGACGATGTAGCTAAATACTAAGAACTAATATAAAGTACTCTCCTTTCAAATAATGGACGGTTGGCAACAATAGCAAGAGCTTCCAAATAAAGCTGAAGCGAGCCGGTTTACGGCTCGCTTCAGCTTACTAAAGTTGCTGCACTGTTGTCAAATATTTATCTATTTCCAGGCATGAAAATAATAATTTCCGGAGAAAATACCAAATAATCCGGAATCCGGTGACCTGATATCAAAAACCGTAGTATCCGGGTGAAACCCGGAGAGGTGGCAACCCTACCTAGAAAGCTCCAAAAAAAATAGTTTTCAAATTCCTAACGCAGATACGGCATTCAAATTGTAATTATATTTAATTTTTTGCATGTTCAAACATATATTTCGGAAAAAAAACCTAACAAGTAGCAAAACTCTGACAAAACAGAACCCTTTTTTACCAATATAATATGTAGATATAATGTAATTATTAGGTATAATGTAATTATTATACATTCTAAAATATTTTTCGGGAATTGAAGCCGTGGTCCAATAGAATTTGTTTTTGATGTTTCGTCCACAATTGCGGCAGACATTATCAAAGGCGATGTATGAGGCAATGAGCGAAGGATTGCCTCTTGCAAGAGGCGAGATTCTCGACGATGACTGATTTGATCACTGAAAGATCCATCGCATTTACATTCTTTCTTCCACACTGGGTGGGCCAGGGTTTTGGCGCACATGACATATGACTCAGAACTCGCTTTCAGTATGAATTTAGGGTCCGTAATTTCCTTTTTCCTTTTAAAGTTTTTCTCGTACTTGAAAATATTAATGTGAACACTTTCTTCATTAACCGCTTCAAATCGCTGGTTAATTTGAAGTAAGATATTCACTTCGTTGAAAATAATTTCAGAGAGAGCCTGCTTTGATACTGCTGAATTTTATTTTTGACTCAGCCTGTAACTCCTTTTGCGTTCTGTAATCCTCATGTTGATACTGCGTTTTGTGGTGCCAATAATCACCCAGCCATAGCTGCAGAAAAGCCCGATGTAAACTCTGGAAGGTAATAGAGGATGTCTCTAGTTCTTATCCGATCTTATCTCTCCGCTTTGGTGTGTTTTGCGAGTCAGTTGAAACCACCATGTTTTACTTTCTGTTGATCCAATAGCGTGATGATTCTATCCGTGGCTGTGTGGATGTATGGTAGACTAGTCTAACGAAGTTTTACTTAATGACTTCTCGTTGTTATTTCCTGAAAATTTATATTTCTTGGACGAATTTTTAGGAAACCAATTGAAAAACTAGGACATATCGTGTATAAACAACTACAAAAAATATATCATGAAAGACCTTACTACCAACAACGATAAATGTAGAAAATGTCATCAATTCCCAGAGACGGTCGAACATATAATATCTGGTTGCAAATTACTTGCAGGAAATGCTTATACTGATAGGCACAACTCTGTGGCTAAAGTTGTCCATCAAGCCCTAGCCTTGAGATATGACTTGTATACAGACGCAAGCCCATACTATGCTTACTCTGCAGAACCTGTATTGGAAAATAAAAACTACAAACTCCTATATGACATAGACATTCACACAGACAAGACAGTAATGCACAATAGACCTGACATAGTCTTTCAAGGCAAGGTATCAAAGTCAACATACCTAATGATATAGCCGTTCCATCAGACCAGAATATTCTGAAGAAGTACTCAAAGAAGAGAACTAAATATCAGGAGCGCGTGACTAAAATTGAGAGGCTATGGACATAAAAAACTGTTCAGGTCATGCCTACCGTTATTTCTGCGACAGGTGTTACTCCATCCACATTTGCTAAGCATCTGGATGAGCTGGATCTACGCAAGGATATCCATTCAGTGGTACAGAAAGCAGTTATACAGCATACATCCAACATCATGAGATCGTTTCTTAGTGAAAAGTAACTTCTGATGGACTTGGCCCGTCCATCAGAGGAAATCTGCCAGCTAAACATCTAGCTGTGGATTCCTAACCAGGAACGACGCATAATAATAATACTTTTATTATCCAACAGACCCGAGGTGTATGGAATTCGTCAAACAAATATGGTACAAGATATTATAAAATATGTAAATATGTCAAACAATAAAGAGTAAAATACACATTACTCGGTCACAATATCACCACTCAACGATTCGTCAATAATGTAATAGCATCTATCCAATAAATACGATTTGAGGGCTTTCTTAAATGGCACAATACTCAATACTTTACATCGTCCGGCAGTTTATTGAACATTTTAGGGCCTAGCCTCATAATAAAATTTCTAGATGTATTTAGCCTACTATACACCAATAATAAGTCAGTAGCGTGACGCGTGAAATAGTTATTCTACCGATCGTTTGTAAAAAACAAAGATCTGTTTTGAAAAACAAACAAATATATCTCAAAAATAGCAACACAGGGAACAGTCAAAATCTGTAATTTTCTAAAATAAATCTTACACGATGTCATTGGACTAATTCCAACAATACAACGTATAATACGTTTTTGACTTATAAAAGCCTTCTGAGAATGCGATGTGAATAAGGACATAATAAATACAGGCAAGCTGGAGCAACTCCAAAATTTGTTTTAAATTACGTATTGTGTAGCAGAGACTATTTAACTTTGAGGACAACTCCCCACAATGTACCTTCTAAGAGAGAGAGAACTCTCCAGAAGACGCAGAGAATCCGCGCGCTGCACTTTACCATTACAGGAATTCAACCCAAAATTATGATTATGGCATATCCGGTTTGTATGGAATACCATAAAGTTTGTTTTACTACCATTTCAAAACAACTTGTTGGATGTAAACCAGTTGTTTAATTCGTTTAGCGCCATCTTAGCAACCAAGTCCAATGGTCCTCCTGCTTCATTTCTAACAATGGCAGACGTATCGTCAGCGTACGTAATAATACTACTAGGCATGACCTCAGAAAGAAGCGAATTTATAAAAATCAGAAACAGCATAGGCCTAAGCACAGAACCTTGTGGCACTCCCAAGTCCACGCCGAGCTCCCCAGAGCGAATGAACAGCACCGATTCTAACTCCCGACTCTTCACCTCCACATACTGTCTACGTTCTCGGAGAAATGCGGAAAACTAGTTCAAAGCAACATCCCTAATTCCATACGACTCCAGTTTCTTCAGAAGAGAAGAATGATCGACCCAGTCAAACGCCCTGCTCAGGTCACAAAAAATTCCAATTGGGCGCTCTCCCGCCTCTAAAGTATCTATAATCTGGTTCAAAAAGCTCATTGCAGCCGACTTGGTAGATCCTACCGAAGACGAAACCGTGTTGTTGAGGCGAAAATATGGCGTTCTTATCTAAATACAATAATAACCTGTCCAGCAATTCATACCCAAAAATCTTCAAAAAACAAGAACTCAACGCGATAGGCCGATAGTTCTGAGGTGACAAGGAATCTCCTTTTTTAAATAGGGGAACTACTGCTTAATTTAAGACAGGAAGGGAAAATTCCTCTCTCGAAAGATAGGTTGATTAGGTGTGTGATAGAGGAGGTGATGAGCCTGAGATCGGTATTTATTTTGTCATTCTTTTCTGTCAAAAATTCATAGCTTACTAGATGACGACGTGTGTAGTAGTTTCTAGATTCTAATGAACACGAGGTATAAGGGAGGTCTGCAGTTATAGATGAAACACCTGGAAGAAATTTTATTGGATCACGGTTCCGAAGCCTAGAAAACACTTTAGAATGTATTTTAACCGGCCGGCCGTGAAACCTTGTACACTTTGTAAATAAAATAGATAGATGCTAGAAGTAAAACTAAGACCTGGCGATAGAACAAAATTCAAGAACAGAGAACTTAATAATCTAAGAGCGACTTATTCAAATATAGCCAGCTTGCTTCCGAGTAAGGTCTTTTAAGCTAATTAGTTCAAAGGTCAAAATACAATTTGTAATCTATTCATAGTTAATTAAATTATGTATAACTAAGTCAGGCTTGAGGTGAGTCTTCGTTTTAGCGTAGACGATAAAAGCACATTAATCAACCACAAATTACCTTTCCAAACAACCCGAAAATATCGTTAAATTAAAAAAACTGATAGAATGAAATATTGAAATTTCATATGTTTCCTCAAATCATCTAATTATATGGGCGAGATGGTACTATTAACGCAGGTAGATGGATCTTTTTATAATTTATCGCTTTAAGCCAGGTTCATTGTGAGTTTTATAAATGAAGAATACAGGCATGAAATTTAGCAATCAGTGGAAAATAAAGTATTCTATAACTTATTAAAATGACCCTTTATTGGATTTTGCTGGCACAAAAGCTGATGGCGAGTTATGAACGCCGCCGATGACGAACACCTATTGACGGACAAATTGAGCTATTCTCGCCTCCTCGATTCTACATTGTTTACAAAGTAAATTACCTGTCCTGATTTTAACTGGCAACCTTATTGTTGGTAACATTTTCCCAACAAAAACGTTTTTATGCCCCTTAAGAATAACCTGCAGTAATTTTTTAACGGCTGTGTTATTCACAGGAAACTATATTTTTACATAATTAGATAAAAAAGTTATATTATTAACACAATAATTGCTTGAACATAAATGGATTAAAATATTGCTAATTACGGTTATTACATTGTACACGTTTTTATTATCATTAAGGAAAAATTACTAATAGAATTAAATATAAAATTACTTTAACCTTCACCATCTTCGTGTAAGCAAAAATGTTTCCTATTAATAAATATAGAAAAAAATTTGTTTGTATGTTTGATTAAATAATACAGCCTGAAATGTTTTTTTTCTTAATCAAGATATCAGCCCTAGTGCCTACTTATAGTCGTATAGGCTGTAAACACCTGTTGCGTCGAAATGACACAGCACAAGAGGAAGAGAGTCATTTGAGAAATGTATTTTTTCGAACACCGAGTACGAGTCACGGACTTGAGCGATTAGGTTTAATTAAATAAATTATATGTCTCCATTTCACAAGAATTGTAGTTTGTGAAGGTGAGCCGAGTCGGGATGGATCATCGTTAAAGGAATGCGGACGACCGGGAGCCTAATCGCCTATCGGTGCCTTTTTGAGTCGCCTTTTTGCTGACAGTTTTGTCCTTTTGTTGAGATCAGCGATGATTGGGGTATTGTTTGCGTTTAACGAAGCTTTTCTTAATATTTTTGTTTATTCTGAGGTCCTTTGTTAAATCCACGAACTAAATTTAATCTGCAAAGATTTTGTTTGCAAATTTCTAAATGCCTAACTTCCAACAATCCAGTTTAACGCCCTTAAACTGGTCGTTATTTCTGTGCATTTTATGACACTCACGCGTATAATATGTATACGCACCAAAAATTATGAGCTGTCTCTTGTGCCTATGCAATTCAATTGCCGAAATTATGGGGCACCCTAATCGCGGCAAAAAAAGATGCTGAAAGGTGGGCAAAAATAGCACTTCATCGGCGAGTTAATGAACGGTCAGTCACGTAATTGAACACGCAACGAAAAAATTAGTGGGATATAAATTAGGCGCTTATTTAGCCTCGCAATTATTATTTTAACGTACCGTAATTTGTTTGCAGTACCAATTTTAGGAGATAATCTACGGTCCCGCTTATTACTTGATGACAATACGAAATTTTCCTGCATACACAGCACGGAGAGCCGGTGCCGCCGGTGCAATCACGGATAACAGTATTCGTATACTTACTTCAGATTGCCAATAACAATTATCTACCTAAAGATTTAATATAATTAAATATGGCATAACATACGTTTCTGTATGGTGTGTTGCATTTGTTGTCTTACATCAGTAAAACTTCTTGAATTATTTGGAGATCTGCAAACAAGTTGAACGTCATGTTCTATTAGTTGAGCGGTTTTGATTATTCTCTTGGGGAAGGAATTACAATTAAAACCCCGATTTACACAAGCATTTAATACTACTGCATTCTTAATCCTTCAAAAATATATAGGGAGGCTGTAAGGAATATTTTAGCAAGTTACACAGGGTGTCCCTACTCTGATTGTAGTGTTCCCTACTCTTATACACGACACAAAAATTGCACTATTACAATTACATACAGGCCAGATACTTGTTCAAGTATGTATGTATATCGGCAATAAGGGTTTTTTTGCAAATTAGCTTAATTCACAGCAATTGTATTTCCTTTTTCCCTCTATGAAGTGATTAACAACTTAATTGATATAAAACAATTTTGTGTAGAGGACATCACTTCAAAATGAGTTTTCAAATAATTTTTTTTTTATTTTTTTACATTTTATTTCCCTTTATTAACTCATATCACAATATTGCAGTTTTTTTTTTCAGAATAGGATAGTTACTTGAAAAATTCTTCTCCTTTTTAACTATAAATGAATTTATGGTTAAACAAAAATTAAAAAGTTCTTAATAGTGACCATTAGTTAACCATCCATTCTTAATATCTATGTCACCTCAAGTTCCTGTTAACTAAACACCTCAATAAAATAAATAACATTTTCAAAATATAGGATGTTCTGCATTGAGACTTTGCAAATCCCATAGCTTTTTTGATTTTTTAAGACATTTTCTGAAACCAATATCTCAGCAACCGTAAGCTTAAGAACAAAAATCATATTATTATAAAAAAGCAAATTGTATTGATGTCTTCTCGTACCTTTTCTATGTCAATTAAGTCGTAAATCATCCTATATATTGCGGGTAAAATACAATCTAAAGCGTTTTCTGGGCTTTGATGCCGTGGTGCAATGGAATTTCTTCATGACGTTTTGTCTACAGCTGCGGCATTATCAAAGGCGATGAGGCAATGGGCTAAGTGAGCTCCCGTGCTTCCCGACCTTGATTGATTCGACATCGACTGTGGCACTATGGTACTGCGGTGAGCTCCGTGGTATTTATTACCCCGCTGTCGTGCTGCTGTGGAGGGACTGAGGTGGGCCTAGTAGAGGCGCGGGATGTCGGTGCACTTGAAGTATGTCGTAGAACTCACTTCCAGTCTGAATTAAGAAACATAACTTCCTCCTTCTTGCTGAAATTGTCGTGTTTAAAGATCTCAATGGCCATTGGTCTCTCTCATTAGTCTCGGATAGAAACACCGCGATCGAGATAAAATATCCTCCTTCTTGAAAAGGATGTCGTGACCTTCGGAGAGAGTGTGCTCTGCGACTGCGGACTTTTGTGTTTGTCCCAGCCTGCAACTCCTCTTGTTATAGCTGCATGAAACTCGGTAAGCTCCGGGTGCCGATAAGGGATCTCTGCGTTCTTTGGCCGATCTCAAGCAAGCATTAGCTCAAAGCGATTGGCACTACAAAACGCAGTGTTGAGTGAGGATTACGGAACACAAGAGCAGTTGCAGGCTGGGACAAACACAAAAGTCAGCAGTACCAGAGCACGCTCTCTCCGAAGGTCACGACATCCTTTTCAAGAAGGAGGATATTTTATCTCAATCGCAGCGTTTCTATCCGAGACAATTTCAACAAGAAGGAGGAAGTTACGTTTAGTTACGTTTCTGAATGCAGACTAGAAGCGAAGAAGCGAGTTCTACGACATACTTCAAGTGCGCCCAAACCCCGCGCCACGTGCTACTACTACCCCCACCCCAGTCCCTTCACTGCAGCAGACGGCAGAGAAATAAATACCACGGAGCTCACCGCAGTGCCACAGTCGATGTCGAATCAGTCAACGTCGGGAAGCACGGGAGATCACTTCGCCCATTGAGGGCCTTTGATAATGTCTGCAGCAGCTGTAGACGAAACGTCAGGAAGAAATTTCATTGAACCACGGCTTCAAAGCCCGGAAAACACTTGGTTTAGAGATAAATAGCGGAAATTTCAACCTGCTCGTGATAGCCCTCAGGAATGTTGCCAGATGTACAAGCAAGTAAATATTGAAGCTAACTTTATAATATTAAAAGTGGCGAAAGGTATAGCAGGGTGAGGACAGTCAATAAAAAAATTCTACTTTACGCAGAAAATGCCGACGTTTCGGCGTGTATTCACGTCTTTTTCAAGGCTTTTTTTGAGCGACACTGAAGCAAAAGATCCTTCTATTTCTCAACGATGCTAATTTTGTGGTTATGTTTGTCCAAGCTTTCAGCAATGCCAACACGTCTTCCCCGTAGACACTCTGAACGTGTTGAAAGAAACCCCCCTTTCCAACAGAGGTTGTCTAAAACTCGCTATACCAGTCATGTGAGTTAAAGCTGGGATGCTAAAGGATAACCTACTCTCAAACTCCACAAATTTATTAGGCCCCTAAGTGACTCTTTTGAATGGAGGCCTTTGAGTCAGATTAGGTCAGCATCAATGTCCTGAGTTTTAGCAGCAGTACTGACTCAGCTCATGATTTGCATTTGCTGAGACGTGTCAGCTTAGATGGCATTTCTGACTTGAACTCTCAATTGGCAATAATAATAAGCTCCACCTAAAGAATCACTCATATAGGCACTTGAACGGTGTTTCTTTGAGTAAAATGCTGAGTAATATGGTAGGTACAGGCAGCATGATGATCAAGTATGGAACAGCTAAATGTTTGGTTACTCATTATCAATCACCAAGCGTATATTGGGCAGGTGGGCACATAACACTTACAGGGTTTTTGGGTCGCAGCTCTATAGCCCTTTGAGAGTATTCCCATCCTTTGTTTTTTTCAATAACAACTCGAAAACAGTGTTAAACCGTCCTTAGTAGGTGGGTCATGTATTAATACCAACCACCCATAGGTACATTCAACTCAGGATCCAACCGCCATATCCTATTAGAGTTTGCGCATCCATCAAGCTGCTTGAAATAATAACTAATGAAAATCGAACTACCTACTGTGTCACATTAATTAATATACTACTTACCTGTTATAAAATGAATGACACTTTGCATTACTTCTTGCATTGAATATTTAGTCCCAACTTACAACTTTCAGTAGTCCAATAACTCGGTCAATAATATATACTGACAGTAAGATTCAGATACTCAACTAAACAGTAAACTGATACTTATGCAAGGCTTTTGGAGGTATTCGATGTTTTCAATTTTTCATAAACTTATCGGATTAACTTGCTAACTAACTAACATTTATACTTATTTGAATAAAAGAAAGGAGTTTGAACATCTGATCTAAAAAGAATTTTTATCTCCCATTTTGATGTGCCTTCATTATTTGAATGCTTGTATCTTGTATAAGTATCAAGTTGTTGAAAATATTCTGATTGCAACATTTATTTGCGTTTACCAATTCAATACAGCTGCGAGCTCATCTGGAAACATGTGGAATACCCTTCCGGTTTTGCAAGTGTTGCAGTAGAGAATTTGGAATGAAATACTACATATTTCTTATTTTATAAAAATTGTTGATCCATAAGTCAGAACATTACTGAAATATTATTCCATCAATTGTTTTAAAACAACTACAACAAAAATATAATGAATGAAACAGCTGATGAGAATGATGTCTTTGACATGTGTCATTCTGTCATTTCTGGCATTAGGACCGATGCACATTAGGACCGATGTGGTTGTCCCTTTGTCCAAGTTCTCAGCAATGCCCTCACGTTTTCCCCGTAGACATTATGGACGTATCGAAAGAAACCCCCATTTCGGAACATAGTGGAGTCGATTAGCGTCCTTTTGGATAATGGTGGCGAAAGGTTTAGCGGGGTGAGGACAGGCAATAAAAAACTTCTACTTTACGCAGAAATTGCCGACGTTTCGACGTTTATTCACTCTTTTTCAAGGCTTTTTTGGGCGGCACTGTAGCAAAAAGATCCTTCTATTTCTCAACGGTGCTAATTTTGTGGTGGTGTTTGTCCAAGTTCTCAGCAATGCCCTCACGTCTTCCCCGTAGGCACTATAGACGCGTTGAAAGAAACCCCCATTTCGGAATATAGTGGTGTTGATTAGCGTCCTTTTGGATAATAATGGCGAAAGGTATAGCGTGGTGAGGACAGTCAATAAAAAACTTTTACTTTACGCAGAAATTGCCGACGTTGCCGTTTGCTCCAGTGCCGCTCAAAAAAGCCTTGAAAAAGATGTGAATAAACGTCGAAACGTCGGCAATTTCTGCGTAAAGTAGAAGTTTTTTATTGACTGTCCTCACCCCGCTATACCTTTCGCCATTGTTATCCAAAAGGACGCTAATCAAATCCACTATTATTAAAAGTAATTGCTACTTTATTTTATCTTCAATCAGTACAGCTCTTCAGAGTTCCCTTAACCTTCTATCTCGTTTGGTTCTTGATCTACGGCAAGATAACGCGGTCAAATATTGAAGAGACAAATTCGAGAAAATGTGAGCGCATTCAGTAGTTCAGGTTCTTCTCAACAATGTTGCCACTTTTACTGTTGAGATTATTATCCTCAATATCTACGCAATATTTTTCTTACACGTCGTAGATCAAAAATCAAATGAGATTGAGAACTGATATTTGCATGCTCAAGGAGTCATGGAGGGTTGGGCGGACTGTAGATAAGGTAAAACAGTAGTTACATTTAAAAATGTAAAGGTAAACCCAATCGTTGATCTGACAACGTTGATGTGGCCACTGTGATCATTGAACCAGCATACAAAAATTCTGAATTTTTTGAGTTTGAAGATTAAAGTTGTAGTTTAAAAACCAAGTGAGATGTAGAACTGATATTCACACATTAAAAGAACTGGGTAGAGTTCCATTGATTGCAAACAGGATGAAATACTGTAAATGTAAGTTTATCCTCAATATCTTCTCAACCGTAAATCTGGCAAATATTGCTGAGGGCACGACTCGCTTGTCACTAATAACCCCCCTCCCCCAATCAAATTTTTGCAACTTTGACCAAGCCGTTTCTTCAATATTTCACGGTTCCCAGACTTTTAAAACACTGAATATATGCAATCTAAAGTGTTTTCCGGGCTTAGAAGCCGTGGTGCAATGGAATTTCTTCCTGACGTTTAGTCTACAACTGCGGCAGACATTATCAAAGGCGATGAGGCAATGGCATGGGCGAAGTGATCTCCCATGCATCCCGACGTTGACTGACTCGACTGTGGTGAGCTTCGTGGTATTTATTTCCCCGCCGACGCGCTGCAGTGGAGGGACTGGGGTGGGGGTAGTAGTGGGGCGAGGTTTCGGCGCACTTAAAGTATGACGTATAACTCGCTTCCAGTTTGCATTTAGAAACGTAATTTCCTCCTTCTTGTTGAAA
This sequence comes from Taphrorychus bicolor, assembly GCA_951812265.1. Classification (NCBI taxonomy): domain Eukaryota; kingdom Metazoa; phylum Arthropoda; class Insecta; order Coleoptera; family Curculionidae; genus Taphrorychus; species Taphrorychus bicolor. Next base: position 13,250,419 of record OX638297.1, read on the forward strand.
TGGTTGTCGTGTTAAAGATCTCAATGGCCTCTCTCGTTAGTCTTGAATAGAAACGCTGCGATCTCTACCTCGTTGAAAACGTTATCGTGACCTTCGGAGAGAGCGTGCTCCGCTACTACTGACTTTGTATTTGTCCCCGCCTGCAACTACTTTGGTGTTCCGTAATCCTCGCGACATGTGAGATGTGTTTTGTGGTACCCATGTATACCCAGCCACAGCTGCATGGAACTTGGTAAACTCCGGGTGCCGATAGAGGATCCTGATTTGGCCGATCTCGAGCTCTGTAAAGACAGTATTAACATTGTGCTTTTCCAGCCGATCCTGTCCGTTACTTTGTGGATGTATGGCAGACTAGTCCATCCGCGCTCTTCTTCATCTTCTCCCGTTGTTCCTTCCTGGCGCCCTACATTCCTTGGACTGACGGCCCTATCGAACTCGTGCTTGCTGTATCCATTCCAACCAAAAGCTCTTTCCAGATGCTTTATTTCCCGTTCCAATTCAGCCGGCTCACAAATTCTCTTGGCTCTCACAGACAAATGTTTTATGACTTCCCTATTCTGTCTGGGATGATGATTTGATCCGTTATTGAGGTATCGGTCAGTGTATGTCGGGGTGCGCAAGCTTCCCATTCTGGCTCCTTGAACCCAAACGACGACTACCATTTCTGGATGGCTTTGAAATTGACGTTTTAAATTTTATTAAAAACTTGAGCAAATTCGTCTTCAGTCGTGTTAGATCTTTTACTAACTCTTACTACCACTATTTCACTTCTACTTCTAGCTCTGGCAAACCTTTTGTTGTCAAATCATAACGTTTGTGAATATCTTAAGAATATCCTGCTCAATGACAAGTTTAATCTGAATTTCATCATGGTTTATGTTTATTGGCTTGAGCAGGTTGTCAGTGACAGGCAATTTGATCTTTAAAGTTCAAATCGAAAGTGACAGACATTCTTTAACTAACACATCTTTGATTGATGGTAATAAGAGTGTAGTTCCTTGTTTTTCAACTCCAAAATCATGCAGCAATTTTTGAAGATTAAAACCATACATGGAGTTTCAGAAAGTGGCTGCCAAACTTTAGTGGGCAGCCAGTCAAACAAATTTAGCACCATCAAACCCTTACGCGCAAACGCACAGTTTTTGTAATATAGGGTGTCAAATAAATATTTGTGACATTAAATTGTTATTGACTTTTTGAAGTTGAAGATAGTTGTTCGTCCATTTCTACTAAATATTTAACAATTTTTATGAAACAATATTCATCTTCTTAAACTTTCTTAAATTGCTATTATTTCTTCAAAACATTTTCTTTATTTTATACAAGGTGAAAACCGGAATATTTTATTCTTCACTGTCCCGTTTTACAGTCATCAAAAATGTCTTGTAAACCAATACGACGAATCAACCTATGCAAATACTTATATAAATAAGTAACCACTTTTTACACCTTATTAAGTTATTTTTAAGATATATTAAGTAAAAACTTAAAAACAGTTTTAATTATTTTTTAAATTGTTTGTAAGATAGCTGTTGAATGGAGAATTCCTAGGTTGAAAAAAATTACGCATAATGAATTAATTAGAGCAATAACATTTCAAAATTACATATTAAGCAGAATCAAACCAAATCGTTCGCGAATGATTTTTAACGCAGTTACGTAAGATCCACTTAAAGACCTGGTTGTTGCGGTCGTCTGACCTTAACGCAGAATCAAGGTGAAGTTTAATTTTTGTTGTTCCGAAATCTAATTAACGCAATTTCTACCGTATAATTTTTCAGAAATTGATGTGGAAAATTTAATTTTTAACAATTTAGGAGGAAGGTTATTAATCATAATTATTACTGTTTGTAGTCTTACCTGTATTCTGGCTTCCGTCAATCCGATTTTCATAGCTAATTCCTCCCTGAAATAATAAATAACAATTAATAACATATTGGTGCTTGGTGCATGGGGAAAAGTTTATGGAAATAAGTGGGCAGATACCTGATTGGTTTTGTATATTGTGCGGTTATTAGCGACGCAGTCAAAAATCCTTTCAGCGAGCCCATAAATCCGTTATCGCGCTGGCAAAAACCCACATATTTTTATGCAAAAACAATAACAATTCTATATTCATCATGCGATAGCATTTATGTTTTTGTGGGTCCCCCTAATTGACTCTGAAACCTTTACAAAGCCGACCGGAGTGCCCCGACAAATTGCAGACAAGTCGGAATGCCTGTCGAGGAGCCCCGATTACTTTATCGTGGGTTGTAGAACGCAAACATGATATACTCATTTGACTGCTTAAGATACAAGTGATTTGTGGGTCCATTTTATTTTGGCTCCTTCGCTACTAAGAAGTCACGAATTTTTCAAAACTAGGATCGATTCAGATTATTTCCAACGTCTTATGCGTTTCTTTTTGACCCATTGTTACGCCCCCTTCTGCCATGCATATTTTGATATTGTTGCAAACCGCTAATATGCTGCGCTTTTGCTAATTTTGCTACTCCGTTTGAAATTTTTGCTGACTAGTATGCAGGATCGACTAAAACTACATATTAACTAGCATTTTTAGAACAATTGGTTAGAAAATGATGTAATTACAACCCTGCACTTAAAATAATTTTTTTTTCTGACAACCTCAAAATCAATGGGTATTTTACTCAATACCATATTTTTAGTATTGAGTACACACAACTTTTATTATTAGCTGTCTTCATACAGTTCGGGCGGCAAGACAACAGATATGGGGTGAAAAAAAATATTTCGTGGCAATGAAATATTAAACATGTCAACCATCCAAACTTGGTAAAAAATAAACAAACAATGAATAAATTTATGCCAATTTTTCAACCTGTCAATATTTGTTTTCACTCTATATGGTATTTGCTTAACTGAAAAGAAACAAAAACCTGACTTTGGATTATTATTGCGCATATTGTAACACATTTATCTTAATTTAAACGATTTCGTATAGAAGCTTCTTAAGATCTGTATGGAATTTATATAAATGGAACAACCTCCCAAGTAGTATTTTAAAGCATAATTTGGCCATGAAATCCTTGCTAAAATCGGAGAACCATTTGTTTAACAAAAGCTGCAAAAAAAAGTTCTATTACGAAATAATAATCAGTGGTCGAAAATGGAAAGCTTTTATTTCGTCACCATTCGGCTTTTATGACTACTTTTAACACTGTATTGAAGACGTTTTAATTATGAAAGATGGCTAGACTGTACAACTAAAATTTGGGCACTTAGTGACTATACACTTTTATGAAGCCTTGGCTAATAGAGAGTAACTTTTATGACTAGAAATGTTACTATATATTTGTTTGATCTTAATTTAAACGTTAATTAGTTTGATCTAAAGCCAACATTTACGTTTAAAGCCTACAATTTCACAGTATATTGTATATATAAATCTGTTTTTGACAAATGCCAATAGATTGATTGTCTTATGTGAGATGTGAAGAAATACGGGCTGTTCATAATAAAACTTCGTCTAGTTGGGTGTGAAATATCAAAAGAAAAGGATGGAGAAACAAAAGTCAATTTATTTTGATTATGTCATCCTTTTCTGTCAAAATTTCATAGCCTACTAGATGAAATTTTCTAATGAACACGCCGTATACTTAAGGGTCAAGGTGAATTAATTGTAAATATAGACAATTGACAACAATCAAAGCGATAAGTTGTCTTGAATTATTTTACCGATTACATCTACATATTGTTACATATACATATTGTTACGTCCGACCATCGGTCCACAGAGATTCGGGCCGAAGCGGCAACGCCGAGCGCCGACCGCAACCCCAGGAACCCATCTAGACTAAACGAGAGCCGGGAACAGTGGCCTCCGTTCTCGAAAGTACGAGAGAGTGTTCAGGCTGGGTTTATAAACCAGCGAGCCGCGCGGATCGAATAGATAGTGCAGTGTAGTAAATAAGCGAAATAAGCGGACAAGCGAACAGTGCGAATTGTTAGTAGAGAGTAATTGGAGTAATTTTGTTTCAATCGTGTTGTAATAGTTAAAATTGAAGTTGTTCTCGACCGTTAATCGACAAGGAAAGGATTACACAGGAAGACAGCAGGTTAGTAGTGAGAGACGCTTTCGGTCAATCACGGAGGGCAACATTCGAAAACTTAACAACTTAAAACACAACCACCATCAATACAACATTTCCCCTAAGGATAATTGGATTCAAAACTTGACCAATGTGGCCATCGCTATAGACATAAAGCGTTTTCTTGCACTGGGATCTAAGTTTGGCATTGCCCCTACAAAGCAGAATGTATCATGTAAACGAATATTGACCAGCTTTGAATACGTCGTAAAAAATGTACCCACTAACGTAGAGTTAATCAGGGCCAGATTCACAAACATCCTAACTAATTTTTTCAATGCACCTGTCAGCAATAGTCCCTTAACCTTATTGTATACTCGCACAAGACGTTTTTGGAAAGATCATCAAGACATCATAGTAACTAGGGCAGATAAGGGTAATGTAACAGTGTTGTTGCCCAGAGACATGTACCTGCAAAGAGCATTAGACATTCTGAATGATGAATCTAGGAATCTAGTTACACTATTCTTCCTTGTGATCCCACCAACACCTATCAAAACACATGCAATAGATTGGTCTCCAGCCTCAAGGAAAGGCGCCTAATTTCCCATGAAGAAGCTGGCCAGCTTCGAATATATAATCATAGTTCACCCAAATTTTATGGACTGCCTAAAATCCATAAACCCACACTCTCTTTAAGGCCCATAATTTCCTCAATCAATGCCCCCAACAGCAAGCTATCAGCTCTCCTTACCTCAATTCTTACAAATGCATACAACAAAAACAATCCCTATTTCATCAAGGACAGTTTCGAATTCGCTGAGTTCACCAAGGACTTATGGCACCTGGCTTCGTTCTGGTTAGTTTTGATGTCATCTCCCTGTACAGCAATATTCCATATGAATTACCAACCAATGCAATACACAAGCACTGGAGTGAAATCAAAGAATTCACCACTCTCGGGGAATCGAACATTGCAGAAATACTTGCATATATTTGGGACACCACTTACTGTTCTTTTAACGGACAATTCTACAAACAAATCATGGGCACCCCTAGGGGAGCCTCACCGTCTCCAATCATTGCCCAATATGTAATGGACGAGTTACTCGATAATTGCTTGGAAAAACTAAATTTCCATGTCACTTTTTTGAAGAAATACGTAGATGACATGATAACAGCTGTACCAACAGATCAGATCAATCACACACTAACAATTTTTAATCGTTACAACCAACATAACCAATTTGCAGCTGAGGAGGAAACTAACAATGCAGTGCCTTTTCTTGACACATTGGCGACCCGACTATAGTCGCAACAAATTATCCTAAACTGGTATCAAAAACCTACTAACTCCAATAGATACCTGAATTTTCACTCTAGCCATAACCAAAGAACAAAAATCAACATGGTACTTGCATTGAAGAATAGAATTGAAAAACTCTCACATCACTCGTTCAGAGCTCAAAACCTAAAACACCTAAAAGACATCTTGATCGAAAACTCATACCCTATAAAGTTAATAAAAAAAATTGCTTTTCAACACCTCACAGACGCAACAGACAAGCATCCACATAAATGACAGTTCAGCACGTGAGGAGGATGCTTTTTTATCCTCTAGATCTTTCAGGTTTAGAGACATGGACTTAAGCAATGACTTAACTAACACACATACAACATCGGAACCTGCTGTTAAATACTTCTCTTTTCCTTACATCAAAGAGATACATAGCAAAGTCAGCAAATTGCTACGCAACACACCTTACATAAGACTAGCACCAAGATATCCTCTCAGTGTAGGAGACCTCAACACAAAACTAAAAGACAAAGATGTCGCACTAAAAACATCAGGAGTAGTATATAGTATCCCGTGTGCTAATTGTGAGGGAATATACATTGGACAAACCACGAATCTTCTTCAAAACAGAGCAGCTTCTCATAAAAGCGACTGCAGACTATCCAAATCATGTAGCGTACTCTCCCAACATGTACTTGATACAGGACACCACATGAACTTCGATGAGGTACGTATCCTGGACAAAGAACCACAGTAACACAAAAGGTTATTCCTAGAAATGTTGGAAATAGCCACACACACAAACTCAATCAACAAACGCACAGATATAGAAGATCTAAACAATATTTATTCGAATCTTATACGAATGTGCACACACAAAGCAAGTAGACAACACAATCCTGGCACCCCTACTAACAACTCCAACAACTCTCTAGATGTGTCTTGGTTCTTCTGACGATCCGTGGTCCCCAACAAAAATTCTCTTCTTCTCTTTGTTTGCTTATTTGTCCGAGCTCTTGGCTTGCGTTCTGTTCACGAGGTACTTGCTCGTTGCATTATCTGCCTTGACGTTTGTTGCCTGTTGTACCAGAGGGGTACTAGAACTGTTCATACCATCTGTCAGAAATGAAGTTGACATACAGAGTTTCAGGGACAGGTTTGACATGCCTTTGTCAACTGTCACGTAGACATTTGTTTCCCACCAAAACGGCGAAATTGTCAGGTAGCCTAACCATAAAGAAGCTAATTTTAAACAATGACCATGTAATCGTGTTTGTGTGGTTTTAAGAAATGTGACGTAGCAATTTTAATCTGTAGTCCCGTATATGTGTAAATTTTAAAGAATGTACTAATGTCCTGATATGGACTGAAACTAGATAGCACCTCCTGATAATTCAGAGCTGTGACTTTCAAGAGAAACAGTCTAGCAGTAAGTTATAAGTAAAGTTGTTATCTAGTAATGTAGCTCCCCAGTTCCTTCTCTATTGTAGCCCTGAAGAAGGCAATAAACAATTGCCGAAAGCTTGGTTAGCAGAAAAGTTTCTTTTCTTGACGCCCTGACCGATCACCTGAGAAAATCCTTTCCTTGTAATAGTTAAAAGTAAATAAAATTGTGTAGTTAAATGATGATAAATTATTGGAACCCGCATCCTGTAACAATATTGAAGATATACAGTGTGTCTCCGGATACGTAAAACAACTCGTGTCAAAAGAAAAAAAATTGTGAAGCTAGAAAGCAAAAATTGATTTCCGGTTCTTGCCTCTACGATACAGTGTGTTATTAAATAAGGGCGACACATTTCATGATGGGGTGATTCTGCATGAAAAAATAATGACAGTTTGCTATGTAAACGTATGTCCGCAAATGATTCGTTTTTCAAGGTACGGGGTGTTACAATTTTTCTTAAAAGCTGAGATGTATTTATTGCTCTGAAAGCGGTCGAGATAGGTAAATAAAATTTGATGGGTTTTAAGAGGTAGTCATTGCGCATTTCTTGACATGCAAGTAAGAAATTTATGTTCATCATTGGCGCGCTTACGGGTAGTAATCTTAATTTTTAAAAAAAAAAAAATGGTTCGCCTATTTCACAGAGAAAATCTTTGAAGTTCTCGTCCAATTTATGACAAAAAATCTCTCTTGTCTTTTTGTCGTTTGGGGCGCCGTTTTGATGCTATAAAATTAAACACCTTAACACTTCTTTTTCATTTCTTTAATACATTAGTAAGAACAATAACAGAAAAAATAAAATTTTTAATAGATGCAAAGCTACAACAAATGTTCAAAATGACCTGCCTCAGACGTGACAATAAATACATCGTCAATTTTTAAGAAAAACTTTAACACCCGGTATCTCGGAAAACCGATCATTTGCGGAACTACGGTTATGTAGCATACTGTCATTATTTTTTCATGCAGAATCACCCCCTGAAATTTGTCACACTTATTTACTAACACCCTGTATATGTAAGAATGACACAGCACATCTAGCCTGTGTCCGGTGCATATAGGCCTATCTCTTACAGAAGAATAATCTTCTATAACCCAGTGAAAAAATACACCGAAAGGTTGCGTGAGATCATCAGAGAGATCCCAAGACGCGTTTCGCTCCCACTAGAGCTCGTCAGTTGGGTTCCCTCTGACAATCTCACACCTCAAAATTGAGTGAGACTCAACAATTTTGATTTTGATGATCTCACACAACTTTTCGGGGATTTTTTTCACTGGGTTATAGAAGATTATTCTTCTGTAAGAGATAGGCCTATATGCACCGGACACAGGTTGGATGTGCTGTGTCATTCTTACAAAATTGTTTTAAACTGATGTTAGCTTGAAACTGAAGCAAACATTAAGAAAATTTGCTTAGAAAGAAAAAAAACCTGGCTACTATAACAAAATGCTCCAAAAGACTCATGCTACTATCATTTTTTCAGGTTTCATGTTTTTTTATTCAGCTTTTCAAGATTCCAAGGAGATTTTCTGATAACCTACAAAACATTTTTTAAAAATTTAGTTATGCCAGAAATTGGTCTTTGGCCAATTAGGGCTGAACCTAAAAAAAATGATATTTTAAATTGGCATTTTTTCGGAGTAAAAAAGGAAAAGTGACAAAAAGTTATTATTACAAAATACTTGATTAGGAAACATTTTTAACAAATAAAAGGTTAATCAGTCTATCACAAAACTTTGAATAAATGTCCGGAAAGATTGTTGTTAATGATTTTTTTTTAAACCTTCCAAGTGGAATCTTTTATGTTTAGAAGTCTAACCCCCTGTATTTTGTAAACAAAACCTTATTGGATATTGGCCTTTAAGGCAATCTGTCATTATTTTTTGACGTAGGCCATTAAAGTTCGGGCACTTAAAACTGAGACACCCTGTATGGGTCAGCAAATTAGAAATCTACAGGGTGATTTACGTTATTCGACGCGGAAGATTATGGCTAAACTTTTAGATTTTAAAAAAGTTTTGTATATGGAATGGATGAGGGTCTATTGGAAGTAAATTTAAAAATTATTGCCATTGTATACAGGTCGTCCCAAATGTATAAAACTGATTAAACTTTTATTTTTTTAAATGAAACACCTAGTATATTAATGTATTTTCGGTATCTACGGATAAAAGTAAAGGTAGTTTTATTAATGTTTATGGCATCTAAACCGTACCGTTCTTCAGATATTCGTGATTTTGTGAAAATGCAGCATTAAATTAAATGTTTAAAATCTCAGCACTTGGTTTTGGCTGGTGGGCTAATAGTACATTCGATTTGTTGCTGTGTCTATTAAATATTAACTACTGTGCACCGAATGTCAATAAATGAACACCAAATTATTGCAAACTTCAAACAGTAATAACTCGATTAATTTAAATTAGACACCCTGTATTTTATAGTATCATTAGATGCAGAATTTAGTTTCCTATCAAAAACTATTAAACATTCCTATAGCTTGGTCGTTGCATTTTCTTGAAAAAATGATTTTTTCTGAATTTGCGCTGACATAAACGAATGTAGTAATCTAATTTACCTGTTCAGGTGTTATCTGATTTTGACAAAGCAAAATTTATTGTCATTTCTAGTTGTCACATATTAATTTAAAGTTAAATATTTTTTTACTGTTATAATTGGTGGTTAACAGAGAGTTTTTGTATTTAATCAAAATGCTGTTTACACAACAGAAGAACGAGTCGATATGATCTTCATTCTAGGAGATTGCTTGCAAAATTGTCTTTTAGCATCAAGGGTTTATGCTGAAAGGTTTCCTAACCGAACTCGACCGAATAGAGCCGTTTTTGAAAGACTGTTGGTTCAATTTAGGCAAACTGATAGTGTTCAGTATGAATCGACTGCCAAAACGAGACCAGTTACAGAAAACCAAGAAACTGAATTAGCCGTTATTGGTTCTGTAGTTGAAAATCCCCATGTCGGACAACGAGAAATTGCACGAAACTTAAATATTAGCCAAGCAAGCGTATCAAGGATTCTTCAAAAACATAAATATCACGATTATAAGATACAACTACGTCAAGAACAAGAAGATTTTTTTGAATCAGTTCTATTTAGTGATGAGTGTACTTATCATAACGATGGTTCTTTTAACCGACACAATTTTCATTATTATTCTGATTTTAACCCCCCTGAACTTAGGGTTATTAATAACCAACATAGGTGGTCAGTAAATGTATGGGGGGGGGGGGCATAATGGGACAGTATGTGATTGGACCTTATTTTTTTGACGAACATTTAAACGGAATGTCGTTTATGAATTTTTTGAGGAATCAGCTTCCAGTTTTCGAGAAGAAGTTCCTCTAGATATAAGAACAACCATGTGGCTGCAAATGGATGGGGCACCTGCTCATTATCATCGTGAAGTCCGGGAGTTCTTAAATGTTCGTTTCCAAAATCTATGGATTGGAAGGGATGGAGCACAACATTGGCCACCAAGGTCCCCTGACATAACGCCTCCCGATTTCTTTTTATGGGGATATGTGAAAGGAACCGTGTAAAATACGCCACCAACCACAAAAGAAAATATGAAGGAACGAATCACAGAGGCCTTCAGAAGCATAACTCCCTATATGTTACGCAATGTGAGTGAAGGATTTAAAAACAGAATACGTTTGTGTTTAGAATCAGACGGTCGTCATTTTGAACAAATTTTATAACTGTTTGTTTTTGTTTGTTTTACTCTTATGTTGCCTTGTTATTTATTGTATTTCAAATTGCCACTATTATTGCACTTAATTTGTTTGTAATAGAGATGCTAAATTTTATAAGAACTCTTGTAATATAATGTTTTATTGTTTTATTTGATATTTTATGCTAAATAAAGACACTTTAACATTCAGATGACTGCTAAATAATCTTCATGGTCATAATTTTGTAACTTATAAATTAATATCTGACAAATACGGGGTGCTCATTAGAAAATTTCGTCTAGTTGGTTGTGAAATGTCAAAAGAAAAGAATGGAGAAACAAAAGTCCATTTTTTTTCATTATGCCATCCTTTTCTGTCAAAATTTTATAGCCTCCTAAATGAAGTTTTCTAGTGAACACCCAGTACTAATGATAATACATTTTGCTTTCTCAAAATCAGGTATTGTAACAGGTAAAGTAGATTACTTAATTCGTTTATGTGAGCTTAAATTCAGAAAAAAATCAATTTTCCAAGAAAACGCAAATACCAAGCTATAGGAATGTTTAATAGTTTTAATAGGAAACTAAATTCTGCATCTAATAATACTATAAAATACAGGGTGTCTAATTTAAATTAAACGAGTTATTACTGTTTGAAGTTTGCAATAATTTGGTGTTCATTTATTGACATTCGGTGCACAGTAGTTAATATTTAATAGACACAGCAACAAATCGAATGTACTATTAGCCCACCAGCCAAAACCAAGTGCTGAGATTTTAAACATTTAATTTAATGCTGCATTTTCACAAAATCACGAATATCTGAAGAACGGTACGGTTTAGATGCCATAAACCTTAATAAAACTACCTTTACTTTTGTCCGTAGGTACCAAAATTACATTAATATACTAGGTGTCTCATTTAAAAAAATACAACTTTAATCAATCCCATCATTTTTAAATGTACTTCCAATAGACCCCCATCCATTCCACATACAAACCTTTTTTAAAATCTAAAAGTTTAGCCATAATCTTCCGTGTCGAGTAACGTGAATCACCCTGTATATGTAAAACAAGCGGTGTTATTTGAAAACGTCATATAGTAGGCTGTGAAATGGCAAAAGAAAAGGATGAAGGAACAACACTCCATTTACTTTGAATATGTCACTCTATTCTTTTTTTTTTAAGTCAAATCTTATAACCTTCCAGATGACGTTTTCTAATTAATACCCCGTCTTTCATGACATATTTTCTGTAGCTGTTGGTGGCTATAACTTGGTCTTGTATAGCAATTATGAAGCCCTCCGTTTCGGGATAAAGCTGACCATTCCTCAAAAACGCGTATGTAAGTTTTTTGTCTATATGCTCTTGATTTACAATTCCATAGTATGGCCATTTAGCCACAATAGACCGCAGGTCGCGGTGGAGGACTGTACCCACGTCCACTCACATCGAATACAATACAATACTTCCCATGGAGCTGCTTTCCTGCCCATTTCCTTAGTTTTATCTCGGTCCTGCTCACAGAATCAACTTCAACTCGACTCGCTAGATTGAGCGGAGTGTAGTTTTTGTCCAAGGCTCAAATACTCTTATGTAGCGGATGATCCTTTTTGTGGAAATAAGATCTTAATTATTTAATTAAGTTGTCACGGATTTCATGCAGATCAATTAGCCTACGACCTCCGTCTTTTCTTGTGATTGTCAATCTCTGGGTATATGATTTTGGGTGTAGTTTTCTGTGTTTGCTGAGTTGTACCCTGGTAGCAATACTGTGAATGGTTAGGTCGGGGTCACACCATTTTACTACTCCAAAAGAGTACACAAGAAAAGGTATGGCAAAAATGTTGATAGCCTTAATTAAATTTCCCGAATTTAGCCTAGATTTGAGTAATAACTTGAGACGAGATCTGTATTTTGCAACAAGTTCTTGTTTTAGCCTGGTGTGATCCAGTTTGTTGTTTTGGTCTAATCCTAGATATTTGTACTGTTCAGAAGTATCTAGTAGCTCTAGAATTTGCTCGGATGGGGTGTTTTTTATATCTGGCAGAGCCCATTTCCCTGTTTTGATGTAGATGGTTTTATATTTATTCATTCCAAATTTCATTCAAATACCATATGACATTTTTTCGACATAGAGCTCGTCCATGTACATCAGATGGTTTATCGTGTACAGTACAGTTCTGCCTTTAATTTTATTTCCATATTACGAGTTGTTTAGGACCTTGGATAAAGGATTCAGGCACATACAGAGCCATAAGGCACTCATGGCATCAAAAAATACCTCTAATGATATTAATTGGGTCAGTTTCTAGAAATACTTTAGTGGTCTTGATTTGTATTTTGGTTTTTCACTTGGTCATGGCAAATGTTAGAATCTTGGGGTGCTCCTTGTAGATATCAACAATTTTTTTCAGTCAGCTATGAGGAACCATATCGAAAGCCTTTTTATAATTAATATATGCAATACTGATGTTACGTTTGTTTCTATCCACGTTTTCCATGATAGAGCTGTCAATAATAAGTTGTTCTTTACATCCTTTGGAATTCTTCTTACAGCCTTTCTGTTCTTCGGTTAAAATATTGTTGTCCTCTAGGTGCTGATCTATTTTACCCGCAATAATGGATAATATGATTTTATAGAGAGAAGGAAGGCAGATGATGGGCCTATAGTTTGCAGGGTTTTTACTGTCTCCTGGTTTGAGTTTTATAAAAGTTTGTCCTTCGGTGAGAAATGTTGGTAGAAGTTCTGAGTTATTAATTATTTCATTTATCCGTGTAGTAAGATGTTTATGAGTCGATGTAAATTTTTTGTACTAGAAGTTTTGGATACCGTCAGGTCCAGGGCATTTCCAGTTATGAGTTTTTGAGACTGCTGCAGTTAGTTCTTTCTCTGTTGTTAAGAATTCACTCTGTTCCTTGATGTTTCCTTTTTTTCTTAATTTTCATCATTGATCCATTCAGCCTGTGTATTATGATTGACTGATTTGCCCCATATTTCGCTCCAGTGTAATTACTTTGTGTTCATCTGAAAGTTGTTAATAAAACTGTTTTTCTCTGTTTTTTAATTTTATTAATATAATAATTATTATTATTATTATTAGATTTCTCAAAAATATATTCGCCACGCATAAAATTAACCTTTTTCTGTTTTTAGTAATTATGAAGTAAAATGTTGTAGGTCATACGTCCGGTAACGTGTTACAGTACTCCAGACTCGGCCATCGCCTCGTCAAGAAACATCTTACTCCTACTGAAAATTATATTTACCGGACGTATAACGTGATTAACTATTACTTATTAAGGTAAGATACCTGATGTCTTCTTCATAGATACCATCTAATAAAAACTAAGGAAAAATACTTATTAAAAATTAAAACCTTTTTATGACTTGTTATTTTCTTAGAATTTGAGATTACCAGGGAAGTGTCTATACCTAATACATTATTATTCAATGTGGTTATAGGTAGGACTAATCATTGGCATCGCTGGAGCATGCCAAAAACAAGAGGCTGATTTATTACTAGCAAATATCCAAGATGAAGGAACACATAAAAATCCCCAATACTAAAACAAACATTTCCAGAGAGTTTTTGTTGGGAACCTGTTCTGGGGGTATTGGAACCATGGATATGGCGGGTATTGTGCGACGATACAAGACATTACGTCCTTCAGGTTGGTTTAAATCAGGATTTAGTTTTCGTAAAAATAGCAACTTTTCACTTCTTTCAGGAATGGATCAAGACCGTTTTTTTCAAGGGCTTTAGACGTGGAGTTTGCATGAAGCAGCCTCTTGATATCAACACTTTTGATAGTATGCTCAAAAAGATCACAACTTTCTTGAATTTGCCGCATACAGAAGAATGCATTGGACACTGTTTTCAGCGTTCTTCAGCATTTATGCTGGCCGATTCTGTAGTAGATCTTCTAACAGTAAAGCCTTATGGAGTAAAGTGTACATTGAATCATCCAAAGAAAATAAGAAGAATATAGCAAGAAGGATATTGGGCGAGACCATTCCTTCATCAAGCAGCTCTATTAATGTTATTTCTTCTTTCAGTGGTATGCACACTAGGGCATATCAACAGCATCTGCTTCTGCAGTGGTATACAACTTATCGTCCAATTAAACATACCTGGTAAAAACATCAGGATAGTGCGTCCTCGAGAACGCCTTCTCCAGCTCTTCCAGCTGGAAACTGGTAAAAGTCGTCCTATACCTGCGCTGCTTCCTCTTCGGTGCGAAGTCATCAGGTTCGGGATCGCTGACGTCACTTTGATCGTGCCCTGGCGGTCTTGGTTCTGAGGCCGCTGCGGGCGTGACTTCTTCTGAAACTCCCATGTTTTCCGAGGTTTCAGACGGATGAGATTCTACAACAAATGAAACATTTGCGATAAGTACGGTTCAGTCAGTGCAAGTGGGTAGTGACGATTTTTTTTACTTCAATTAGTTCGATGATCTCCTGAGCATACGGTAATTAAGGTTTGAGAGGATTAATCTTTGTTTTTCCTACTTACTTATGGGTGATTAGCCCAATTACAATAAAAATTATATTTATATTGCGGCGAAATACCCATATGTAAGTAGTAAAAAAAAAACGGAATAAGTGGTTACATTTATGGTATGTCTTTCAGAAGCACCTATAATATAAATTGATAAAAATCTGCTAAAGTCTAAGAAAAGTCATATGAATAATCACATTTAGCTGTTACAACATCACTACTGTAATCTTAAAAGAGATATCGAAACAAAAAAGGACTCAAAAAGTGTACATTTAAATTACCCGAAAAATCTTTTTTATTTTTTAAATTGATACGCCAAGTGACACTTAATTTTCAGCTACTTTGAGCCCGATGAATGCAATGGAAAAAAACAGAATTTACATATTAGAGTCATCATAAGTAGTCCAACGTGTAAATGAACTTAGTAAAACTTATCGAAAGTCTTAAATAAAACTTAAAAAAAAGGAATTGAAGTGGGACTTCATTGGGACCTCAATGAAGAATTACGTCAACAAGTTGGTAGTCGTGGTCTCAAAAAATATAATAAACTGAATGCCGCTACACACTTATTTGGCCTAATAAGGCGTCATCGGACTACTAAGAAAATAGTAATGTAACCAAGAAGTATTGCTAGTGGTGCGATCATGATAATGATGCCTTATCAGGAGAAGCAGGTGTCACTACGTGCATTTTAAGATAAAGGGTTACTTTTTTTTGGAATTTTAGCGAAGAGATCTCAGAAAATAGAAGAGGTTAAAAGGCCGTTTTAGGAAATCAATTCAAAATCACTTCCACATTTTACAAAAATTTATGACAAACTGGATAATTGGCAAAACCCAAATTTTAACGATTTTTTTTTACGAATTAGACATTCACTATATAAAATCTGTCCAAATCATGATTATTCTCATTACAAATAAATTGGTATGAAAATTCGCAGTGTTTGTGTTGCCTTTATTATTGATCTAGTCAAGAGTGTAGTTGAATTCAATTTTTCTGGAGTAGAAGGTATCAAGTTACCAATCGCTCAACAGTACTGTGTATTAAGTTAATGGTGGAAAAAGGGTGTTAAATATTTTAATTAGCTATTGCAAAGTAGGTACCCACCACTTATTCCATACAAACTACTCTTATTCATGCATTTGTTTTTGCTTCTGTATTCTACCATAACCACTCCATTAACAAGGATCATTCGAATTCTGAAGCCAGAGAAATGTAATTAAATTCGAAGAAGTCTTTGAAATACCAAATTGTGAAGACACGTGCCTAACAAAACTCTAACTTTGTCTATACCCAGTCATCCAAAGCAAATATGTAGACAAACGCTTCTCAACCAATCACATCAATTCCTTACTCTCTGCAGCTCAATATGGTAATCACGCGTTTCGTTATACTTTTTGAGCAAAATACGCTTATAAGTACTGGACTCTTCTTGTCCTTGTGTGCTGAAATAAGTATGGTAAAATATCTGCACGTTTAAATACTTGATTTGGTACCATTTAAATCCCATTTAGGCGATCCTCAACGAATAACAATTAGGAAGGGCGCGTGCTGGTTAAATGCAATTCTTTGAAACTATTTTCCATTTTGCTTACATTACCTGCATGCCTCCCCTAATGCGGCTAATTAAGCCGACCCCATTATTTAATTAAGTTATTTCAGTTTAATCTTAATCATATGGAGGAATTTTTTATTTCAGATGGTTTAAACACGTTTAAATGCTATAGTGAATAAGGGCTTTGCCATATTCTTAAGACTTTTCATTTAAAAACAAAATAAATGAAAGCTATGCTTAGTTTTTAGAAGACTTCTTGAAGTTTCAAAAAAAATTTCTATTTATCCAATCAATGTTCGTTATTTTAATTAGTCACCTTGACAGTTTTTTCGAAATTTTAAAGAAATTGTCCCCTTTGCATATCCTCTCTCAATCAATCCGCGACGCCAGCCCTGTTTTAATTACCTACCCGTTACTTTAATTAACGCAATAAAGATATTAAATGTCAAATGACTAATTAATGTGTTATGAATTATAAGCGTTATTAAAGCTATTACTATTTTTAAATAAACTATATAAAATTGTTGTGTTTTGATTGACGATAACATACTTAATTTGTGCTAATGTATTCTCATCAACGATCGTGAATTCATTGCAAAATCAAAGTGGTAAATTTATCTGCAATACCAGTAATTATACGAAAAAAAAAACGCACAACTCAATCACTGCAAAAACACAACAAACTATCGTTTTAATTTATTTCAGATAAAAGAATTATTCTTTTATCTGAAATCTGTGTAATTTCGAATATGAATTCATTACGGCCTTCATCACAATATTATACTTCATGCGTCAGCCCGCGAGATTATTCTAAGCTTTATTAGTACTGCCAACACAAAATGCAAATCTGCAAACTTATTACGAAGATAATTGCATTAACTTTCCCCGTAATTAATACTTAAAACATTATAAACGACCGCGATAGTATCGGAACTTAATTAGATTCTCTGTTTATCGGCCATCTTTGATATCTACCCTATCTATATAGGAACATTATTCAGGATATGGATTATGTCACGTGACGTGTGTAAAACAGGGCATAGTGGTATAGTGTCTTTAACAACACTGTACACACTAAAAAAGTAGGTATTTTCTTCGCGCACCGTATACTATACGCCATGTAAAAGCTTTCGTTAATGGGCCCGATTCAATGACGTCAAAACCGGGTGGCTCAAACAGATTTTAGGTTATTTATTTAACTTTTTACCTAACTTTTTAACTGCAATTCTGAATCGAAGAGGAATTAGTAGTCAGTAACACATTATTCAAACTATAAATGCTAGGCGGTTCAATACTAACGGCCGGCGGCAGAAGAACCTTATTTTGAATACACCCAGACTAGTAAAAATATAGACACAACTCTGAATGTATAACTAATGTGTATAAATATAAAAAACTGTTTTGTGTGTGCTTTAACTAGTAATCTTTATTAAAAAAATAAAGTAAAAATTAAAAAGTAAGCTTCTGGTATAAGGAAGGTTATGGGCCCAGACACGTCACAATAAAATAAGGCTTAAAAAAATAACATAATACCAATGTGAATTTGTGAATTGTAGTAAAAACGTTCTCCGAGTTGAACACAATAAAAAAATCGGAAAATGGCTACCAACATTTCAGCAGTGACTAAATTTATTGGCAAACACTGACCTGTCTGGAAATTTGAAACACAAGTTATTCTTAAACTACGTGGATTATTTCATAAAGGGTCGGGGGAAATAAAAAAAAACTGAAAATACCACTGAGGGTTCAACAGCTGTAGAACAATGGCTATCAAGAGATGCAAAAGCCCAGAAGATTATTATCACCAGAATGCAGCATGGACCACTCTCACATATTCTATCCTGTGAGTCATCATTTGAAATGTGGAATAAGGTGAAGACAGTTTATGATAAAGAGTCAGCAGTTAGCATCCATCTTCTTCAGCAGAAGTATTTCACAGCTGATTTTGGTCAAGGATCAGTATCTTCATTTCTGTCGAAAAGTGGGGAGATAAGATCAAAGCTCAGAGCTGGAGAGGAAATCTTCGAAACCATGACAGTCACAAAAATACTCATGGTTTTACCAGAGCAGCACAAACATTTTAAATCAGCAAGGGAATCTGCACCAGCTGATAAACAAACTCTTAATGAGTTAACTTGCAGATTATTGTTGGAAGAGGAAAGGTCTAGTAGTGATGAGGTAGCTGCAGCCTTTGTAACACAAACAAAGCATCACTCAGGGCCCAACCAGATGTGCAACTTGCAGTAAAGCTCAAGACAAGAATTTGCTCAAGACAAGATTGCTTTAAGAAAAAAGATTGTAAAGTTTCTAAAAAGAAAGGACACATTGCAAAATATTGCTATTTCAGTTAAATAAATAAAAACCTTCGGGAAATCATTAGGGAAGCCAAGACTTCTTGGCACTAGTGGCAGAGGCTTATGAACAGTTGAACGACACTTGGTACATGGACAGTGGCTGTTTTCATCATATGTGCAGGGATCAGTCTTACTTTGAAGACCCTCTGTAAAAATCAAGGAGTACATATTAAGACCATCCGTACTGACAATAGAACAGAATTTGTCAGTAGTTCAGTAAGACAAATGTTAGAAGAGAGAGGGATATTCCATTAAACTTCAGAGCCATATACTTCTGCTCAAAATTGAAAAGTAGAAAGAGAAATGAGAACAGTAATGGAGGCAGATAGATCAATGTTATAGGACAGAAATTAGCCCAAGTATTTATGGGCAGAAACTGTCAACACAGCTGTCTATATTCTTAATAAAACTGGTACTACTTCTCTTCCAAACGAGAGTCCATTCAATCTGTGGCATAACAAGAAGTTCGACATCAAAGAATTGAAAGCTGCATTTGGTGCAGAAGTATGGACTCACATTCCAAAGCAGAGGCGAACCAAATTAGACAGTAAACGCTCAAAGAGAGTTTTTGGTGGTTATGGAGAAACCACCAAAGGATTCAAAATATATATCTCAGATACTGGAAATTGCTCAATGGAGTGTGAAGTTGTATTTGCACCTCAATCCATACCTCCATCACAGATGCCTGAAAAGTATTTTCAAGAAAATTTTAAATCAGGTTTCACCAACCAAGAAAGCTTTGTTGAGAAGGATCATCATGGACAGCCTCCCACGAGGTCTCCCACTACATTTTTCTATACAAATATTCATGAAGAAACAATTTCAAGAGCAAGCTGAACAACCTCCAAATGAGAATATTTATGATCCATTGGAAGAAAATCATAACCAGGTGTTGAAGAAGTCATGCATTCAACTACTGAGGACAACAAAAGAAGACCAACCAGAGACACCAAACCACTAAGATATCTCAGTGAAGATTATTATACACAAGCATCCAGATGGGTTGAAGCCATGACTCCGAGATGGCAGCGTTGCATGAGAACAACACGTGGCAAGTTGTGGATAAATCTGAAAGTGAAGTTCAGGTGGTGGACACAAAATGAGTGTTTAAAGTGAAGAGGAATAGTAGAATAACAATGTTAGACTAGTTGCTAGGGTTTTTTTACAGAAAGCTCTCGATTATAATGATATTTAGGGCGACTATTACAAGTTCAAGTAAACCTTCTGTTTGAAGTTAAAACACCAGAAATGACCTACATTGCATTGTTTATCTGTCAGGTAAACAATGCAATGTAAGTCATGTCTGGTGTTTAAACTTCAAACTGAAGTTTTACTGATGAGTTGTAAAAGTCACCCTTATTCCCCTGTTGTTAAAATGGCTACCATTAAGACGTTAGTGGCTCTTAGTAATGCAAATGGATGGTCTTCTTATCAGTTGGATGTCTGAAGTGCATTTTTGAACGGATCAATTAATGAGGATATTTATATAACTTTGCTAAGCAATTTTAAGTTGCCTGTAGATGTAGCTTGCAAATTACAGAAAGCTTTGTATGGCCTGAAGAATGCATCCAAGTGTTGGTGTGACAGTTTGAATAGTTTCATGTTGAGTGAAAAATGTATCAAAACTTTGTCAGATGTGTTGTCACAAGTGTTTGTATTATTCTACGAGTGAAAATTCTAAGGTTTATTTGCACGTTTTTGCCGATGACCTTTTGGGCACTGGATATCGCCCCATATTGTCCCATACTATAACTATGTTGAAAAGCAATTTTAGGGTGAAGGATTTGTTCAGATAAGGAATTTTGAATATGCTTCGAAAGTGTTAACACTCTCGAGAACTCGTCACGGTATTTTAAACACAAAATCGATTTTTTTTTGAGTAGCTCACAAATATTTTTTTTTCAGGGGAAATTAAAGAAAAGCGGTTAGAGGTCGATTGGAGTTTGACTTAGGGTGACTTTTACAAGTTCAAGTAAAACTTCAGATTGAAGATAAAACTCCAGATATAACCTACATTGCATTGTTTATCTGTCAGGTAAACAATGCAATGTACATCAAGTCCGGTGTTTTATCTTCAATCTGAAGTTTTACTTGAGCTTGTAAAAGTCGCCGTTTAACTAAAAGGGCGTTAGGGGAGGAATTTTGTAGATGGGGATGTTAATGTCAAAATGAAGCTTGAGGTGATAAATATCACGGACGCGAGGTGAGGAAAGTGTGATTGAAAGAAGTGAAAAAGTATGATTACTGTACACTTTCCACCATGCGCGTCCACTAGATGTAACTTTTAGCAAAAAAAGAAATAGTTAAAGAATGGAAGGTACGTGACTGAGTGGAGAGTGATAAAAGCATAGGTCGATTAAATATAAAGTAGTGACGGATGGAAATAGGACGAAAGGCAAAAGTTGGATGTATGATTTTGGAAAGGCAAGTTGGAATGATGGCAAGAATATGGAAAAAAGCGGCCAGACACTTTCACGGACCATGTGAATTGGCGGTAAATAGGTCCATTAAAAGTTATATTGTTGATAATTAGAAAGACAATAATAAATTAAAAGATATGAGGAGGAGGATGAGGAAAAACAGATAAGCTCGTGAAAGGGGACTATATCAAGACATCAACTTTCAAAAGGAGAGAGTGATGAGAGAAACTCGGAGGAAATATAAATAAATTATTGGAGAAACAGTTGGAGACAGCAGAAGCCTCGGAAAAAAATTCGTGACAGAAAGTGTGAAAAACCATGTGACACCGATGTGAAGTGGTTAAAGAGAGTTTTCCTTCTTTAATATTACTATCCGCAGGGAGAGAGGTTAGTAATGAAGGAGTATAAATAAAATATAAAAAAAGGGGGGAGCTTAGGAAAGGGTATGAGGATGAATTGGTATAAAAGATGTTACAGGTGCCGTAAAGGACTGGGCAGGGGTCGAGCGGAGAGAGAGATCAGAATTTCATTTGAATGTTTGGAAAATGTATAAAAACTTGTGGGATTGTAAACAAGCTGCTAGGGCTGAAAATTGTGGTATTCCTATTATGGAAGGTGTGGAAGAAAATCGTAGTCAGATGGGTCCCTAAAGCGAGGAAAGGGTCAGGCCAGTTCATCTTATATTTTTTTCTATCAGGTAACAGGGTAACTAGCCGAACTTTGTAAGTATGCTAAGCACACAAAGGCCGAACATTGGAGACAAATTCAAAACTACTAGTTTTGTCCTAGTTGTTAACAAAAATTGTAAAATTAACTAAAAATTATTATGATAATAAATTGAAAGAAAATGTAACATGAAAATTAATGACAAAAATCTTATTACTAAAAGTCTATATAGCCGTTTTTTTTTGCTCTGGCGATTTTGTTATTGTAACTAAATAAATTAACTTGTTAGACATTTAAATTTTAAGAATATAGTAATGATTTGTCCACTTTGTTACCAGGTTGCTAAGAATCCATCTCTGACAGATGTCTGATTGAATCTAAACGAAAAAAAACTTCAACCGAAAAATGTTCATCATAAACAGGTTCACGGAGCAATTACCATTCCTCCGGCCCGAAACTCAAACATGCTGTTCCATATTGTAAAAAATCGAAACGAGTCCACAACAGTAATTTGGCAAAACACAAAGCGCTTAATTAATATGAGTTTGCTTAATGATTCGGCATTGCATTCAGTAAATAACCTAGTTGTCAGATGCCGGAGTAAATAAAGATACGAATACCGACAGTCGGTTTTTACGGGCATTTCTCAAATACTATCAAGCGGCTTTGTTTTAATCCGTTTAGGACAGAGACAGTGTATAGCTAGACGGGTCAACCCATAGCAGTTAATAGCCCATTCAAAGGAACACGACATTAAAAAAACAATGGCGCGAGTATTGTCGCGCTATCTAACTAATAAGTTTGAAATTAATTTGATGAGAGTTGTCCCCGGGAAACTCTGAAGTTGCCAAGGAAGAATGACCAAAACTTTTTTTCACCTCTTGATAGAGACCGCATCATTGCCAAACTTGACAAGTGAATTTGGTTTTCCATTTACTTTGATAACTTTTTATTTGCCTACATTATTGACCTGGATCAACAATCTCTGGAAACATCTGGGGTTAGGACAAAGGCAATATATGTTTAGATGGGTCAGCCCATAGCAGTTTCAAAGGGACACGACATTAAAAAAAAAATGGCGCGAGTATTGTCGCATTATGTAACTGATAAGCTCTGGAGTTGCCAATGAAGAGTGGACAAAACTTTTTGTCCGTTATCAACTTGATAAAGATTGCATCATTGACCGAAGTTGACACTAGGGATTCCTCAAGTCAAATAGCTTGACATTTTTGAGGTATATTTGATTTGACGTGACTTTTTTTCAGCAGAGCTTGACTTGATGTCAAGTATTTTCAAGCTACTTGACACTTGATCCAAAAAGTTAAAAGATGAAGATGAATTCAAAAAGTGTAACGTACAAGTCGGTTTAACGACATCGAACTAACCTGAGCTAACATGAAGTCTTTTATAATTGATCGAGCCACGCACTTCTAAAGGAGACTAGTATAACATATATTATATACCTATGTTACACTACAGATAGGGATATTATTTTATATATATTACTAGATAATTAGCTTCTTTCGTATTTTCAATTTTAAAAAAAATTCTCTTAAAAAACAAGTCTGCGTTTCAAAAATTTTTTAGCCGGATTTAGAAAAAAATCATCAAAATTATTGAAAATTTCATGTAATTATGGGGACTTTGGTGGATTTGTTTTGAAATTAGCACGAAAGAACACAACAAAGCAACGAAATTAAACATTTTAAAGATTTACAAAGAAAGTTGAAAATATTGGCAATTATTTGGGAATGTCTTAGAAATGTTTTAAATTAATGAAAATTACTTGAAATTTCAAAGTGATTAATAAATTGTGGAATTTCAGTGTACAGGGTGTTTCAAATTCGAGCCACATCATTGGTATCTCAGCAACGGTAAGAGATACAGGGTCGGTTAGATCGGGGCAAAGTTGCGTAGTTTGGAGTTCAATAATATGCCGTTTTAACATTTGAAAAATTTCGATTAATTCCGCAGATATCAGAAAAAATTCGAAATTTTGAAAAATCGATTTTATTTTGTTTTGAGATTATTCGAAGAGATAATTCAAATGATTAACACTTCGTCATTGCAACCTTTTTTGCCCTGTAAGATGGCTGGATAATTAGTTTTTCCTGCGACGTTTTGTTTTTTGGAAACCGTCATCAACTTTAATTATTTAAATATGGACATGGATTTCTTATTGGAAATTTTGATCGCTCTTTTTAATCCCAACAACACGCTATGCAATGTGACATATTTTGCAATTAAAGTCTAGCTAAAAATCGTTTTTCAGAAGTTAAATTTTCCTCATATAAATAGGACCCAATATTCGATTTTTGTATAAACCCATCCAAACATTAAAAAAATTGCGCCCTTGCCTTCTTAAAGGTATGTTTTGTCTCGGATTTTCTATTGAGTACTAGTGTTCATTATTTCTGTTAAACAGCCAAATCAGTTAATCAGTCCAAATAATTTTACTGAAAAAGTCGTGATCGTTTTGCACTTTATGGTTAAGCCAATTACAAAACTGGAGTCTTCTGTAGTTATCTCCCAGTCGAAATTGCTGAGAAATGTGAATTTTATATGGGTGGTACAGATTTTTTTTAACGTTCTATGAACTCGCGTTGCTGGCAAGTTCAGTTCATGAGCAAATTTTATAGTTGTGCCGCTTGGATTTTCAGTAACCTTTTGCAAAAAGGAATTCTAAGTAACATAAGAAACATTTTGTTAATTTACAAAACCTACAGCATTAATAATTGCCTGCTCATTTTTATCATTGATTCTATCGCCGTATCTTTGCCTAGGTTTTCCAAAGAGAGACACATTTCGATCTAATGTTCCAAAATACGTATAATTTGCATAAAATAGTTTAGAGGAACACACAAATATATAGAGGTGCAGGGAGGCTTGTTCGAGTATTTACTGCAATATTTTATCTCTTTGTTTAGTGCTTTGTTTGGTAGTTCGACATATTAGTAACAATAGTATAAAAAGAGATAATAGGTATATTTAAAAAAAACTATTTTTAGCTAAACTGTAATTGCAAAATATGCCATATTCCATATCGTGTTGTCTGGATTAAAAAGACGATCAAAATATCGAATAAAAAATCCAGGTCCATATTCAAAAAGTAAAGTTGATGCTGTTTCCCAAAAAACGAAACGTCGTAGGAAGAAATTAATTACGCTTCCTTAAAGAGCAGAAAAAGTTGCAACGACGAAGTGTCAATTATTTTGAATTATCTCTTCGAATAAGTTGAAAAAAAAATAAAAATAATTTTTAAAAATTTCGTATTTTTTCGGATATCTCGTGATCGGATTTTTTCAAATGTTAAAACGGCATATTACTGAACTTCATATTGTACAACTTTGCTCCAATTTAACCGACCCTGTATCTCTTACTGTTGCTGAGATCTCAATGATGTGGCTCAAATTTGAAACACCCTGTACATCCCCGTTTCTCAACGAGTTTTTTTATTTCTTTTCTCAAAAAATGGCGAAATTTTTATTCTTCGCAGTTTCTTGCAAGTAACAGGTTTGCTATTTTCTCCGTTCCTATTAGTCATGAAATGAGAAAAAGGTTTAAAATAAATTTTTAAAGTTTTGTAACCGTCTGTGAATGGTAAAAGTTGTCAAATTACAAAGTCCCAGCCTCCTAAGTTCAGTCAAAGGAGCTTTTCTCGAAAACGGTTAGTTTAATCGCATCATCGCACCATCAGCTTAATGAGCCATGTGCTAAAGATTTTTTTGCGTATATAATATACAAGAATATATATGTATAAGAAAATAGAAGAACAAATGGGCGAGACCCAGTGCTTTCGAAATGGTCTGGGCACACGAGAAGCGCTATTTGGTCTGCAGGTGCTGGTACAACGAAGCAGGGTTGTAAATGCGGACGTGTTTTTATGCTTTCTGGATTTTGAAAAAGCGTTTGACAAAGTGTCACACAGTAAAATGATGGAAATTCTTAAATCAACAAATATGGATGACAGAGATCTAAGAATCATAGCAAACTTATATTGGAGTCAGAACGCCACAGTTAGAATAGATTATGATCATACAGAGGAAATCCAAATTCAGCGCGGAGTAAGGCAAGTATGGATTTTGTCCCCATTAATCTTTAATATTAATGACTCAGAAAAAATGTTCGCCAAATCACTGATGGACACAAATTGTGGGATCATAATAAATGGACAACCAATCCTAGATATGCAGATGACGCCGTACTTATTGCCAGCAGTGATATTGAGTTGCAATCATTATTGGATTCTGTAATAGAACAATGCAGCAACTACGGTTTAAGCCTAAATATTAAAAAGACCAAAAATATGGTTATAAGTAAAGACAGTGTCATTGACGCGGAAATTCACGTCAACGTGCACAATTAGAGCCAGTACAAGCCCTTATATACTTAGGAGCTCCAATCACTGACTTGTTATCACTCCATTGAGATACGCTGCAGAATCGCCAAAGCGAAATCAGCCTTTCTCCGACACAAGAAAATATTATGCGGCCATGATATAAATATGAGACTTCGGACAAGAATACTAAAATGTTACGTGTTCTCCGTTCTTTTTTACGGAGTTGAATCATGGACGTTGACAGAAAGCATGCTTAAAAGGATAGAAGCATTCGAACTATGGTGCTATCGAAGAATGCTACGGAACGAAGTTGTTTTAAATAGAATGAAGAACGAAAAAGAGCTGTCAAAAACTATTAAGGCTCCGAAGTTAGGAGTACTTTGCACATGTAATGAGGCATCAGGAAAAATATAGCATTCTGCACTTTATTATACAAGGAAAAATAATTGGCAAAAGGAGTCGCGGAAGAAGAAGAACATCTTGGCTGAGGAATCTGAGACAGTGATTTGGCGAAATTTCGGAATCACTCTTTCGATCTGCTGCTAACAAAGTCATTATAGCCAACATGATCGCTAACATTCGTTAAACGGATATAGCACAACAAGAAGAAGAAGAAGAACGTTGGTTTATTCAAGAAACTTCAAGAAATTAAAATTAAAGATATTTGTTTGGCCTACTAGACGGTGGCGATGAATTTAACAAAACTCACGGGAAACATAAAATGTTCGTCATCATAATGACAGTAAGTTCTTAAAAACTGCAAAGAATTAAAATTTTGCCATTTCTGAAAAAACCAGCTCGTTGAAAAGCGTTTTCAAGAATTTTTATGAATAAATACGGTCACAATTAACGAAAATGATTTTTTTCAACTTTGAGAGCCCATATGGTGGAAGGGGTTCATTTTAGGACCCATGTTTGTAGGAAAGAAACGTCTTATTTTAACCCCACAAATATGCCCTTAAAATCTTTATGCTGAATTTTGAGTCACCCTGTATATTAAACAATAGTTATTTTCCTAACAAGTGCGCAAAGTAACATTTTCGCGCACGCGACTGCCGTTGCCAGAACGACGCGAAGCGGAGTTTGGGCAGCAGTCAAGTGCGCGAAAGACACTTTGCGCAAGAATTAGGAAAATAACTATTTTCTACAACCGTCAAAATATGACACGGTTTGCGCATTACTGACACTATGCAAACTGACACATGTTTTCACGGTTATCTTTCTCGCACGTCGCCCATAGCAGCAAAAGAAAAGATATTCTTTGCCATAGGACACGTGAAAAAAGGGGTAGTCAATACAGGGGTAGCAGAAAAGATGTGAAGCTTAATCATTTATAAAATCGTTAAAGTTATTCCATATTAGTGGCAGCTGGACTTTTATACCGTTGTAGAAAAAATGTTGTTCCTAATTCTTGCGCAAAGTGTCTTTCGCGCACTTGACTGCTGCCCGAACTCCGCTTCGCGTCGTTCGGGCAACGGCATTCGCGTGCGCGAAAGTGTTACTTTGCGCACTTGTTAGCAAAATAACTATTCTGGTAATACATTTTCCACCTATGGCACGTTAATATTTCGATGCCATAGTGCCTTTTACCTACTTTATTTTATTAGTACAATAAAGTGCAGCTTTATAGCCCCAAAACTATTTTGTAGCAATTCGCATGAGTTAATTAAAAGCAATTTTAACACGAATACGATATAATATTTTTTCTACAAATGCATTGAGAAAATTTAGGTAGTATTATTTACTTTTAAAAACCGTACTGCTTTTAACACTAGTGCCTTAAAACGCTATTTTTAACAATTTATTAGTGCGTTAAAAGTTGAATTTCTAATACGTTTGTAGAAAAAGCTTGTTTGCTTACATTTTACATATCTAACCTAATTACAATATATTTCCTCGTAATAATTTACTACACGAGTAATTACTAATTTTTATTACAGGAAAAAAGCAAACTAACACAACCTGATTTTTCATATCGGAGGCTCATAACTTGTTTTCAGTATAGACGTTCAGGTAGAAGCTATAAGTTTCCTCATTTAATTTAAGGCTTGAATGATCAAACTTATTACAAGATTGGCAAAAAATCTATATTCAATTAAGATTAAATGAAGTTAATTAACAAGGAGTGCTTATACATAATTGAACTACTTTCTACGATTTTTTTAAAGATTTTATTTTGCTTCGGTCAATTTGCGTAACACGCCCGAGATTGTTCTAAAGTACCCATGGTACTGCTGTTATAATATGCCAATTTAATACGTTATTAAATTAACACTGCATGTCTAAGCAAATTTTAATATACTTTATTCGTAGGTTTAATCGAAAGACTGGGATTTAATTTTAATATGAGGTCACTCTAAAAAGAACAACAAAAAATTTATTAGGCCACATTTGTGCTACGTACCTAGAAAATGAGCAGGTTAATAATAACATGGGATCTAAAAAAAAATATTATGAAAATGTTGTAAAGGAAAAAGATCAAATATAATAATTGTGGGAAGATAACTTTAAATAAATTCTGAAACCACCATTTTTTAACTGAATATCTCACATAGACGAAAAAAACTAGAGTTCATACCTATCTAAACTTTCAACTTGATCTGAAAGTTTAAACATTTTTTTTTAAAAAAGCTTTATGTTATTAAAAATTTCTAATATTTATTAACAAAATTACGCAAAAGTACTGTTTTTCTGACAATTTAATAATAACGTAATTCCTTGAATTTATTAATGACAAACGTCGACAATAAACGGATACGTCTTGGCTAATTACACGCGTTTCAGCGTTTAAATAATCTTAAACAATTTAAATAGATTACCATCATTCTGCCTGTGGTCTTTAATTCGGTAGAACAAGAACAAAATTTTAATTTCTTTAAATCATTAAAAGTTAATTTTATGCTTCGTATAGTTCATGACAAGCAGTCTTCGTAGTTTCGTATACAATTAAACCATTAAGTAAATGTGAATTTTTATGGTGGTTCGGGCCGGACCCACGCCAAAATTTCGGAAGCAATTTGCGTGGTACCTCCTCCATTGTTGGAACCGTATTCACTTGAGTACAGTTGACAGGTGGCATCCAATAAATAGCTCAGGGTGACTTTCACGTTACCGTTGCCTCGGGTTCGATTTCAAGGAAACCTCTAAACAAATGAGTGGTTCCATTCAAATTGAAAAAGTACCCGAAATGTCCGCCGAAAACAATTACTCAACATCGTAAAATAGAAATGATTATGGCCAGACGGGTCTCCGCGTGGTCGAATTTGTTAATATCCGAGAAGTCCTAGGTGGAACAATTACATTAGTGTCTTATATTTTTATTTTATGTATGTTATATATTTTTATGGTACTTTAAATTGACACGAAAACATGATTCCCGCGGTGACGATCCAACGTTTTGCCGGGCGTCGGGGAACATGATGCGTGATCGTACCGGGCAGGTGGTACCACACCGGGTTGTTGCCTTTTGATGTCCAGCCAGCCGAGCACTAAACTTT
Organism: Taphrorychus bicolor; assembly: GCA_951812265.1. Classification (NCBI taxonomy): domain Eukaryota; kingdom Metazoa; phylum Arthropoda; class Insecta; order Coleoptera; family Curculionidae; genus Taphrorychus; species Taphrorychus bicolor. The sequence goes on from OX638297.1 coordinate 13,280,233, forward strand.
GGGGTTACGGGATGATCGTACCGTACCGAACCATTAAATTAAAAGCCTCCTGATGTCCGCGTTAATTCAGTTAATACAGAAACAAATTTACTGAATTATTGCATATTTTAGTCAGTTATTTTTTAACGAACTTAAAACATAAAAAAAAGGAGACTGAGTATTGGAACATAAAAACTTTCTACTTTTTAACTTATAGGAAGTTTAAGTAAGAACATTTTTTTAAGTCTTACCAGTTTATTATTGTGTTTGAATTGCTTCATTTCACTAGCCTGCACGGGCATAAAGTGTACTTAAATAAAGTAGGCATAAAACCGTATTGAGGTTAAAAGACTTTATGGTACAAGCCTACCAGCTCCAACTGTGTTACATTTTAAAAACGTTTGAAAAGGTTTATTGAAGCTTAAGCGAAACGGATAAATAATACAAAACTAATTTATTCAAAAATAACCTAACTAAAACATTTTTTCATTTGGCAATAATAAACAGTTACGACAATTGGTTAGGGGCTGAGGCCGGCGGGTCGAAATGGACTTTTGGACGACCTGTTGACGACGCGACACGCGGTTTGTAGTTTATTACCTTGTTGACGCCATTTTGGTTGTTATTTACACGTTCACGGGTATTCTTTTAATTGTCGACTGGTTTTAGGGAATTTACTAGTTGACAAGTTTTAGGTATAAAAGGCACGGCTAGTCAGTCTACTTTTGAATCGAGTGTTAAGGGTGACTTTTACAAGTTCAAGTAAAACTTCAGATTGAAGATAAAACTCCAGATATAACCTACATTGCATTGTTTATCTGTCAGGTAAACAATGCATTGTACATCAAGTCTGATGTTTTATCTTCAATCTGAAGTTTTACTTGAACTTGTAAAAGTCGCCGTAAGAGAGCTATAGGAACGAATTGTTAGTATAGAGCTATATATATATATATATATTGAAGTAGTTATTGTATATATTGACTGGAATATGTAGGCGAATTGTAAATTTGTTTGATTGTGCACCAAATAAATAGTGTTTTAATTAAATCAGTTACACTGGATTTATTGCAAACCTCCGCGATGCAACTTAACATTCTAGAATTGTAATGGGTCTATTGACAGTCATATTTTTAGTACCAGTTCTCTAGTGTTTACAGGGGTTACTTTATAGACTAGAGATTTTTGATAAAAAGAGGATTTATATTAGGTGACCTCGGTGGTGATGAAATAAGCCCCCTTCAGCCTATTCATTTGTCGCCGAAGACATTTGATAAGTGCTGAGCAATTTTATCTACATTGGGGGTTTCTCCTTTATTTACGTTCTCCTCCTTATATTACATCACGTGCATCAAACGCTGTACTAAACGCATGCTTAAAGTACCACTTTCAAGTCGTACGTCTTTACTGCTACGTGGTACATCTTACAATCAATTTTTTAAATTGTGTTGCAAAAATTCCAAATTCTTCCAGAACAATGAGGTTATTTTCTATAATATCGACCCACACATTTACCATAAACTTTTGTTGATGTTGGGCTTCGATAAAGGCGTGTGGATTTTCCTCATCAAATACACATGTAAATTATGTGAATTTATTATGTAGTCTCTTGTTATACCGGCTGAATCAAAAAACAAAATCAGGCCACTAAAGTATTGATTTTGCACGTGTTGCTGTAAGAACCCAGTTGGGTTGATTATGTCATCTTTTTCTGCCAAAAATTCATAGCCTTGTAGATGACGTTTTCTAATGAACACGGGGTACAATGTACAGCTGATTTTGGGACATTGTGTCTTGAAAAGAGCTCTCTAATGCTACATGAATTGAGGTTTCTTCACCATCATGTTGTGATGAAAAAACTTTTTTTTAATTTTGACATATAAAGTGGCACTTTGTAATACTGACGACAGTGACGTAACGTCCTACTTTCGCAACTAGTTACGAAAAGTAAAATCTTTCGTAACTGGTGATGAAAAGTTCGTTTCACCACCAGTTGTAGGTTTCGGTTGTTTAAAAGTAAATATTGAAGTTTAATAATAATAATAACTCTTTCTCTAAATAGGTATTTGTAGTCAAAATTAGAAAAAGTCTTGTATGAAACACGTGATAAAAAGCCTTTTTTGTGTATCTCATTCAAATTGCGGGAACTCGGTGCGCTCGTCCCGCAAACATTCTCTACATAAATAGCTAATCTTCTATTAGGAAAAGCTTCTTCCATAACTGCAATAGTATTATTACACTTTTTTACACATTTAATACATTTACCTATTTCTCTTAAGCTTCGATCAACCGTTTCAAACGTTCTGCGATTTGACATAGTTCGAGCTGAAAATCTTTCAGCATAAATTCTTCTTAGCTTCCATCGAGTTACAGAGCGTTTTACCATAAAATAAATGCATTTCTTTGTAACTTGAATTTGCAATTTTATTCCAAATTCTTTGAATTGTTTGACAAATGTTATCACTGATAATTTGGTTATTTTTCATTGAAACAATGTTTTTAAAACTGATTAACAATAGTATATTATACAACAAGTACTTAATGACAGTCGTTATTCTCGAGGGTAACGTTTAAGCCCATGAGCGAAGCGAGTGGCACAAGTTGCCCGAGAGATGCAAAATGCGAGTTGCATACTATACTTTATCCACGACCAAGATTCCGGGTTTTCTCAAATATGAAAGATAATTCGCAATTTTAAAACCACGACCACCACTGGTTTCGCTAATTGACGGCGCGACGTTTGATGCGTCAGATAGATGACGGTCGAGTCGTCCGTGCATGTTCATTTCAATGCTACGGATGTAGACGGTACATTACTTCATTTTATGGCCTATTTTAAGTATTTTTTTAGTGAAAAGTACTTTTTTTTGTGAAAAAGAGACACTGTAATGTACATTTGTCTCAATCCGTCCTAATAGAAGAATAATGATTTGAATTAACCAGTGGTAACTACCGATTTCATGTTAAGGGCAGTTTATTTTTTGAGTTGCCAGTTGCCAACGACATGTTTTGTTACCATAACAAATCATTCACTTGTGAATAATGTTCATTATTCAAAAGTGAATAAAGATTAGCATTAATCTTGAAAATGTACAAAAATAATGTGATTATTACAGTATGGTCGTGGCTAAACATCTTTAAAGCATCTAAAAGTATGATACTTGTGGTAAAAAAATAGGGTCATCTCTCAAAAGTTTAAGCAAATAATGTGATGAGATCATCTGTTCCTGCCTTCATCTAAGAAGTAGAAGATTGGTTTTAAAGCCAGATCGCGGATATTTGGCGGTAGTACAGAAGTATTTTCTCCACGGATGTTCAATTATATGGTAATTATACATGAGGTTGTAAACACATAATGGGGTATGTTATATCCTTTATCTACGACTACTAAGTAAATATCAAATAATACACGCTCTACTTCGCTAGTAAGCAGATCCTTACGCACGCTGAACCAAACGTACGTGCAAGGCCCTCAGCCGGGTGACCTCATTCAGGCGTCGCCTAGCAACAGTCCACTCGCCACCAATTCGTAGTTTTAATGGCGGCTAGCTGTCAAATTCAACTTTAATCAATTTTCTGATTTGTTAACATTTATTTGTAATTGTTTCAAAATGTCTGTTCCTATAGCGTCGTACATAAAGTATAGTACGAAATGCTGGTTGTAAAGCATTTACGTACTCATTATACTATTAAATTAAAACAGGTGTCACAGCATGAATTATGAATATTATATGCATATTCTGATTTTTCATTATACAGCCCATAAGAATGGCATGTAGACAAGGCCATGTAGGAAATTACAAACAAAATAAAAGAACGTTCAAACTATTATGGCTACCATGAGGACCGCTATGATGGTTTCAACGTTATCTCGTCTTTCACAATCAAAACAAGACTTCTGTTATCTAATTGATTACTAGTTAATAGTATATTGTTTAACGAGTGACGAAAATAGCATTTTCTCTCGCAAGAGGACAGTTTAACACGCGAGGCGAACCCGAGTTTGGTAATGTTTTCGAACGCTAGAACATGCCATTTTGACCAGTAAACCCCTATAGTTTTTCTTCGACCAAGTTAATATTACGTCTTCATTAACTCTAAAAATGATTTCCATAGAATATTTTTTCGAAAATTAAGGCGCGGGATTGTCACAATCAAAATGTTACCGATTCATTAGTTTTGTCAAATTTTCTACACTTTTTTGAGGCCCTAGAAGGCAAAATATACATGTTTTTGTGTGATATTGCCTTTTTCCATGTTGATTTTCAGAATTAGATCAGTTGAATCGCATTTAATTGGCGATATACAGACAAAATTAGAACAACTTACTTTGGTCACTAGAGACGGAAGTTAACTCTATGGGATTTCCTCTCACTAGAGGCAAAAATTATGTTTTCGGCTAGGACAAGATATGACAAAATTTGTCTATTTTCACAAGGTTATAGAAAAAAAGGTAAATTAAGCCGTGGACAAAGTATATAGTCTCCAATTTGCATATAATAGGCATGATTACCTTAAGTGAATTGCCCTACTCGCTACGCTCGTGGGCTCAAATGACACCTTCGGTAATAATGGCGTACATTCAATGCATGTTGGATAATGTATTAATATGCACTCCCATGCATTATGCACTATAACAATATACAACGGCTTTCAAAACTTAGAAACTGTAATATAAATTTGGAAGTGCCTCTTCTTGGAGGGCCCATATCTTCCTTAAGAATAATACAAAGTATACGAACAAATCGTGTTATTTTCACCTGCTTTATATGCTCTCTGGTTATTGGCAGGTACTTAGTGGACACCCTGTATAGATTTCAAATGTGCATTATTGGTGCCGTCTTGGACATACTAATTTAGATTATTAAAAAAGTCATGCCTCCAAAGGAAATCAAACACATTGTCCATTTTCTGGATCTTTTTCGAGCCGACAAGTGGAATAACTTTGGTTCGATACCCAGCAGAGACATGACTTTTTTGAATATAAATTATTACCTGTTTTATCTTTAAGGAATAATATGTAATAATATATAAAATTATTGGGCAAACAATTTAAAGAAATGTTTTAAGTAAACCTGAAAAAAATAATTTATCAATAATTCATACATCAGGATCTCAATTTAAATCAAAACTTAAGTAAAGTACCAATTAACTACCATAAAGGAGCGGTGAGACAAGAGGTAAGTTGTGAGTAGGCATTAAGTGAAAATTTAAACTTTGAAGCTACCGAGCTTTCGGAATTTGTTTAATTTCATTTTAAGGGCTAAAATGAGATCTTCTGACGAAAGCACTGAACAGTTATCTCACCGTATTGTTTAAAGGCAACAGCTCAAAGCAAGGTAGAAAGAAAGATACGAGAAACTATATGCTCATTCCTTAGCAGGGTGCCGGGACAGAAAAATAAGAACCTATCAACAGGACGTGTTTTTGGCATATTTTCAACTTTGAAAGCTATCCAATTATGAATTAAATCTTCTAAAAATGTGTAGGTAGCTTATGTGTCCACTGAGAATCTCTGAATTCAAACACCATTGTCTAGTCGGTCGTGGAAAATGTAACTTTTCTCCAAATATTAAAAAAAATTATTGAGATGCGTATGTGTATTTTTTTGTTGCTTAATTTGTTAGATTTTTTTTTAAATTTTCATTCTTAATTTTATATTTGTTTTTTTGTTAATTTTAAGATTTTTATTTTTTTTGCAAAAATACTTGTCACAATTTGACATTAGCGATTTTTTTTGCTCAGTTTAAAATTTACGTTCAGTGTAATAGCGTCCTTATGTAAATTAACTGGATGGTATTGCAGGTAAAGGGCAAAAAAACTCTCTATCTTCTATTGAAGAATACCGACATTTCGACTAAAATTTAGTCTTCTTCAAGGCTATCTTCTATGAAGGGAGATAATTATACAGGGTGTCCAGTTTAAAATGATGTACATGGGGATATTGAAAACCGTTGGAGATACAAGGTCGCTTAAATAGAAGAAAAGTTGCGTGTTGATCTGCTTAAAAATAATCCGAGTCAATGATATTTTAAACCCATATTGTTCCGATGATACAGGGTGAAAACCAAAAAAGCGCATTTTGGAAAAACTCTAATATTTTACTGATTACAACAGCTACGGTCATGAAAATTTCAGATTGGGTGTAGGAAAATACGGTGATTCAGAAAATTCGATCAAAAGTCGTCTAGGCCTACTATGTTGTGCGCGGCCGTTGTCAACTTTCGTTTTTCTTATGGAGGCAGTATTGAAATTTTACACTTTTAAAATCTCCGTAAAAGATGCTCTTCAACCATGTATAACGTCTTTATGTTCGGCCAAGAAAAATACTTAAAAATAATAAAGTTAAGATTTCTTCGAATTGGTCCACTTTAGGTTAATTAGAAGAAGTTATATGTAGCTTTCTAGTAAAATTATTCAAAAAATTGTACAAGGTGAACTCAGAAACAATTAAAATAAAGAAACGAAATTAATAAGTAAAAAATAGTTTCTTACTATTTGCGGATTAAGTACGTTAACAGCTTCTGTAACAGCTGGCCTAAGTTCCTCTACGGTTTCGTAAGACCTACGATATACTTGATTTTTGAGATAACCCCATACAAAAAAATCGAGCAGTGTTAAATTAGGGAACTTTGCGGGTCCACTTATCGCCAAATTCAGCATTCAGATAATAATCCACCCATTATGAGGTGGAGCACCGTCCTGCTGAAAAAACATGTTCTGTATGGTGGCTAGTGGAAGACCCATTATTTCTTCTGATACTTTAGCTTGCATAAGGTTCAAATATCTCTCGAAACTTAAGTTCTCATTAAAAAAGTACGGGGCAATCACATGTGTGTCCACAACTCTTAGACACCCATGAATCCCCATCTAACTTGGTGCATAACCTGACGAACTTGCCGTAGATTTGCATTGGATCAATAAACAGTATTCGTATGATTAAATAGTCCACAGTTGGAAAATCGGCTCTCATCAGACCAGAGGACTTTCAAGGTAAAATTAGGTATTTGTTAGTTTTTTTAATAAACCATTGACAATATTCCATTCTTCTAATATGATCACCATTCTGGAGCCCCAGGCTGGGGTGCTCCTGCATCGATGATATTTATGAGGCTTTAAAATGGTACCCGTCATTGTGTTTTTTGTGTTTGTGTTGTGTGTTTGTTTGTGTTGAATTTGACGCAAAGAGGTATGAGGTGTTTCGACCACGCTTAGCAATACCAAATTTTCCTTATCTTCGTCTGGAGGTTTGTTCTTTATCTTAATAAAACTCCCGTAATTAATCAGATTATCTTGGAGACGTCTAAACATAGCTCTGCCAGGTTGTCGTCTTTCTGGGTATTTATTAAAATACATTTCTTCAGCATTCACATCATTTCTGTGACATAGAATAAAACACTGCAACATTTCTCACAATTTGAAAAGTTATTAATTTTAAAATTTACAGTTTTTTTTAGCTGCAGACACTTAATAGTGTCAATAAAGACTATGCTCTGATGGATAATAACAAATGACAGATCTAATCATACTATGCCAAAATTTTAATAGTAGTATCATAGCCACCTACGATGAAATGTTAATTTTGTTATTTTTAAGTGTTTTTCTTTGCCGAACATAAAGATGTTATACATGGTTGAAGAGCATTTTTTACGGGGATTTTAAAAGTGCAAAAATTCAATATGGCGTCAATAAGAAAAACGAAACTTGACAACGGCCGCGCACAACATAGTAGGCTTAGACAACTTTTCACCGAATTTTCGGAATCACCATACTCTCCTACCCCTAATCTGAAATTTTCATGACTCTAGCTCTTTTAATAAGTCAACTACTAGGATTTTTCGAAAATGCACTTTTTTGGTTTTCACCCTGTATCATCGGAACGATATCGATTTACAATATCATTGCCTCGGATTATTTTTAAGCAAGCCAATACGCAACTTTTCTTCCATTTAAGCGACCTTGTATCTCCAACGGTTTCCAATATCCCCATGTACATCATTTTAAACCGGACACCCTGTATATGTGAACGATCCACCCAGACCCAGGACATTCGTCGGCATTCTTCTCTAGAAGATAGAGAGTTTTTTTTTGTCCTCTACCTGCAATACCATCCAGTTTAAAATTTACGATAAATGTAGCTCCGAGGGAGAGCATTTTAGGACGTATGTTTAAAGAAAGAAAAAGTCGTATTTTAATCCCAAAAACACGACGCTAAAACATTTGTGTTAAGTTTTGAATCCCCCAGTGTATCTCGGTCAAAGACGAACTACCGCTTACACCAGAATCAGTTGCAAATATTTCTTTGCAGCGGAAAATAGTTTTTCCAAACTCCGTTAAACGCTTCAAAAATTAATGGCCCAAGACAAAATAGTATATTCAGTGCTACCAACCTGGGAGTATAATTACTCCATTTGTGTAATTCTAGTAATTTGCTGATTAGTAATTTTCAACCGATTCGATTGACCGGCCTGGCATCGCTCTTCAATTCGGTTGCCTGAAAATCAGCTGAAGGAATCAATCTCATGGAGAATCGCCATTTCCGGAAAGTTTAGGATTCAGTTTAGGACTAGGAGTTATTGGAGCTAGACGAGTAATCAAAAAGAACACTATTTAGGTGTAGAAGTCACGTTATGAATTGATTTCTGTGGCAGCTTGACGGGGTTTTGACAGTACTCTCATGCGTGCTTTCTTGTTGGAAAACAAAGGATGGAAATACTCTCACCGCGCTTTAGAACCGCCACTTGAAAACGCTGTTACATATAATATATATTTTAGGAAATTTAATTTTTTGTCTATATTGTCATCATGTTATTCTGAAATATAAAAAAGAAATAAAATTTACTGAGTACAATAAGTACATACCAAATTAGAGTCAACTTGGGTGCAATTCAGTCACGTATTAGGAATAAAAGTGGGTATATTTTCAAAATTTCTGTGAGTAATTTTATTACAGCAGCTTGGTAACACTGAGTATATTATCCAACAAGCCTATAATGTAGGTCGTCATCACCGAAGGAGCCCACGAGCGTAGCGAGTGGCGCAATTCACCTGAGGTAATAATGTCTATTATATGCAAGTTGGATAGTATACTTTGTCCACTGCTTAATTTGCAATTTTTACATAATAATAATAGATAAGTCCGCCGTCCACATACGTATTGTTTTGATTGTCAAAGTCGAAGTGACGTTAAAACCATTATGGCGGCCATAATAGTTGGAACATTCATTGTTTTTTTTGTAATTTCCAATATGGCGGTGTCTGCATGAAATTCTTATAGAGGGTATAATGAAAAAACAAAAGAAGCAGCGTGAAGAATGAGTATTATGTACACCATATTATGTGCTTACAACCTGACAAATGATGACCATGTTAAATGTACAGCCGTGGACAAACATTATTCTTTTAATGAACTCTTGTGAATCTCTGGGTCATAGGAAGAAAACTGCTTGGATATGCTTCTAAATTTACTAATGTTTGCATTTGCAATTTACTAAAAACTGCCAGTTGCAGCTGAACAAAACTCAAACATTGTTCAAGGATAGCTGCAAACTTTTTAATAAGTGTTTATAAAGGGTTCTTCTGTTTTTTTAAATAATAAGTACAACTTTTGCCATTCTTATGGACACCTTACGGGATTAACAAAATCAACATTACTAACTATACGCATTTTTATTTATATAGATTATTAATTAAGTTTTTCTCCTAATTTGTTTTTTTTAATTGCTTTTATTAATGAAATTTGTGCATTAAAACTGAAAACACTGCGTACACAAAAAGTGAATATATTTACCGGTAATCTTAACGCTATAAAAATTCCTTCTTAATACCAATAAGTCTTATACTGGGTGTGTGGCACGACAACTAATTGTTTCCACTCAAAACGGGGAAACATAATCTCAGAGGCAGACGAGCGACGCCCGTGCTCGATAAGCCGGAATTAAAACAAAACATTAGTACTATACCTTTTCTAATAAGGTTGTAAACCGCTTATCTAAAATTATCGAAGCTGTGTCCAGTGGCCACTTTGGCCGGTGCATCGAAAGAATTTCAGCCATTCCAAAGGTTTTTACCTGCCAGTTTTGGTTTTCTACTCGTAATTCATCACGGTGAAAGCGCTAAGTAAAGTTTGAGGCCGGGTACTTTCAATAATAGTAATAATAATTAAAATTCAAAAAAAAAGTGCTGGTCAGTAGAATAAAAATGTGCTAACACACTCACCTAGAAAGCTGAATATCTAGCTTGCATCGCGGCTCTAGGAACTAGCGGTATATTATAGCGAGAGCAATTTCTTTGTTTGCGGTATTAAAATCGTTTCGGTTATTAAGTATTAATCGCCATAATAATTTAATACAAAGCATAAATTCAGTTGTATCTCGCCGGGAATAATTAACCTGTTAAACTTGTCTGTAATGCTAGCAGAGTGATTCCCGGAAAACATAAGCAGCCTTAATCACGAACCGAGAAGAATCACCTAAAAGATCGCCGGTTATTAATGTATCAGCACCGATTTTTGAACCTCCATTATGTTTGCTTATAGCGTATTGATGACATTCAATAATTCGAATTCAATCTCTTGAACGGATTGGCCAAAGTGCCTTTTACATTATTGTATCGAGTGATGCCCCAATACAAATGTAATACAAGGGTCAAAGTCTTACCATGTCATATCATTGTAAAGTTTTAGAATTTGTTTTTGAACGTAAACAAGCAAATAGACAACATTTTGATTTATTATTGCCAACCAACGACCTTGCACTTTTGTGAAATAGACCCCTGATCTTACGTGTGTCAGCTAAGAGTATACGTATGCATAACAGGAAGTGCGGCTAAACTTAAACTTGACGAGCATCTTTACGCAAAGCTGCTTTAATGGCAAATCGGCTTTAGGTAAGATTTGACTTCCTGCAAGCAGTAAAGATTTTTTTGATTTATTAATAAGGTCATGACGTCTTTTTTTGTGTGTGTGACAGTCGTCTCTATCTATAGTCTACCAAGAGTTGAACTGTAGCTCCGTCTATAGGGTTACCATTGAACTGATTATAGGACCAATTAGATTTTTTTAGTAACTGCCATCCCAGTTGAGACCAGAAGTAAACTTGTAGTCTCAACTGGGATGGCAGCAATTACCCCTTTATAGGTATATAGGTAAAACGCTCACCATTAGCAATTTTTAACTGGCTTTGACTTGCTGATTTTAAGGTCGCTTTATAACCGAAAAAAACACCTTCTGAAAAATTGTTCTAAATAAGTCCTTTACCCGGTCGTTTCAAAGCCTTTTTTTTTCTAATTGTAATAACTTCTAACAAAAATAATAAAAGTTCAACGCCATCAGACTTTAACCTTAATTTTATTCGTCTTTGCATTTAATTTTGGAGAGTTCAAAAGTTTAAACCTTGTATTAAACAAATTCCTAAATCCCAATTAAAATATATCACAACTTTGATGACAAACGACTTCTAAATCTATTAGTCGATTTATGGAATTTTTTACATATTTCTAGATCTGGTTGTTGAGAATGAGATCACATAAACAATATTATTATCATTGTTTACTCATATACGGTGAAGCAAACATAGAGCGTCTTTTCCTTAAATTCTGGAACATATTGTGGTATGTTCTTGTGTTAAAATACCTAATCACATTAGAGGCCTGTTTTCACATCGATAACTTTGACAGCAAAGGGATTATGGAAAAAAATACTACTAAGAGATAGACTCCATCTTCAAAACTTTGGAATTGATCAACCGAAAAGAAAAGCAGATGCATTTTTCATCGGTGCATAAACTTTAAGGTTCAAAGTGCAACTTTTGAAAAAATTATATGTAATTATCTCTCTTCCTTTTCAACAATTTATAAACAATGTAGGAACATTTTATTTACTCTTTCTGAACGAAATGAAATATATTCGATCCCTTATGTGTGCGTTAATAATCGAATTGGCTCCATAAGTGAGTATTTAAAAAATAAAAAAATGCCTAATTTAAAAGGGTCCAAAATATAAAATATTGACAAGGCAAGAAACCTATCTCAAAAACTACTAAGCTAATCTAACTGCAGTTTGTGGAAGAAGATAGATGAGAACAAGAAAGTTAGAAAAACTTATAGATTTTCAAAGTAGAGAAACAAAGAATTTTGTTTGTGCTAACGTAACCAACTTAATACGAGTCAGAGAGTTTTTTTAAAGAGGTTAAAAAGTCGATTCTAAAAATGCTTAAAAATCGACCACTGAAGGGGTCCGAAAGTATTGGACAAATGGGACTTCCGATGTAGGAAAATGAAAGAGAATATCAAGAAGAACCAATAAATGTTGGATTCAAAATAATCCATCTACTCGTTCGAAAGTTATAGGACGGCAAATTTGAAAATTGAAAAAAAAAGCATAACATTATAGTTTTGTTTTTGATCGAAATGAAACGATTTTGATACTCTATGAACGTATCAAACTTAAGCTACATAGAGTAGTCCACTAAATAGGTTTTTTAAAAGTGGTTACAAAGTCGATTCTAAAAGTGCCTAAAAATTTACCACTGAAGGGATCTATCTCCGAAACAATTGAACTAATGGAACTTCCTTTGTTGGAAAATGAAAGAAAACATCAAGCAGCAGACAGTATTCTAGACCGACTGGTATGAATAGGTGAGAGTGTTCTTGGTCTATACCAGACTGAATATCACAAGGTCACTCACCTGGACATCAAGAAGAAAAATCTGTTGGATTCACTCCAATCGGACCACTTGTTCTAAAGATAATCGCCGTCAAAGTTGGAAATTAAGAAGAAAGAAAGCATATATTGGGTCATTGTGAAAAAAAAACTTGATCTTTTTGCTATTTTTAATCGAAATGGGACGATATCACCTAACCTAAATTAACCAAACTGATCTATTTAAAAAAAAATAAAAAATGTAATAAAAGCAAATTTTTAATGTGTCAAAATTGACCACCGACACTATTGAACCAATCGGACTGCATTGGAAGGACATAGATGATAACAAGAACAGAAAAAAGCAGTTGAGTTCACAATTTTATTTGCTCCTTTCAGTCCATTAGTTCGGAAGTTACAAGCTTTCAAAGTTGAAACTTTGGCAAAAAGTAACTATTTCCTTATTTCTTTATTCAAGTAAAATTGGCATCAAAGTTTTGTCATATCACCTAACCTGAACTAAGCGTACTGTCCTTGTAAAACATTTTTAAATATGCAATAAAAGCAAATTTTAAAGCTGTCTAAAAATTGACAATCTATACTATAGACGATTCCAGAACAGCTGTTTTTGATTAGGTCCGCCATACTTTATTGTGGGTCAAACAAACCATGTAGCCAAACATACAAAACTTTCCGTGTTTATATGGAAATGATCCACAAGGATCATGACAATTCACATGTTGTTGGTACTTTTGGGGTGAGAAATCTTTTATTAAAAGAATATTTTTCTGTTGTTATTTACATTTTTTCACATTATTTTTCCTCTTACCGATTTTAAAACAACATAAATAAATTTAAGTATAAAACAATAGTGAAAATGGCAACCCCGCCGCCGGTTTATTAATTTGGATGTGTAAACGTTTGAATAACATCAATTTTGTTGGTTTGAACATTGAAACTTATCGAAAAAGTCGTTTATTTCTAATTTTTGTGCCGAAAATGTTTAGAAGTGAATATCACTTCAAGCTTACTGGTGATGTCAAGTATCCTTATGACCAGAAAGTGGAAATTATAAACAATATTGATCCTTACTCCCTTTCGCCACAGATTTGAGTTTCCCAATTTGTGATTTGCCAAATGTGACCTTACTGGATCTTGCAGACTATTTTGTTTTAAAGCACAGTTATTATACGTAGGTACTAAGCATATAAAAGTCTACAAGCTTTTAAACTGTATGAATCTGGTGCAGTTCTTTCGATCCATGCAAAACAAGTCACCAAGGATGCTTATGTAATTTTAAGTAAGGTAAAATCAATTTAAACAAGCTACTGCTTTAGCCAAAGTTATAGCTTATGCGGTTTTTTTATAGTTTTTGATACAGGCTTAACTTCAAGACTACCATATTCATCAAATGGTGTGAATAGCTATATGTTTCTGAATTCTCATATATCAATTTAGGGCCTGCTGTTTTTTTGTCACAAAATGAACCAAATTGAGTTTAACCATACAGGCAGAAATTCAACCAATTGTCAGCCGTGTTTTCTCCTTATATTTTATACATACTTAGGGCAGGACAACTTGACTTTATAAAACTCGGCATTAGCATAACCACATAACTTTTCAATTCCATCAGAAAACTCATTAAAGTAAAGTTCTTATTAAAGGTGCTTATCAAGACTATGTTAGGTTTAGAATCACTGGGTCTACACATTTTGCAGATTTAGTTGTAGGTATTCGGAAGAATTTATGGTGACGTAAATTAAATTTTTTAATAGATTTCCTCAAAATTCACCCCAGAGGGTCATTTACCCCAGAGGTATAATTACTGGTGAGTTTTATTGTGGGCACATAGAATATTTAGTGAAATTTAATTGAATTTAGTAATATTTAGTGAAATTCAAGGAAATTTTACTTGACACTTAGTGGAATGAATTTGAACATAATTTATGAATTCATTTACCTCTCGTTTTAGGTGCTGTGTGAACATGTGATAAGACAATATATCAATTTACTTACACAATAAGCCTCGATTGCAAGGTTGTGGTCTAACAGAGTCAAGTGGGCTGTGAATCAAGGAATCTCTCACCAAGTTAAAAAATGTACATATGTTGGTCAAGTGCAGACATTTTGTTGCAAAGGAGGCAGAAAATGTCATAAAATTAACATGACTGCCATAAAAGTACATAGGTAACTCCAGATATAAGAAAGTGCGTGAATGCAAAATGCAAATTATTTTCACTTGTATTTTAATGTGAGATATCTCTTTCTTTGAGTTGTTGAAAGAAAATAGTGGGGTGACAACTCCAGTGAAATTCATTTTATCTAAATGCTTTTATTACTCCAACTTTTTGGGTCAACAATTCATACCCAACTAGAGAACTTCTTCCTGAACTTTTCTGTTGAACTCCTACTGTTACATGTAAGTCATTAACTTGTTATTGACATCAAGTAAGCATTGGAAATTAGACTTTGACATTTTTATGGTATTTTCTCAACATGTGCTAAAAGGAGATATTTAGGTTTTTAAAAAAATGAGGATTTCAAAGATAATGAGATGACAAAAATAAGTGAATGACTTGTATTTACCTATTATACTCTACCTGTTTATTGTATTTAATATTATTAGTGTAAATTTGCAGTATTGTTAGGGTTGTATTAATTGTTACTTAATATCACTTTTATTGACATGCTCAGAACTGCATATAAAAACATGTTGTGTATCATATAATTTTACAGTGAAAATAATATACTTAATGTTAATATACCTACCTGCCTAATATCCAAAAACAATTTGTGTACTATTTACAACTTTGACACCCTGTCCTAACTTCAGAGAGAATCGGATCGGAAGCTCCAAAATGGCATTATAAAACCCCACTTAGTAGTGTTTATAATTTAACCAGCACCAAGCCACACTTAGCTAGCTACAACCTTTGACAACAACAATTGAAGCTCCTCCTTGAAATATTATAAAATATTTTTGTAATGCTTTTATTCCAGCCAATGTACCAAATTCTTGATTGTAAGACATGAAATATGAAATAAGTCATGAAAGTCTTGTAAAAGGATTCTACGTGGTTGGTCTAATGACAGATTTAGAGAAGTATTTAAATGGTAAGTTTAACAGGACTTTTATAAAAGGACAGTATGTACTAAAATAGTGCTATGGAAACATCTTGGACTTCCATTGTCTATATTGAGTTTTTTTACACAACATTTCGAGCAGTGGAATCTCTGCTCGTTTTCAAGTGAAACTGAAACAAGCAGAGATTCCAGCCTTACTTGAAAATGAGCAGAGATTCCACTACTCAAAACGTCATGTAAAAATACTCAATAAAGACAATGGATGTCCAAGATGTTTGGCTTAATAGTACATCATTGTCTACCACCTTTAAACAAAAATAGTGGTATGTTTAAAAGCAGATAGTATGTTTAAAATATTTTAATATGTTTAAAATATTTTAATATGTTTAAAAGTCCACAGAACTTTCTTATGATGAAAAAAATATAAACATGTCTTGTACGTAGTTGGACTAAAGATGAATTTAGAAGATAAGTGTTTAAATGGCAAGTTCAGCAGGACTTTTATAAAAGGATAATATGTAACGAAATAGTAGTATGTTTAAAAGTAAATAAAATGTTTAAACTATTTTAGTATAAATATCTATAATATACATGATAGTATATTTAAAAGTGGCTAGACATTCTTACAATGAAAAACTATAAACAAACAATACTGTATGGATCAGAACCAATTACATACCTACAACTTTTTGGAGGGCCTGTAGAAAAGCATGATTTTGGTTAACTAATTATCTCTAAAATGCTCATTGTTAATATCAGATTTTGTGTGTTTAAGTTTAAACTAAAATTAAACTACGTCATTATCAAAGTATGTATTTGTCTTGCTGACACAACTTTTGACTGGAGGCTCTTAAAATTATTGTATAAAACTTCCTTTGCCTAAAAGAAACAACATAGGAATACACTTATTAACTAAACTCTATTTACAAATCATACCTGTGTTTGGATCACACTTAACTTTTCTAAAATTCCTTTCAAGAACCGAAATTCTAGCTGAACAACCAGCCTGGGTTTGCCTTTCAGGGCAATGCAGGTTTTCCTACAATTTTAAACATAAATAAGTATTAAGTAGGTATGCTCCAGTATACCTGCGCATATACCTATCTAAATACTTTTTAAGAATAATTACTGTTGAACTTACCAGTTATGAAATATCAGGTAATACGTCTCTTGTTAAGTCATTTTTGCTTCCTTTAAGGCTTGAAAGTCAAACCCAAGCATTTCCATGTTCAGTGTTCACTAACCAGGCAGATCAGGAAATCGAAAAAATGAAACGGTATTTCAATTATCTTATTCAGTACGCATTTGAACATAAACGACATTACAAGAATAAGACATTTCCAATAAGGGCATAATTCAAAGCAACACTTCAGATGATGATTAGGCCGCTTAGAGACTTTAGGGGATACTTGTAGTTAAAAATATCTTAAATCAAAACTGAAACATGATGATAAAGATCGATTTTCAAGTTTCGTTTGACAGTGACATTGTGGGGCAAACATATGTCAAATGACGTAATCTTGGAATCGTCTATTGATTGACAAGAACAGAAAAAAAGCAGTTGGGTTTACAATTTTATTTGCTTCCTTCAGTCAAATTGACTAATTCCTTATTATCTTATTCAAGTGAAATTGGAATCAAAGTTTGTCATATTTTTAGTGAAGCAATAATTTTGTCCAGAAGTTTACGGGCTGGCTGGACGCATTTTTTGTTATTTCCGGAACTATAGAAATAATAAAAAAAATATTTTTTATTAATATAAATAACCAAATAAAGTACGGCATACAGTGTCGTAACAACAATCTCAACAACAATCTCCGCTATGCTGATGATACTGTTTTACTGGCAGATAACGTCGAAGATCTACAGACGATGCTCAATAGAGTAACTACAATAGGCAACCAAGCTGGTCTCAAGATCAACAGAAATAAAACCAAATTTATGGTGATTAGTAGGAGGAAAATACAAACTGTCGATCTGCATATAGAAATGGAACCCATCGAAAGAGTACACCGCTTCAAATACTTGGGATATACAATAAATGATGAATGGGACCCTGATTTGGAGATTAAGATCAGAATTGAAATGGCAAGATCAGCATTCATAAAAATGAGAAAGCTCTTGAGCAACCGCAACCTAAGCATAGGTACCCGATGGCGAGCCACGAAATGCTACGTACTCTCCACACTGCTTTACGGTGTGGAAGGGTGGACATTAAAAGTAGCAACAATGCAAAAACTGGAAGCTTTTGAAATGTGGTTGTATAGACGCATTTTGAGAATACCTTGGGCTGACAGAGTAACCAATGCGGAGGTACTGAGAAGAATGGCTAAAGATTTGGAATTGCTAACAACTATTAAGAAAAGAAAAGCGTCCTACCTAGGTCATGTATTTCGAAATGATAAATACGGTTTGCTACAACTGATCATGGAAGGCAAGATAGAAGGTAGGAGAGGGTTAAGTAGAAAGAGGAAATCCTGGCTAAAAAACCTACGCGAATGGTTCCAAATACCAGAAGCTTCAAATATAATTCATGCGGCGCAAAACAGAGAAGTCTATCACATGATGGTCGCCAACCTTCGGTAGAAGACGGCACTGAAAGAAGAAGAATACAGTGTTTGTCACGTGAAAAGGCATCTACCGAAAAGTTGTAAAGATGATGGATTTTATATCAATATTCCTACATACATCTATTCAAATTTGCCAAATTTTGAGCAAAACTTGTTTTTTTTTTGTCTACGCAAGATTGTTTAGCACTCTTGCAATAATTGAGGAATTTGGTGCAAGAAGGGAATGAATCTCCATGTCCTTATACTATGCGCTATACTTTGGTGGAAAAATGAGACAAGTCTGCCCTTAAATACCGGAGTTATAACCAATTTTGGCTAGTCTCCTTCACAAATTTGGTGCAAGAATGGGATAAATCATGATAACTTGATTTTGAAAATTTTGTGTTTTTTATAACAAATTAGCTCAGTCTCAGTTTTGAACAAATACAAGATGTGCACTCTTAAAAAAAACGCACACAAAGAATTATAGTATCTTTATTAATTTTTTTAAATAATTTTTGCCTTTAAAATTAAGAAATGCTTCTTGCACTAGGGTCCTTAAATCTATTCATCTCTAGGGACCTTAAAGTTATCTAGGAGACTATAGAAAATAAGTCTTTAGCACCAGGTTGGGATAAAGGAAGGGTCACTTTGTATCTAGACGTAATTAAAAGTCCAGAAGATTTATTAGTAACGTAAGACAATAAAAACGTTTTCTTAGAGATACTGCAAAGAAGACGCTCAGCCTCAAAATAATTTTTGTAAACTCTCTTCGATTAAAATCTTATGGAGATTGTAAAAAAAGTATTAACACGCGGAATTAATTCGGATTCGCAATAATAATGTTATCGAGAAATATGCAAATTGGTCTTAGAATAAATGAACTGACTCGAGCTTATTTACAATTCATATTTATTGCCTTAAAGTGTCATCGCTCATAAACATTAAAGGTATTAGATCAAGGCACAAACGCAAGATAATTTTATTATTAATTGTAGACATGTTTATCTCGTGTTTAAATTAACTTTGGGTTAATTTGCATCTTTAATGTTAGAGGTAAATTAATTTGACGGCAATAATGTAAATGAGAGTTGCTCAGTGCAAGTCGAATGCCCGGAGGTGTCCGAATGAAATTCCTGTTGCAAACGAGGTTTCCACGTCCATCTTCAGAGCCCGATTCTGTTTTATTCATTTATTTTGCGGCATATGGCAGACATACAATTTCCAAATGAGAAATTGATTTATTACGGTCTTTTGGGCATGTGATATGAGATCAGTAGTTATTCACTCCGGTAACGATATGATGATGGGAAATTAGCATAGTATAATTAATGAGACTCAGAAACATTGAATTTTTCTGTAAAAGTAGCAGAGAGAATACCTACCTATTAATTATATTTATAGGAGTGACAAAGTCTCTATAATTTGAATTAAGCTAAACAGCTGTATTATAGCTAAATTTGTTGTTTCTAAGGTGCAAATACATACTGTAAGTTCAATTAATATTATTAAAGTAATTACCCCTATTAGCATTTATAGTTAACATCACATATTCACGTGTCGCGACGTTTAAATTGCCCGACAACAACTCAAAAGGAGCGTTTTTTAATTACTATAGTAGGCAGTATTATGAACAATGTCTTGTAGTAGTAAAGAAAATTGACATATTAAAAATGCCAGCGCAGTGCTCACACACAATTTTATTGCACAAGTGCAGGCTTAAACGAGCCGGTTTCTGGTAATTAATCGAAATGACTGTAGGACAAGCCTTACACATTAACTACAAGCAGTGCAGATAACATTTTTGCCTTTGGGTTTGCCATAAGGGAGGCACGATACGGGTTTTTTGCTGTTGGTCTTTCTCACCTGCTCTGTTAACATAATGCGGAATGTGAAAAGAACAAGTAGTGTTGGTGCAGAAATAGGAACATGTAAAGAACATTGTTTTTGAAATATCACGAAAAAAAGATTGGCTTTACTTTTAAACGATACTCACTTTTAAAAGATGTTACGAAAATAAGATAAAGTTTCTAATTCAAAAATTTAATACCAAAGTAAATTTAATTAAAACACATACTTTCCCTGGCAACAATAGCTAGTATGCAACCAGTTGGGAAAAGTAATACTTCGTGTAACGAGCGAGTTACACAAAATAGTGATTTCCTAACGTGATTCTTACAAAATGTTACGAATTTTCTAATTTTGATCTCGACTAGGGTATAACATGATTATTTTAACTAACTTTAAAAATTACTAGAATAACCTGTTTAATTTACAAAAATATACATTACTGAATTTTTGTCTAAATACATTTATTATTTATTGTTAAGTTTGGCACTTTAGTATCACTAAGAAAAGAGTGTCTCATCTAAAATGTACGAAATTTCTAATACGCTAATCCTATCTGAACTTAGCAAACCGAATTTAGTTAAAAGTTTTACCATAAGTGAGTTTTTAAACGACGTGTGTTGAAAGTTGATTTCTAAGAGGTCAAAAAATCCACCATCGAAAGGCTATTTTTCCTCAAGTTATAGAGGTTCAAGGACCAGAGACATGCATGTCTAGGAGTAAGTAAACGATAGGTCTCTCACACTCTGAATGAGTATGGGCATGGGAGAGTACAAGAACAAACGGGACACAGTCATTAATATGTAGGTAGACTTCCTTGGATCTACCCTAACCCGGATAGATCCAAGGCCTTGTGGCTTCTTGGGAGAAGCCGGCAGTGCCTGGGAGACCTTATAGGAATCCTTACTGGACACTGCAGACTAAACAGGCACGTGTACCTCCTAGGAATGGCTGACAGTCCACTCTACACCCACTGTGGGGCAGGGGAAGAGTCGTCATACCACTTTCTGGAAGTGTGCCATAGAACACTTGGAGCCGCTTTTCTTCATCGAGAGGAACTTCCGGCTCTGAAATGGGACGGGCTACTCTCCTTCATTGGAGAGACGGGTCGACTCGTGGAGGGAATGAGGGCCCTGGTGGAGTAGGGATGGGTGGACCGGAGGACTGTGAAAAGAGCCTCTAAGACCTAGCCGCAAGGCTTCGGCCCTCCCATTATTTACTACTACTACTACTGCAGAGGTTCAACGTTGAAAATCGCTAAAAAAGAAGGAATCAATGATCTAGGAGATATGGACAAAACAAACAAATGTCGTTATTTTCATAAAAATGTTGCCATTTTTTTGACCGGAAATCTGCATTTTTTGAAGGTACACTTCACGAAATATGATCGTCAGAGCATATCAATTGGCGAATCATGATTTCAAATTATTTTATGTAAGACGTAACACCCACTGTCAAAAAGGGCCAAAACTGTGTTAAAAGCATGATCTTTCCAAATGTAATATAGTAACTTGTTGGAAGAAGTACTCTACCCTTTGGTTAACCCTGCCTAGTACTTTCAACCCCTCGTTCTCTTCCTCCACCGCATTGAACTTTACCAGATACTGACAGCTTAGCAAGACACACAGCATCATACTTTTGTATCAACTCGGTGTAAAGCTTGTTGCATAGTTTTAGTGTGTTTGCACAAAGTGCTTTGTCAAAAACTTGAAATTTGGGAGCTTCTCACTGAGTTCTTTAAGCTGTTCTTTAAACACGTACGAAAATTACTCTTCACACTCTTGTGACATTATATCACTCGCCTACGGCTCGTGTCCAAACCGTCACACTCGTTTGAAAAGTGCAATTTTCCCAACTAGTTGCACAATATACTATAAGAAAATGCATTACGCGTTTTTTGTAAATTTTAGTGTCTTTGATTTCTGAGCAACATGTATGTGTTTTGTTCCTTTTTGCTTCTAGTAGTTTCGCTTTTAGTTATATTTTACATTTTTTTTTACTCTTTTGTGTTTAAAAGTATAAAAATACGACATTAAACAGATCCGCCTGCATAGCCATACTCTATTACCATATCATTTTTCCCATATAACGTCATATTACTTTCCACTTTTATCATCTGTCCGCTTCCGCACGTGTATAAATAAGCTTAAGTTAATTATCATTATATCAGCCATTAGAGCGGCACATTTCCTGTAAACGTATTAAACGTAGTATAATGCAGGTAATTACAAATTAATTATGAACCAAATTGCGTGACAATTAAGAGCAGTTGTGTTCTTATTATATTGATAGTTTTAGACTATTCGTCGGCCAGGTCGGTCGGTGGGAATCTATCAGATTTTGAACGTTAATTAGGCAAAAGCAATTAGCAATTACCTGGTTTGCTATAATTTCATTAGAGGCAAAGTCTGTCAGTACAAATTGCCTTAATTTGCGTTGAGATTTTGCTGTTATTATTTTGTGCAGTTATGATTATTTCATTTAAACCTCATTAGATTCGGAAAGTAAGTCATTTTCAATAGTTGTTATCCATTGTGTATTTGAGCTGGGCAAAACCTTTCACAAGTATAGTGATGTTCATAGTAGATCATTGTAATTTTTTAAATTATTTAGATTAGTTAAACTGATAAGAAATTTTTAATTATTTGTATTTATTTGCATCTTCTGTCTTTTCTTTCTGCCAAATATATAATTTTTATTTATATGTTGATAAAAACTATTTTTTTATCGTCTTAAAAGTTTGTTTGATTAAATTTGAGCGAAAGCACCGTTTTTATTATAATTATATTAAAACTAGTAAGTAATCAAAACAAGTAATCAATACCCCCTCAAGAAATTGAATTATGATCATCTGTAAGAGGTGATAAATATTGCACTTGATCGTCAAAGCTTTAGCTGAAAGAGATCTTTAAAATAATCTTAAGAGTTGTCGCAAAAACCTCAGAAACAAAGAACAGTTTGCCAACAACTTTAAAAGCGCTACAAGCGGCATTTTTTTATATTGTCTATCTCTCACCGTTTTGGAAATACCATTAGTAATCACATTTTAGAAAGAGATTTATGCAAATAGGTGTCGGTTTAGCCAGAGAAAGCTTTATATTTTGAAAAGGGTGCATTATATGAAAAAAGTGTCAAACAGAAATATATGCACCTCAAAGAGTAATTGCCAGGAAGAAATTTTTCGAAATAAAATAGAAACACGTCATGTATATTTCTAAAAACTAGGCCGAAAGCTTCAACCTCTTAAGCGAAGGTGTCATGCGATGAATTTTTAAGAGGGAATGGGAGTTAAGTGATTTATCAATGAAAACGGTGTTTGATTCCGCGTACACCGCTAGAGCCTTCAAATATTATCAATCTATTTAACAAAAAAATTAAAAAAATAAAGCTTGTTTTACTTGAACTTTCGCTTAGGGGATTGAAAGTTTCCTCCCCCCCCCCCTTTCCACCGATTGGAAATACACATAAAAAAAGAATGAAAATTTTTGAAGTTTGTAGTATTTTATTGACCACCTGAGGTGCGTAGTATTTGCGGCAGTGTCACTGTTTTTGTTGTTAATGTCAAATGGCTGCATTTACTTGAAGCATAGAGTTAGGACTCTGGAGCCAACCTTGGCCGACATTTTTCTAAAGTTGGTCCAATTTTTTGGCCACGTCTGTGTGTCCCATGATGTCGTGTCATCGTCAGAGCATATCAAATGGTAAATCTCGATTTAGAACCATTTTACGTAAGACGTCCAGTAACGTCACTTTCTGCCAATTTTGCCGCCATTTTTGTATGTTCTACTGCTCAAACTGTAAAATACGAGAATCTCTTTTCCGTGTTTCATTCATCAACTCATCACTTTTGATTTGATAGGTCTTCCTTACTTGTCAAAAATTCAGAGCCAACTTGATGACTTGTTCTAATAAATACTTCGTATTACCTTTTTGACTTGAGGTTGATAGAGTGTTAGTACATAAATGCGAAAAAGTTCCACAAGGAGATTTTTTTGAAAATTAAAGGGGAGGGCGTTTTTAGAGTTCTTCTTCATATAGGAAAAAAGCGATTTGAGCCGCACCTGCAAATATATAATTCGTGACAAAGGATGCGACACCTTTACAAGGGCTGATAAAAAATTATAATGCAAGAATGAGTTTCAGTGAATTTACATCTGAATTTTTTACTGAAATATTTGTTAAATACCCCCTACATTTTTAAAAACAAGAAGAGATTACTTCTGAAACTTGTTTCGCACTTTTTTCTCTATACCTACAATTGAATTTTGAAATACTTCAAGATAGCTTCCTTCAATGACATAACGCGACTTGGAGGGATGAATGGAATCTAGCTGAATTGGTAAATAATTTACAAAGTTGGTGTTTGTCGTATATTGCTGTCATAGTTCTGATAACCGGTAAGGTGGTGCTAAGCTAAAATGTGCATGGCATGTGACATAATTTTACAGGGGAGATTCAAATTACTTTTTTTTATGAAATATGCTCCCGTTTTGTAAAGGATTTTGTGGTTAAGTTGGCTCTGAATTGTCAAAGGAAAATAATGAACTATTACACGTAAATATAGGTTTTAGGAAATCACTTAACCTCACTTTCCTCAACACTATTGATCGGGCTACACAATCAAAGTGCAAATAGTGTTTTTTCATACACTTAGCATGGTTGCTTCTTTCAACACTGTGGACCTTCTATTTGAGACTAAACGTGTAGTCTTCATATATCCACCAAAAGACGAACAGAGCAAGAGCTTCAAAAATTGCTAAAAATTTTATGAGTTGAAGTGAGAGAGTTCTGCGGTTCTACCACCGATCTTCGATTTACGGCGTGTTTATAGTTCTTTAAAGGATCAGCTGAATGATATGGCACTTTAAATAATTTGACAGTTTAATGATTCCTTTGGATTATGAAGTGACGAGGTTCTATCAATAGTTACTTTTGATTTAAAGTGTTTGACCACACCTTTCACTAACTAAATAGCTGCTATTAAATTTTATAGCTTCCGCTTAGAGTTTATCAGCGAAGTATTTACCTAGGTAGGAGATGGATACCTATATTTATTTTGGAAAGGTTCTAATCCTTGCAAATCTGGTAAGAAAAAATACGTTACGAGCGGTTTTTCAAAGAAAACCTTTAAGCTAATTGTCCTTAAGCCTTTAATCCTGTTGATGTTATCTAAGGGATAACTTTTAACGGACTTCCATAACGGGGTTTAATGGGGTGTGATTTCGCTAGCTTTTGTCTGTTTATATTTTAGCGCCAGATTCTATGGTTTAGACTTTAACAAAAAGTTTCATATTAGCAACATTTTTCTCTTAAGTATTCGTGATACTAGATAAGGGGAAATAACGATATTTTGTAAGAAAGTAAAATCTTACAAAAATGATGAATACAAATTACTGAACGTTTAATATGCACAAAATACTCTTTAAAACTTTCGGTTCATTTTGTTCAGGAATTGTCACTGGAATTATGCAAATATTATACAAGAATGTAATGCCTATTATTGAATAATATAGTTTTACTTAATATTGTAATTTAGCAAGAATTCGACTCCATATGGCTCTACTTCAACTAAAATGTCTAATTTCGCGCTTAAAAGAAATTGCAGTTTTCAGTACAATTTTTTAGCTTTTTTTGTTAGGTAGCTTATTATACAGTCTTAACTATAACAAAGTCTTAAGCAATAAGTTTAAGTCCTATAATTGGTTCAAATCTCAAAATATCCGTAGTGATAGATCTGAGTTTCCGTTATTGATAATTAGGCCGGCTTTATACAACTTCTTAGTCGTAGTCGCATTCTACCTACTGATTTTCGTCCATAACAACCCATGTAAACAAATATCCATGACAATTGACAATGCTTGTTATGTGGGTTGTTATGGAAGAAAATAAGAGTTCAATAATGACTAGGACTAAAGCCAGTGGCAGACGATGCAATTTAGTTGCCGCGATTTGTTTGCGGCAAGAAATTGCACGCAATTTTGATGGTCACACGATGCAATAAGTTGCGAGAATTTTTTCGCATTAAAATAGAACCTGCCCTATTTTCATGCAATAAATTGCGAGGATCTAGTAACTTTCTATGGGGATTTTTTTATTTTAGATTACTACATTTTTAAGTTTTTAACATTTAAACTGACAATTTCACATATAATTAAACTCAAATTTTCAACTCTATTTTCAACTCTAAAAAAACTTAAAATATCACCTATAATTAAAATATTAAGGTTTTCAAAAGCACGTTTTTCACAGTTTTACAAGAAACCATAATTAATTGCAAACAAAAACAAGCAAAAAAAAAACATAACCTTAGTTCTTGTTGTTTCATAATTCATATTTTGAAGTCAGACGAAGAAATTAAATGACAGGTTTCCCACATATTAAAAGAAACAATTAGCCCTGATTAAAGATATATTTTCGTACAGTTGGTAGTTATAAAACCAAATGTATCCTCAGAATTAAGTTGCACCGTGTGACAACACATGCAATTCGATTGCGGCAATCAAGGTAAAAAAATTGTCGCAATTTGATTGCTGGGATATATTTCATCGTCTGCCACTGGCTTAAGAAGTTGGATAAACACGAGCGCACATATATAAATTAAAAAAACAGCAGTAGTTATTGATTTGATTTTCAAAATGTCTGGAGAATAACATGTGGTGTTAGCTAGCAATGGTGTAGCAATGTTTGAAAAGGCAGACAGTAATTCTTGCTGGCCTGTAGCTGTCAAGATTATCTAGCTTAGTTCAGGTTTAATTTTGTTTTGCACGAATTGACTTAATCCGTGCAAACTTAAGATGGTCTGGAAAGTTGAGTAGTTGCACTATCAAATAATATTTAGTATAGCAATTTATAAGAAAATAGTATGATGATTGTGAATTATTATGTCGCATCCTATAAATTTTATTATTCGTTATGCTTTTGTTACAAGAATTAGGAAAATGGACAGAGAACAGAGCGACAGTAGTGATTAAATTATGTACCTTACAAACATCGGGATAAAATGGACCAAATCTGTCGGAAACTTTATTGAATATGTCAATAAGTACCTTGTAGCGAAGAGTTACAACGTTTGGTTTAAATGAGAAGCAGGTGTTTCTAGGTGATGAAAAAAACATTATCTGACATCATAATAACAACTCTGGTGAAGTTTATATGATGGGTGCATTAAGAACGACAAACAAGTTGTTCCAAAATGGAAACTAAGACATCGCGTAAATATTCTAAATCCCAATAGAAGAGTAATACGAAGAAAGAATTCCATAAAACGTAAAGTATATAATCAATATGGAGATTGTGTCCCAGGAAGTAGTAATATGCCAATTTACTACACATGAGAGTATATAATGTTAAAGGCCCGAATTACCGTTAGTAAGATATTACAAATACAATCCACCTTAAAAAGATACTAATTTTTGTTTTTTGTAAAAAGCACAATGTAGGTGCACAAACAGGCATAATCTATAGCTATCTCCACATATCCTACCTCGGTGAGAAACACACATTCTTAGTTATTGCTAATTTTCCCTTTAAACCTACTGCGCCATCTAGCGGACTCGAGGCAAAGCCGAACTCATAAATATGATGGTACGTCTCCATGTGCGGATATGGCGTATATTGCGGATCCTCAGTGTTGCCGCAGTGCACACTCTGCATTCCATCTTTTTTTGATATATGCAGCATTCTACGCAGCTTCCTCTAAAATCATATGGCAAATGTCAAAGATTTCGATATAGTAACTGTCGTTTTTTCCACTATTTATTTAACAACTTATATCACTTTAATGAGAATGGAGAAATTTGGCAACACTTAGCAAGAAACTTCAATTTCAACCAATCAGACCACAGCGCCAAATCCGCAAAATAAGCCATATCCGCACATGGGGACGTACCATTAAGATGTTCGTAATAATATATATTTTCAGTGTATAATACAATGACGCAGGAGATGTGAACAGAGCCAACAAATGCCAATATTTCCTTAAAAATGGTCCCGTTTTTTGGATCCATGCGGCAATTTAATTTCAGTTTCAAACAATTTGACGTAAGATGTCAAGTGACGTCAATTCGACCGCATATCGCCGCCATTTTTAAGGTTCCAACTGATAAAAAAGGCAGCCAAAAGTCTCTCCAGATTTAATATACAAGCTCGTTGTTGGTATAGTTATTTATTTTCTTGAAACACATATTTATATTTATCAAATTATAATTGTATAATAAGAAGCAAGTTTCATAAGATCGCCCCGTTGGCGCACAAATCCTAGGTTCAACGTTTTGCAATGGATGAGTGCTTCGCTCCTCGTTTTTCAATGGATGAGTGCGACAATGGAACGTGTATATTATATATTTTTTTCGATTGAGGTAGATAAAACGAATAAAGAATAACAATAAATTACTATCTCAACAGTCTAGTAATTTTTGTTCCTTAAGATTAGTTATCAGCGTGACCAGTGACGTTAAATTTAGTTGAATATTATTTGACATTTCATACTACCGCCGCTACTTAAAGTCAAAAAACCTGTCCTCTCTACTCAAGATAACTACTCAGGGTAGCAGTGTAGTATACAGTGTCAACGCGATAAGTAAGCCATCCGCCTGCCCTTGTACGTAAAATCCACATCACTCGACGTTAGCTTAGCAATTCAGACCCTCGTATTCCGTCTGAAAACGCCGTTCATGAGGCTGTAAATGCATTGCTATGAGTGTCTTAATATCGAGCTAAACGAACCGAATTAGAAAAATATTATGGAATAGTTAAATCCGCTATAAAAAATATATACGAATGTATATTGTAAAAATATGCACATTCTTATATGACACAAACGGCGCCTCATGACACGGTGCTGGTCGATATTAACAATGACAGAATATTGATGTATTTTAAAATTTACTTGTGGGCGCTGTTGGTTAGGTTAGTTAAGATTAGTCCGGTTCTGTTTTTCCTCTGGTTAGGTTAGTTCAGGTTAGTTCAATTATACTTTTGCTTTGGTCAGGTTAGATCAGTTCTACCTGTCCTTTTAGGCGGCCCGTTTTGTGCCTGATTGCTGCACACATTGTCCCATTGGTTAGGTTAGGTTAGTTCAGTTTTACTTTCCCTTTTGTTAGGCTAGGTCAGCTCCGTTTTTCCTTTGGTTATGTTAGTTTAGATTGGTAAAGTTCTGTTTTAAATGTAGTGAGGTTAGTTCAGTTCTAGCTGTCCTTTAGGACGGCTCGAAGAGCCCTTCAGTGTGCTGCTGACAAATGTAAATAATTCACAATTTTTTTATTGAAATTACTTGATTTGATGCCCTCTTTATAATCAGTGAATAGGAACAGGTTTACGGGTATAGGACTGAATAAAACCAACTCTCGTTAAAAAATTGCCGACGTTTCGCTTGTATATTACAATCTTCTTCAGGGCTACAAATTTAAAAAAGAAATTGCACAGCAGGCCTACAGAATAAATGTAAAATTTGTTCTTAATAAATATAAATATAAACATTTAAACATTTATTAACATAACGACAACATAACGTAACAATAGACGATCACTCGTATATGATTTTACTGACCTATTTTTTTAGGTTGAGAACATAGTTGTGTCAATAGGGTTTAGTGCACCAGTACACATAATGGAGGAATTGGAATGGACCAAAATAGGCACTGTCGTCTCGAAATCATTGTAAGCGGCGTCTTTCTTGAAATAATGCTCGACCAGAAATGTCGGTCGGCCTGAGCATTTTAGATTTTTTTAGTCGATGTAGGTTTTAGGAATCTAAATATTTGTTTTTTTTTATATATTTTTAATGCTAGAAGTAATTGAGTGCCAGCTAAGAATGCATATGGTGTATCTTTGTGTCTATGTTATTTTTGTCTTGTTTTAAATATGTTGAGCATGTGGTTGTAGTAGGTACTCAGGCCCGATGTGTCAGTTCTAAAATTTATTGTTTCGTTCAAGGTTATATGGATCATTTCACTGATGTTTCTTTTATAAAAATTCTGTTCTAAATCAAGGATTAGTACTTTATTGAAATCGAAATCATGGTTGGTAGAGAAATGATGAACAGCTAGCGCGGTCTTTTCATTTCGGTGTTTGTTGGACTCTTTGCAGTCATACCTATGTTGGGATAATCTGGACTTTAAATACTGCCTAGTTTGGCCCACATAACACGCATTGCAATTTCCACATGGGATCTTATAGACAAAGTTAGAATTAAGTTCTATTGGTGTTTAGCTATTGGCAGAGTGGGTTGATTTTGGAGATCTGTTTTTGATTTTTTTCTGATAATCCTTGAATATAGGGGAATTTGAAATAGGGAGATGGGAATTTCAAATCCTTCAGATCTTTTTGCACATGTTGAGAAGATACGATCAAAATGTCAAAGTCAAATTTCCAACGCCTACTTGACGACAATAATAAGTGAATGGCTTACATCAACGTACCTTGATTAATTTTAATTGGCAACCTCTAATATTTACCTGTCGGTTGGCAAATAGTTTGGCAATTTGACATTTTGTCATTTGATATTATGGTTTCAGTGGGTTCCATCCAACCCACTAAAGCGGTCCAAGAACAGAAAGTTTTCTACGCGGGCGACACAAAAAACGGCAATAAACAACTAACAACCAATTTAGAAATAAAAAAATGTCAACATACAATTAGTGGCGAAATAATATTATTTCACCACTAATCAAATGATAGCTAATCAAAAGGTATCAAAATACTTCATAAATATTCAATGCGGCTTAATCGGCCTGTAACATTTGACCGATGATTACTTGATCAAGTACGTGATCGGGATTCAAAATACCCGGCCCTTAGTTATATTACTGAATGGTGGTGACTTTACGTATTATTATGTATATGCTTTGTGTCCTTTCTAATGCAATGGAACTGTAGATAGCGGGTGTAGCGGGTTATTTGTCCTACACCCGCTATATACAGTTCCATTTACGTATTATACATCCCAATTGTAGTATTTTTACTAACATATACCCAAAAGCGACACAATAAATAAATCGATTCGACACCAGACGTGTTTTTGTCAGTTTTTTGCAATTCCTGCATTGTACCTCAGTCGGTTGTGAGCAACAAAACGCAGGGTTCGGTCAGGAAGTGTTTTCATATCTTCTTCCTGCAATTAATATTATTAATCGGATCGCAGAAATGACATTCGTTTTTTGTTAACTTCGAAAAGACTAGAATATTTGTGAGTATTATGTTAATTGAAATGCACATAAGGATATAACACTGAACGAGGCGTTCCTGAAGTCGGTAAGTCAAAATTATTAATATATTATAATATTATACGGAGGTAGTTCTTGGGATGCAGTCCTTTTATATTAAAATAGTCAAATTGGTGTTTTCTATATATTATCTTAGTTTTGTTAAATTAGAAAATTACATCAAAATATATTTCTAAGCGCATCTATGACCAGTGTTCTGACTACTTGTTTCTTGGTCAAAATACACACATAAAGAAGAAAAAAAAATCAGTTAAAAGTAGGATCGTCGAAAGTCAGTTTAGGAGTATCCATTACATACTCCGCACTAAATTAGGTTTAGCGTATAGAACATCGGTGAACCTGTGGAAATAATGCTCATTTATGATGGCCAAGATCAAGGTTACTTGCGAGCAATTCGGGTGTTTACGACAGGCATAGCGACAAAAAAGTAATACCTAGATGTAAAACTTGTATCTAAATATCGTAATATTACGAATATATTTGCTTCGATGTAATAAAACTAACGACGATCAGGTGATGACGCAGCAAAAATTGAAGATCTTGGCCAATTTTCGATAGCTTTGGCTACATTACCAGCTGCTACCTTATGGTAGAGGTATCCATGAGGTTAATTTAATTTAGTTTGGAGGCGGGGGGGAAGGGGCAGGGTAAACGAGAACGGGTTACTTATTCATCATTCGTTGGCTATCCATAATATAAAAAATACGTTTTTTGCGACTTCTGCCTTTAGATCAAGGTTTCGTCAATATGTATCAGAGTACTATTGGATTCGTCATGGTTGGTTCAGTCGGTTGTTTGTAATACCACCAGGTAATAAAAGGCATATTTTCGAAATTTGTTACAAAGTTTACTAATTATCGCAACGGTACTATCTAAATGCCAATAAAAGCCAGCAAGGCTAAAACAATTCGTAATATTACGGCGATGCCAAGAATGCTGGCTAAAAACCGAATGAAACACATTAAAAAGCATCGAAGCGACAGTATTAGGGAGTTAAGTCAAACAAGCTTTGTCTACAGGCCAAAGCGATAAAGGCTCCATTAGTCAGGCCCAGTCAAGATAGTGTAAGTGCACGTATCAAATGAGCTTCGGTTAACAATAACAGCTAAGCGACACTGCGGCGCACTTTAGACCGGTCACTTTTACCTTTTTTTTTACTGCGTCATAATCGTGCTGATTGTATCACTCCGCGTCTCCGAGCTTAAAATAAAAATTAATCAGTTTTTTTTGTTGTTGATTCTCTATGCTGCTTCTGTCTCCAAATTGTCTATTAGTAGGTTATAAATATTTAAAATGCTTGATGAAACCAAAGTTCTTTTGGGAATTGACAAGAAAAATCACTAAAAGCTGCTATCATTATAAATTTTGCAATACTTTCCTAATTAACAATAATTGGTGTTTGGCTTTCTTTATGCCTCTTGAAAACGTGTCAAAACAACCGCACTCCTCTTAATATTGAAACAGTGAATACTACGTGATTTTAGATATTTTTTACGTAGGAAAATTCGGGTTCTGTAAAATCTTGGTTCGCTCTAAAGATGTACAGTACTTTTCAAAACAAAAGCAAATTGTACATATTTTGAGGGCACCCCCCTATCAAAATTTGCTTTAAAAAATGCTTTTCGTACGCGTATTAAGTTTTTTCCTCGAAAACGAAATGATATATGAAATAAGTACACGAGAAGAAAAAGTTGTATGTTTAGGTGTTTAAAGAACGCGTAACTGCTCCCGGAATGCCACTAGAACTAACAATTTTTAGTAAACAAAAAAAGAGCCATATTTCTATAAATTTGGCATACCGGATCCAGGGGTGGGGGGCAATAACCCCCCCCCCTTTTTTTTGACTCTTTTTAGATTTCTTTGAGATTTTTGTTTGACTAACTGATAAACGCAAACGCACAACTGAAAAGATTCATTTTGACGACTTTTGAAATCTACCTCCGAAGGAGTAATTTTGCACCTACGGTAAATGAAAGAGGACATCAAGAAGAGGAAAAAACAATACAATCGGATTCACTCCGATCAGTCAAGACGTTCTGATGTTACAGGCGGTCAAAGTTGAGAATTGAGACAAAAGTCATCATTTTCCGAAAAAAAATCGGAAAATTTTTTTTGCTGTTTTGTATCGTAATGACACGCTTGCAATCTCCTAAGAACGTAACAAACTCAATTCGAATAAATTTAACTTCTAAAGAGTTTTTTTTTTTAAAATGGTCATGAAAACGCAATTACAAAATTGCTCAAAAATCGACCTCCGAAATTTTTGAAAATTACACTCTTTTTATGGGCAAAATTATGCATGAGGAAAACGAGACTTTGTGGGTTACAATAAGTTTATATATGAACTTTTCTATTTGAATTTAGATCAAGAATGCAACCAGAGATTTACGACACCATTAAGTAACACGTTGTCTTACTATAGGATAGCTTGTAACTGTAGATACTAGGGAGGGATCAAAATAGGTTGATTGAAACATATATCTTAGTCCAAAATTTTATAGTTTTTGAGATATAAGATGCCAAATATATAGTTTTAATTTAAATTCGTTTAAATTGCGTGATAGCGGTACCTAGTGGATATTCTCACGAAATTCAGTACACTAAACTTTACAAAGTGAGAAAAATAAATCTTCAATGCATATTGATCGCTGCATGTACCACGATTTCATTACAAAACTTTTTTATTCCACCCATTTTTATTCCTCCATCGTTTAGCAACTAAAAAATGTACCCTTCAAGAGGGTGTTGAGTCAACATAGAATATATCTGCTATTAAAACAGTTATACTTTTCACACCTTGTATCTCGAAAACTATTAACTTTTGGACTAACATATATTAGGTTGACTCTGACACTGATATTAGGTCATGGAAAACGTCAATATGTCAACAATTGTTTACCTTCTCCATGTTCTCCTTTTGTTTTACAATATAGGAGGTGTTCATTTGAAAACGTCATCTAGTTAGCGGCGAAATGTCAAAAGAAAAAGATCGAGGAAAAAGGTCCACATACTGAATAAATTTCTAACTGAATGAATATCAAAATTTTTAAACCCCTTAATATACCGGGTTGTTCAATCCTCAATATCTTTCAAAACTATCTTTTCTCTGAAAATTGCCGATACATGTCAACAAAGATAGCAAAGGGGACTTTTTTTACAGATTATCTGAATTGCTGTCATCAACCGGTTAGCCGTCACACCCATCCCCTATATATTTTCAAATCTTACCACACCATGTGTGGCACATCAATGCAAAGGTTATTTCATAAGGAATACATTCAACTATTAATTTTGTGTATTCGCATGGAATTAAGACATAGAAAAATTAAAAATTCTAAATGTTTATTTTAATTATTAACTAGTTATAAGTTAGCAATTAGTTTTTTTATGTCTCAATTTCATGCGAATACACAAAATTAATAGCAGAATGATGTGCTACACATGGTGTGGGGACATTTGAAAATTTATAGGGGATGGACGAGACGGCTAAGGGGTTGATGACAGCAACTTAGATTTTCTGTAAGAAGATGACCCCTTTGTTATTTTTGTTGGCATGTATTGGCAACTTTCAGAGAAAAGATAGTTTTGAAAGATATTGGGAATTGAACAACCCGGTATACTACGGGGTTTAAAAATTTTGAAATTCATTCAGTAAGAAATTTATTCAGTAAATGGACTTCTTTCCTTGATTCTTTTCAAAAGTACTTTGACCAACTTCAGGAGGTGATTGCTGACCTCATTTTAAGATAAACCATTTTCAATCAAAAGATACTTTTGAAAGATATTGTGGTTTTTCGTTGAAAAACGCTGTATGTTGTAATATAGAGCGCCATCTTCAAAATGTTTTAGTTGTCTTAAGAATGAATTGAAACTATTTCTGCTTTTTGCCACTAGAAATATACAGGGCGTTTGAAAAGTACTTTGACAAACTTCAGGAGGTGAGGATCCTTAAACTTTTACTAAAAAACATAAAAATGTTGATAGTTCCAACTATGACTATACTCGTCACAGTCAATCTTTAGTAATTATTTCAAGTTTGAATTAGAATGATAACCAGTGGCGGATCCTTCTTTCTGTAAAGGGGGGGGAGGGCGAGAGAAAAAAAATAGCGCAAAAATTTTTTGAGGTGCCACGCCCCCTTTTTTTTTAAATTTCTTTCGAATTGGGTTTGTTACATTCTTAGGGAATTGCAAGCGTGCCATTCCGATCAAAAACAGCAAAATAATGTTGCCGAAAATGTCCAAAGGGGGCTTATTACGACTTTTTTCTCAATTCTCAACTTTGACCACCTGCAACTTGAAAACGCAATATTTTCGGAGATAGACCCCTTCGGAGGTCGATTTTTATGTACTTTTAGAATCGCGTTTTTTTGACCATTTTTAAATAAAAACTCTTTAGAAGTTAAATTCATTCGAATTGAGTTTGTTACGTTCTGAGGAGATTGCAAGCGTGCCATTCCGATCAAACAGCATAAAAAATTTCCGATTTTTTTCGAAAATGTCCAAAGGGGGGGGGGGAGGGGGGTATACAACTAACTTTTTCTCAATTCTCAACTTTGAATGCCTGTAATTTGAGCCTTTGAGCTTTTGCCTTGACGTTCTCTTTCACCTCCCACCATCGGAACTTTCCGTGCAATATTTTCAGAGATAGACCTCTTCGGAGGTCGATTTCAAAAAACGTCAAAATGAATCTTTTCAGATGGCGTTTGCGTTTATCAGTCAGTCAAACAAAAATTCCAAAGAAATAACTGTGTGGTATCGGGTCCTTCTCGAAGTAGTTGGTTGCGTTGTAGCAGGTGTAGGACAAAAAATAAAAAACTTCTACGTTTTTGTAGAAATTATGCTGGGGTTTTGCCGTTTACAGAAAGACGCAACACGTCAAATAAACGTTGGCATAATTTCTTCAAAAACGTAGAAGTTTTTTATTATGTGTCCTACACCATGCTACAACGCAACCAATTCCAAAGAAATCTAAAAGGAGTCGAAAAGAAGGGGGGTGATTGTCCCCTCCCCCCCCCACTCTGGATCAGCCACTGATGATAACTGTTAAGTAACGATCCTTAAGGCGTGCATTCAGACGAGTTTTTTTTTACTCGAAAATAACGAACCATGAAAACTAAAGGGAGAAAGAGAATTTGTTTCGAATTAAACACACAATGAAAAGGTAGAATTTATTTTTTTGATCTAGTAGCACACTATTTTTTTCTTTAAAAAAATGGAATGTTATTTCGGTATTAGCGCGACTAGAGCAATAGAAAATAATTCGTTCAACTAGAAATATGGCCACTCGACAGCTATTGACATCTGCAATATTTTATTAAAACTTTTCGGAGGTATTAAGACATTTTTACGTTTTTTTTATTAGTGCAATTTTAACGCCTTGTATCTTCATAACAATGCTCTTAGGGTGACTTTTACAGCTATCAGAAAAACTTCAGTTTGAAGATAAAACACCAGTAATGACGTAGATTGCATTGTTGGTAACAATGCATTTCAAGTCATTACTGGTGTTTTATCTTCAAATTGAAGTTTTACTGATAGTTGTAAGGGTGACCCTTAAATACCCTCGTTTATCGTAACTTTTGATCTTAAAATCAGGCCAGAAATCACCTCCTGAAGTTGGTCAAAGTACTTTCGAATCACCTTGTATGAACATTATTTCCTAACTCACTGCTTATAATGCAAAAAGTCCATTCATAGGAGTCTTTATACTGCTTAAGATGTAACGACTGACAAGCATTCAATGTGGAAATCTGATTTTCTCTTGGCATGACCAACGTTTCGACCTTTATTGAGGTTTTCTTTAAAACTTTTTTAGCTCTTTAATCAGACACACAACGGTAACAGAACATGATAATGAACAGCATGACTAGAACAACCTCAATAAAAGTTCAAACTTTAACAGTTTCTAAAGTAGTGAAGTTGATAGCTATTATTTATATTATTTCCCATTGTGGTTTCATTTTGTCTTAATTTTATTTCAACGAATATGATAAATTAATAAGAAATATCAAATTCGTTTTTTTTTGTAATCGTTGGAAAGTTGGTTTTATGTCCAATAAAACTACATAATAACTGCACACTAAATGTTCTACTTTGTTAATATGAAACAAACGGCAAAATGAAGAATTCAATCCTTTACTGCAAAATTTTAAACTGCTTTGCTTTGTACCATGTGTTCATTAGAAAAACTTCATCTAGTTGGCTGTGAAATGTCAAAAGAAAAGGATGGAGAAACAAGAGTCCATTTACTTTCATTATGTCATCCCTTTCTGTCAAAATTTAATAGCCTGCTAGATGAACTTTTCTAAAGAACTCCTCGTACAATTTGAAGTGTTTTCCTTTGGGAGGCTTTTAAGCCGTGGTCCAATGGAATGGACATTATCAAAGGCGATGAGGCAATGTGACTGATTCGACTGTGGTGAGCTCCGTGGTATTTATTCCCCCGCCGTCGCGCTGCAGTGGAGAGACTAGTGTGGGAGTAGTAGTGGCGCGGGGTTTCGGCGCACTTGAAGTATGTCGTAGAATTCGCTTCCAGTCTGAATTTAGAAACGTAATTGGTTGAAATTGTTGTAATGTTTAAATAACTCAATGGCCTCTCTCGTTAGTCTAGGATAGGAACGCTGCGACTGCAGCCTGAAACTCCTCTTGTTGACACTGCGTTTTGTGGTGCCAATGTATACCGTAACCGAGCCATAGCTGCATGGAACTCTGTAAACTCCCAGTGCCGATAGGGCATCTCTGCGGTCTTTGGCCGATCTAAGCTCTGTTGTATTGTACGAGTGGGATTAAAGACAGTTTTAACATTGTGCTTTTCCACGAGCCTGCCGATCCTGTCCGTTAGTTATGTATGGTAAACTAGTCCATCCGCGCATTTCTTCATCTTCTCGCGTTGTTCCTTCCTGGCACTCTACATTCTTTGGACTGAAGGCCCTGTGAACTCATGCTTGATGTATCAATTCCAACCAAAGGCTGTTTCCTTATCGCCTTTGATAATGTCTGCCGCAGCTGTTGACGTCAGGAAGAAATTCCATTGGACCACGGCTTCAAAGCCCTGAAAACACTTTAGATTCTATTTTGACTGGCCGTGAAAACCTTGACAGTGTGTTTGCTTTGATATAATTTGAACTAACCTGGCGAAAAAATGACCAATACTTTATTTACTATTTTATTTAAAGATTTCAAACTCATGGTGCAGTATTTCAAGATGGCAACCCTTGTTAACTAGTACATTCAAGCAGAACGATTCATTCGTTCTGCTTGAATTTTAACTTCTGAATCCTCCTCCTCAGTCCTTTGCCCTCGAGATAGTTTGGTGACATCATGTATCAATTCTCTTGATTGTCTCTTTCCAGGCAGTTCTATTCTGTGCCAGGTGTTTGACTTGGTCCGCCCATGGCTTTGGTGATCGCCCACGTGGTCTCCCTTCAAACCTTCCTTCCACGATTAGTCTTTTCATCGATTCTGTATATCTAGAGATGTGCCCAAAATACCTCAAAATTGATTGACTAACTTTTGTGACACATTAGTTCTGTCCAGGATATTCGCGGGATTCGTCGGTAAACCCACACTTCTAAAGCGTTTATTGTCTTTTTGACCGACTCTTTCAACGTTCATGTGTCAACTTAACTGTGCTAACAACGCAACTTTTGAATAAGGACCGTTTATACACCTTCTCTTCACTTTGCAGTTCAGTTAGGGTAGACCATATAAAATACATTGCTTTTAAAGAATTGGTAAATGACTGATCTTTTGATAGCAACGTATTCTATATGGGAAATTTTCATATATTCTTAGCTCTACTTGCTAAAGGAAAAGATGTGCAAGCCGCCCTTAATGTTTAAAATATTTATTTTAGTTTAACAAATTAGTAGGCGTAATTCGTCGTTAAATTCAGATTAAAAAAAACAGGATGTACCATACATTAAACAACATTTTTGTGTTATTTGAAAAACAACTTTATTGATGATGCAAAAAAATTTAAACATATAGGGTTGCAAATTGAATTACAAAGCCTCTTAGAGAAAAACACGTCGCAGTGATATTTGAAATTTATTTTTACGTATCTGTTGAAAGAAATAGTAGAATCATGTAATTTTTCTTTCAGCGATGTTGTCTACGTAACGCTCTAAAGAGCAGATGGAAATGCAAAGGTTTATACCAGAAAATTATCATAGAATAAAATGTATCGTATTGTTTTGTGTAGAGATATTTGAACAACGAACATACTTTGATTACTTTTTAATACAAGAAGTACGTGCACCTTTAGGGCGATATAACGCTTACACCGCTGTATTAAAAATTACAGTGTTTTATCAGAATTTAAAAAAATCGAAAGGATTTTGTTAACGATATCAGGAAATAATCAAATATTCAAAATATGAAGCAATCTCGTTGCAGGGAGTAAAAACAACTTTTTTTGTTCTTTCTAAGCACCATTATATTTTAGTGGTTTGCGAGTTTTATCTAGGGGTACTTAAAGGGATCTTATTCGGAACACCTTGTTAGCATTCGGATGTAACAGATATGTAGCCCGTATTGTCTTCCGTTAGTAATGTTGAAGGTTACATTGGTACATCCACATGGTAGATTTAGCCATTCCTCACATACTGAGTACCTACCTTAAAATTTATTCGCTCTAATATATAAAAATATAAATAAAACAAGTGGTTTATGTTCAAATTCAATGATGCAAGTTATTTACTGATTCAAGTTATTGACTGATTAAATGTTTTCAAATTAATAAATAGTTTTCACTTTCTTAAGGTCTTTTTTTCTTAGGTGATACTGATACGGAATTCCCTACTTCTTTGAGAATCAGCAAAACCACAATTACAATTCTTGAAAAAAATCTAACACATTATGTCAAAAATAAAATGTGTTGAAATGATGATTATTCACAAAAGTAATGCAATTTTTTTGCCCTGTAATTTAGATTTGACATTGTTTG
Source organism: Taphrorychus bicolor (assembly GCA_951812265.1). Taxonomy (NCBI): domain Eukaryota; kingdom Metazoa; phylum Arthropoda; class Insecta; order Coleoptera; family Curculionidae; genus Taphrorychus; species Taphrorychus bicolor. Next base: position 13,320,501 of record OX638297.1, read on the forward strand.
GTTACGTTCTTGACATGAATAAAAGGCAGTGAGGGTGTGGCTGCTAAAATGAGGTTTGCAAATATATACGCGGTGTTTAGTTTCTCCAAAACCGCAATAAAAAAAATGCAAATAGTAGATAGTTTTATAAAATTACAAGTAATTAATAATATGTTCGTTATGATCAAACCGTATTAAAAATGTTCTTTCGAAGTATATATGATTGCATTTTTTCATTTTTTTTTCGATTATTTTTTGTTAAAAATGTACTTATTTTATAATACAATATATTTTTAGCAAAAAATTTTTTTTTAAATCTTTTTAAGATTTCATTTCACAATTAAAACGGTATTTAAAAAGCCCTGTTTGCATCGAAGGAACATTGAGCAACTTTTTGTCACCGCTTCTAAGAACCGGCGACAATCAGATTTTGGTTCCTAATTAGGCAAGAGAAACAAAAACTGGTACCCAGTTACTCAATCTTTCTTCAATGCAAACGGGGCTTAAATAGCAATTAAGTGTTAGCAAGTTAAACTTTTAGAGGGTAACATATTATAATCTTAACCCCTTTAAATATACAATAAACGTTTTTTTCTCGCTTCTCTAGATTCTACATAAATTGTGTGAAATTTATTTTCTACGTTTCATTTTAGGTTTTTAATTTAATTCAAATATACACGTCTTTGTTTTATAGAAATTGTATCTGTGTTAAATGTCAAAAGCGGATGTACAAAGATTGTGAACATTACAATATTTTGAAAAGTCATGAAACATTAGTGTTATGTGATGTAACCAAGAAAATTCAACTAGATTAACATTTCAAAACAATGTAAATAAAGTCACAGGCTATAATCCATCCCAAAATTTTGATACCCTACTATAGATGAAATAATACTTTCCAATTTTCTTTGCCAGTTGCAAATAACTTTGATTAAAATTGGTACAGCAAAAACTAAACTTTAGAATTTTCCTACACTTAAAACAGAAGATGACTCATAAAATATTCCTTGGCTGAGCACATTGTCTTTTCATATCACGCAACTAACACTAATCAAGCACTTAAGAACTAGCACTCACCCAGGGCCGCTGATGGAATGTAAACCAAACCGAAAAACTAACAACAGGAAACAAATGGCAAAAACCAAATTACACCTGAACTATCACGGCGTTTATACTTAACGAAACGGCTGGGCCTACTTTCTGTAAGCAACTGGTATATCGTCCGTTCGCCAGGTATCGTGTTACCTGGCTTTTAATCAATTTCAGCCAATCAGAGTCGAAGGCGGCAACGTGACGGGGGCCGGAGCCCAATGTGCGCCCATTGGGCGGACACCGGACTTGATTAAAATAATGGAAGTCAAAGTTATGAAAATGCTATTATGGGAGTTAATTATTTGTAAACATTCCCTAATTGCCTTAAATATATTAAAACGGGCCTGTATGAATTGCTCGATTAAGGTTAAGGGGATACTGATATAAATTTAATAACGTCAATTTCTTTGTAATGATAAATGGGCTAGTTTGCTCTATTGAATCGAATAAGGTATTTCGATACGTCATACGTGTTATCTGGCTTGATGACTAAATTCTCTAGCAAATGATGCATTTAATAATGTCGTAAATTCATCATTCTTTCTGATATATGGGGCCATTTACTGAAACGTTAGGGTTAACTTGTGAGAACTAATCAAGAGAGAGTTGAAGTAAGTAGTAATTATTTGAATATTACACTTTCATTTGCTCATTCAGATAATTCTTGAGGGATTCTCGTAATTATTGACACAAAGAAATTAAGTAGATATTAATTATATAAAACAATAAATTATATAATGGCGCAAAAAGGCACTAAAATAAATAACTTTTCGAAACTGCCTTTGGTAGAAGCTTTTTACCAAGTATCTAAAAATCGGGTCTAATTTGAGAAAAATGTTGGGATGAGCGATCAAGCGAAACCTAGCTAATAATGAGAATTTTTGCCATATCATAGATATTTAATTAATGTTTTAAGATGATTTATGTTCTCTGTAAGATTTTGGACGTTGGTCAATAATTTCGAAACATGATAAATAAGCAGAATAATAAAATTGGTAACTAAATTATAAATGTGGCTAGTAAATACACCAATTGTATTGTTTTATATAAATACAAATACATTATCGCACAAATGTCTCAAAACGGTTTGTTTACTTATTAGTTTATGTGCCTAAAAGAATATAAAAAACTAAATTTTTGTAGATACCACTGGTCGAAAGAATTTCGCCTTTGGTGACATAAAAGCCTTAATAGACGAAAATAACTATACATGGTAGCTTTTATGTATGGAAACGGTCGATTATTTCTCTAACAAATCGCTATTAAAAAACAATGAACTAAAAAGTTTTAAGGTTCCTTCTACTATATTATTTTAAAGCGAAATTTAATATACAATATCAGTCAGAAAGTCAAGGAAAACCAAAATTTTAATTTTAATGGAACATGCTGTATTTTATTCCATAATTAAATTCTCCACCAAATGATGAACAAAAAATGCATAACACATTACCTGCTTAAAATAAACGGTCTTTAATATACAAATCGAGTTGTTATAAGGATTTTTTTGAAGTTGTTATTATTATAAAAATGGCGAATTATAAAAAAAACTGTTAGAAAAGAAACATTAAAAAGAACCCTAGAACTTCTGTATTAAAATAATTTTGCTAGATATTTTAGTTTAGAAAACAATAATTAAGTTTTCATAAAGTTGATTTTGTATTTTGCGATGTGTATTAGAAACTAGACTTTCTGCAAATAAAGGTTTTAAAAAAAAATTGACACTTTTCAAATTTTAGTAGACCTGCCCTTGCACTATTTTACGTGGTGTTTCTAAACAAGATAAGTTATTCGAATGAAATTATACAGGGTGGAAAATAAGGTGATGCAATTTTGCTTTTACTTTTTGTTTGCACAACTTTCAGAAAATAAATCAAAAATTATTTTTTGATACAGGCTATAAGACTTAAGAATGATGTAACACCTCGGGACATGTACGGAATTTTTTCGATATATTCCCTAGTTCGATAAATATTCCATATTTTCCAAAAAGTCCCAAAGTACAGTTGACATTTTTTTTAATGCATCATGGTGAATTGATGAAGTGAGATTAGAGGTCCTAAACCTGCAAAACCATTACATCTATTGGAGGAAATTTATAAAATAAATAAAAAAGAATACTTATACATCCGATAGATATACCAGTGAAGAGAAAAATGATGAAATTTTACAATCATTTTTAATCTGTTAAAATCGACACCCATGATCGATATTATTCATAAAGGATTTTATTGCTTTTGAAATTGTTTTGTAACATTTCTGAGCAGTTTCATAATTATCTATTACTAAACAAGAATTTTTGGAAGTTTGACCTTGAAACATTTACTACATCATACGACAGAATTGCATTTCAAATGTTATTAATGTAAAATGGACTTATTCAAAAAAAATCGTTACACTTCTTAGGTATTACAAGATATCAATAAAAACAAAGGTCCCGAGAAAATACTTGGTTTAACAACTTTCCATTCGCAAATTTCAAAAACGAGAACAACTTTTATAAATAATGTTTATTACATGTGTATATTTGATCAGATTAGAAAATGTGGTGCAAGTTTTACATTTTTCTTACCCCTGGAATATCTGACGGATGTGGAAGCCATTTTTAGCGCATGAGTAAGTTTCTGTGATCTTACTGCATCAATCATGAATGGAGCATTGAATAAAAACATCATGCTGAATCCATTTCATGCTAAAATATTCGAGAAAATGGACTTTTTCGAAAACATGGTATATTTATCGTACTAAGCAAAATATCGAAAAAAATCCGATCATGTCCCAAAGTGTTCATGTTTTGATACATCATTCTTCATAATCCTGTATCTTGGTGAAAAAATTGAGTGTTGCAAAGCAATTGGCCAGCAGTTTAGTTGAAGAAATTGTTTTCATTAAAAGAGAATATCTGTGTGAATTCATGTCATTTCACACATTTTTGGTCTCATCCTGAATACAGCGAGACCAAAAAGGTTGAAATAAATTAATTTAACACATTTAATCTACACTATTATTTCCAAAAATGCTTGGACCTGATGCCTGATTTTTATTTTTTTATTGCGCATTTTGTAAACTAAGTATCATTTACACAGGATGAACGAAAATCAAGTAATGATAAATTACTTTATCTTTTTAAATGTAAATTTCCGACTTTTTATTTTAGGATTCTATGCGAAATTGTGATCATATTCCATGTCTCATAACTTATTTGGGTTAATTTAAGTTGCGTATTTTGAAACTGTAAACACATTCCTTTCTACTAAAATGGTTAGCAGTGTAAAATATACCTGTAATCTGCATTAGTTTGCACATTGTTTGATGTTGGCTCCTGGATATTAAAAGTTCAGTTTTGTCAAACGATTTTCTACTCATTAGTTGTTATAATAGAATAAAAATTTAAAAAATGCACCAAGTAAATGAACTAAAACACATAGAAGTATCTACTAATAATGATTGGCTATAGAGAAACCGGAATTCAATTCTCAGAGATACAAATAATGAAAGTGAACGAAATTTTTAGCTTTTTCACAGGAAACTCTAGTTTAAAATATGCAAAAAGGCAATATTTACTAATTGGAAATTGAAAACTTATCTGCTTTCAATATTTCCAAAAACATTGCAGCGTTTAAGAAGGAAACAAACAGAAACAACTACTCCGAGGTCTAATACCCCTACCGGCATTGAATTACACTGTTTGTTTCAAATCTCATTTTATAAAGCAAAAAAAAATAAAAATTAATTAATAAAGTAATAAAAAATCAATGCTAAAAAGCCAAAAAATATTAAACCTGTTGCAAAGAATATAGAACCAGAGTTTAATTAAGATATGCGAAAAATGCACATGTATAATTACAATTTGGAAATTTGAAAACTTGTCTGCTTTCGGCATTTCCAAAACCTTGTAGTTATACATAAAGAAGGAAACAAATTGAAACAACTACTTCGAGGGCTAATACCCCTACCGACATTGAATTATACTATTTCAAAGCTTAAATATTATAGAAAACATACATAAAAGCAAAGATGACATACAAGAAAGTATTTCTTTTCTTTCTTGTATCTATGCTATAACAATACCACATACAAAACCGGAAAGATCCCTACCGGCTGGCTCAAGTCCATTTTTATAATGATCTCGAAGAAAACAAACGCATTACAATGCGATGACTTTCGCATGATTAGTGTAATGCCCCATATTCTTATAGTTTTTCTGAGAATAAACCACACTCGAATATACAAGAAACGCGAAGAACAATTAAACGACACTCAATTTGGATTCCAAAATGGACTAGGCACTCGAGAAGCGCTCTTCTCCTTAGATGTTTTAGCACAGAGATGCAAACATATGAACATATGAACGGTTATGAACATAGATGTCTACGCTTGCTTTATTGACTATCGAAAGACATTCGACCGCGTCAATCATCAAAAGATGGTAGAAATATTATCCGTAACCGGGATTGACAAAAGAGCTATTACATTGATATAGTAAATCTCTACTGGAACCAGATCGCCAAAGTAAGAATAGACGGAAGAATATATGACACTATGTCAATCCGTAGAGGGGTACGACAGGGCTGTATTTTGTTACCATCCTGTTCAACATCTATTTGAAGATAGATGCATATTTGGAAGCAATTTTCAAAGAACCTTTAGGGGAAGACATGGAAGGTATCAAAATAAATGGAGTATGTATCACCAATATCAGATCCGCAAACGACACCGTAGTTCTTGCCTGCATATCAGATCTGCAAAATATGGTGAATAGAATAACTAAATATAGTGGGCAATATGGATTGGACATGAATATATCAAAGACCAAACTGCTAGTATTCTCCAAGAGACACACTGCTGAAACAATTTTGATTAACGGCAATCAGATCGAACAAGTGTCGTGTTTAAAATATCTGGGTACTATAGTCAACGAGTGGTGTGATCCGAAACGAGAGATCCGTTCCAGAATCGAACAAGCCATTAAAACATTCATAAACACGAAAAGATTTCAGATTTCAGAGCTCAGGGTTCGCATGATTAGATGTTATGTCTTCAGTGTGTTGCTGTACGGATGTGAATGCTGGACCCTGGACCCTACAACTGTAAAGAAAATTAAGGCGTTTGAAATGTACTTATATTGCCGTATGCTTCGCATATCATGGGTCCAACGAATTACGAACGAACAAGTACTTAGACGAATGAAGAAGCCGAAGGGACTAATGACCTTCATCAAAGAAAGAAAAACTACATATATAGGCCACATTATGAGAGGCAACAAGTATGCAATGCTGAGACTAATAATTGAAGGAAAGATTCAAGGAAAAAGATCTATTGGTAGACGTCAGAACTTTTGGCTGAAAGACCTCAGAAGATGGTTTGGGTGAACTTCCATTGAAATCTTTCGAGCTGCTGTATCCAGAACAACGTTAGCTATGCGGCTCGCCAACCTTCGAAAGGAGAGAGCGCCATAAGAAGAAGATAGAGATAAGATGCGTACCCAAATGGAGGTTGATGAATTGTTTAACAATAAATACGCAAACAGGGCTTCTACATTTCAATCTACTATCAGTAATATTAAGAAAAAAATATAGGAATTTCGGTGCATGTGCAAAATCATTACCGACTAGGCCGAGTCAAAATCTCAGAAGATGTGCAGTTATGTAGTAATGAGTAATGAGAGCGACCCGGACAGAAAACTGCAATTCTGTGGAATAATGATGAACCGATGCATTAACGCTCCTCTCCTTTCCCGAAGAATCCTATTCTCGCAAAGGCAAAAATCTCGTTTTGCGCACGATCTGTATATACAAATCAAATTACTTATACAAATTAAAGCCTGTTAAATTGACAAATTTGCAAAGATTAACCGGCCGCCATTTTGGATTGGCTTGATCAAATGGCAAACCTTGATGAAATCTTCAAAAACGAGGTATTATTCGACCCCTCTGCCATTTAAAAGTTCAAGGTCGATCCTTACCCCCACTTGAAGGTTTAGGTTGGAGGGTTGAAACTGCTCAAAAATCTGTTGCCCCTAAAAACTAAAGTTGACGTGTCCGAGCGATACTCAATTGGAAGAAAAACGGGGTGGATCGGACGGAAACGAAAAAATGGGGGAAAAACGAGGGCAAAACTCTCAGTTCGAGAAGCAACCCATATTGCGTCTATAACTGTACACTTCGTTCTAGTTCCGATAACCTGCGAGGTACAGAGCAATATGTAAATCGGTTAAATTAGGGCAAAGTTGCGCATCTTCGAGCTTTGTAAGACGCCGTTTTACGTGGTACAAAAATCCGATTACTTTCGGAAATAACCGGAAAAAGGCGAAATTTCGAGAAAACATTTTTATTTTTTTTCTGGACTTATCTGAAGAGATAATTCAAAATGTCGTTTTTAGCCTCTTCAACATGCCTCTTTTTAGCCTCTACAACATGGTGGTCAAATTTGAAATCCCACGTTTAGACTTTCCGGATCCATCATCAACTTTGTTTTCTCTTATGGGCGCCATCTTGGATTTTCACATTTTTAAATTCAGCTCGTTTTTCTGGTTACGATGATATGGTAAGATTCGAACTGGCAAGTTGGTACATGCCTGTTTTGATAAACAAATTATGACATTTGGACTGGATGTCGCTTAACGTCACCTACATTTACAAATTTGGTGTAACATTATTATTTGTAAACGCTTTTGACACGTAAAGAAACTCGAGATATGCCAGAAATTTATTACGCATCGCATAAAAATGTATACAAATTACTTCGGAAACATATCTACAACGGTATCCAGAAAGGCACCAAAATAAGATCAACCTTATTAATTTACCACAACATAAAACCATAAAACCATAAAACCATTACAAATTACAAGAAATGCTTGAAGGTTTGGCCTTCCACTTTCAAGCACAGCTGCATGTGTCTTCCTAGGTTTGTAATGATCTTAAAATATCTTGTCTTCTTATTTTGGTCCTCAAGTTGGTTATGATATTCAGTCGCAACTCATTAATGTCAGTGGACGCAGATTTATAAATAAGATCTCTCATAGTTCCTCATAAGTAACAATCTAATGGGAAAAGGTCGAGTGAACGTGCCGGCCAACTAGTTGTCTTCATTATTTGACATGAGTCTCCCTGGAAATAGTTCCTGCAAATAATAGGTTATGTGGTGGAGCACCATCCTGCTGGAATCAAAGGTCATTCAAGCGGTGTAAATGTTTTCGTCGATGTAGTCAGTAAAGTAGGTTCTTAAAAACTACAAATACCCATCTGCGGTCAAATTTTCTTCATAAAGGTCAGGGGCAAAAACCCTATCGCCAAACAGGGAGCCTATACATTCAATTCGAAACTAATTTGTGGCCTAACTGGCCGACGATCCTAATGTTCTCTTTGGATTTCGTTGAAAAAATACTGTGACTGTCATTTAAACAAGTGTAATAGCAAGACACTTGTTCAGGAAAAAGCCATAATTTAAATATACTCCCTTTATCTATCTCGCATAAGTTCGTCTCTGTCTAACTAGTTACTTTTTCTCAAATAGGTGTTTTTCGTGCATGACATAACAATCATTGAAAGTACTACTTTCAATTTATACTACTTTTATTTTGACTTTTCACAGCCAACTAGATGAGGTATTCAAATGAACAACACCCCTTATAGTTTCAAGCTATTCAATGATCATTTACTTATGATAAGATTTTCAGTTTTTTATTTAAATTATCACTAATTAGAGTGGTCGATGGGCGGGTCGGGACTAAAGGCAGCAACTTCTTCGCCGACGTTTCGTATAATTCACTTAAACTTCCTCACTGTCTTGTTAGATTTCTTTGTAGTACCCGCTCACACTGGCCTTGAAGATTCTCCTGATGGAGAGATGCAGCGCCAGAATCAGGGCTAGAGAAAGACTGCGGCAAATAGGGAAAGTTAATAAATACTTTTAAATTAGTTTAACAATACAAAATACTAGATGTAATGGTTTTGCAGGTTTAGGACAAATAAAACTCCCTTGTCGTTTGAATAAAGGCCAACGTTTCGACGTTTAATTTACGTCTTCTTCAGGGCTAGAAGCAAATACAAAAAACACAATAAACAATTGATGAGTGGCCCACAAAAATATATAAAATCAAAAAACGTTTAAAAAATATTTAAAATGTTTTGCTTTGAAAAACATGTGGTCTACCCTAATGTAAGTATATAGAACTTCCATACTTACATTAGGGTAGACCACATGTTTTTCAAAGCAAAACATTTTAAATATTTTTTAAACTTTTTTTGACTTTATATATTTTTGTGGGCCACTCATCAATTCTCTATTATGTTTTTTGTATTTGCTTCTAGCCCTGAAGAAGATACATCATACAAAATACTAAACTGCTCAACTTAAAGTTCGGCACAAGCAATTTTTCGTGTCATTTTCAATTAGCTGTAACTTTTTAACCAATGACTGTTTTAAATACAATTTGCACGGTCTAAAACCTCATTTCCTCTAGATTAAGGAGGCGGATAATTTTGAAAAAAAATCCGACATTATCTTTATTATATAGGGTGTGAAACAAAGTGATTCAAAAATTTCAAAATTTTGATGTACTGCCATTTCGCAATCAGCTACTTTTTCCTTATCGTTTTCAGGTCATTAGTAAACCAACATCCATATCTCGGGACCTTTTCGCCAGATTTTTTATTAAAGCACTCTGAATTTTTATACAGAGCGAAACGTAAAATGTGTGAAATTCTTGTTGCTGATATTTTTAAATCGTTGTAGTTCGGAAAAGCAGTAAAGAATCTTACTGTGTTTTCCGTCATTTGTTGACATAGTGTCTGTGGATTGTTAATCATTCAAAAAATTTAATAATAAGTGCCGTTTTTTCGAGTATACGAGCTTTCACGAAATATGATAACATTATTGTTGATACTCGTGACTTATAATAGCAATATTAAATAAAATAACCTCTCTAGAGGTAAAAGGAAATTGAGTGATGCCGTCGCAGATAGCCAACATCAATATCTCTAGACGTTTTCGTCATTTTTTGTTTTTAATGTATTAGAACTTATACAGAGGGAATCAAAATAATCTTAAAAATTTCGTTAGTATTTTTTTTTAAATCGTCGTTTAATTCGCGGACATGTTGACGGATTATTATTTTTATTCTTTGGATCGACAGCATTATCTACAAATTATTTCTCAACAAGGGAGTCTTCCAAAAGTGATTACTGAATTACAGGTACGGACTTGACAAAATTAGTATACAGGGTAAAACATAATGGGTGGTCGAAAATTAAATATTATATTCTTTGGTCGATTTTAAAGGTGTTCTGTCATACAATTGTGCTACCTATCGAGCTTCGTTAAAAAGTTACAGGGTGTTGAAATTAGAATTTCAAAATGCATATGTAATGATTATTCCGAAAGCGTAAGAGATATTTTATTGAAATTTTGTACGTTTTGGCTGCTAAAAAAGGCACACATTTCGCAATAACAATTTATTTTTATTTCCGCCAGTGGCGCGCTTACCAGCCCGACAATTTACATTATTTGAAAAAAAAGTAGCAAGTCACTGATTTTGTGCAAAACAAAACTTCGTTTTCTAATACCCATCCCACTATAAAGAAAAAAGCCCTCGGGTTTTTTTAGTACGACGCACCGTTTTCGAGTAAATAAATAAAAACCATTGTAATGTAAAGTTAGGAAGCCGCGAATAATTTTATTTTTGCTGAAAAATCTAAAATATTCGATTATTTATGGCTTGAATTATATGGCAAACCATAGTATTTTAATGAGAATTCAAAAACTAAATTTATTTTTTCGAAAAACCAGTGAAGTCCAACTTTTTTTCAAATAATATATGTCGACGTGCTGTTAAGCGCGCCACTGGCGGAAATAAATATAATTATTTATGGCAAAAAGTGCGCCTTATATAACAGTCAAAACGTACAACATTTCAATAAAATATCTCTTACGCTTTCGGAATAATCAATACAATTTTGAAATTATAATTTCAACACCCTGTAACTTTTTAACGAAGCTCGATAGGTAACACAATTGTATGACAGATCACCCTTAAAATCGACCAAAGAATATGAGATTTCATTTTCGACCACCCATTATGATTCACCCCGTATACTAATTTTGTCAAGTCCGTACCTGTAATTCAGTAATCACTTTTTGCCGAACTTCCTTGTTAAGAAACAATTTGTAGATAGTGCTGTTGATCCAAAGAATAAAAATAATAATCCTTCAACTTGTCCGCCAATTACGACGATTAAAAAAATACTAACAAAATTTTTAGGAATATTTTGATTCCCTCTGTATAAGTTCTAATATCTTAAAAACAAAAATTACAAAAACGATTAGAGATATTGATGTTGGCTATCTGCGACGGCATCACTCAATTTCCCTTTACTTCTAGAAAGGTTATTTTATTTAATATTGTTATTGTAAGTCACGAGTATCAACAATAATGACAAATATTTTTTGAAAGCTCGTATACTAGAAAAACGGCACTTATTTTTAATTTTTTTGAATGAGTAACAATCCAGAGACACTATGTCAACAAACGAGGGAAAACACAGTAAGGTTCTTTACCGCTTTTCCGAACTACGACGATTTTGTTGCAACGAAAAGTTACAACTGATTGAAAATGACACGAAAAATTGTTGGTGCCTAACTTTAAGTTGAGCAGTTTATATTATATTTCTAAACTTGATGGATTCCTAAACTTCAAATGAACCAAAAATGTAAGAACCTTTAACAAAACCGTTAATCACAACCTTCTTCATTAAATAACAATTGCGGTAATTTCCAGCAAAGTCTGGCACATTAAACTCTCGGGTTTAATCCCGACGATCGCATTAGGGCCGTATCGAAATTAATCGCTTGTCATTAAGGCGATTCTCATATTTTTACATTGTAAAGCGTATTTGAATGTACGGTTAGTAATACAATTTTATTTCCAACAATAGACACTAATGATGTTAATATAAAACCAATTAGGTTGTGGCGTAACACGGCCCGGTTATGTGTTATTAGATGGATGCCTGGCATAGCCGCTGATTTTATCTCTAAAGTAGACACGAAAAAGGCTCGTTTAGATGGGTTCTTCAGGCCGACTACCGTGGGCCCACACAAAATTATTTATGTGAATAGGAGTTTTACTTTACTAATAACTTCGATACGCAATAATTCAAAGCGATTACCGGCGACAGAAAAAGACACCTGCCACCATTGAACTGTTTCTACATCCATAAACCATACACACTTCTGGCACAAAAAGCCTATAATTTGGGACACGAATGTTTTCGAAGTTGTAATGTAGCTTTTTCGTTGACTGTCTATTAACACTTTCTTTAATGTATGGTCTTGAATACAAAATAGTTAAATTAATCTTATTTATGCATAAGTTTTGAACAGTTTTACCTTCATAAACAATTTTATGATAGGCATCTAAATATAAAGGGTGATCAACATCTCCTGATAAAAGCCCCATCCTTGACAAGTCAAAATATGAAAAAATAGTATTAATGAATTTTAAGATATTTGCACTTTTTTCAAAATCGACAAAAACTGACATCGCGACATGGTCGAAGTACAAAAGCTAATCAACAGATTTTTAAGAAACAACTTTATTTTATCGTATTCCTTATAACTCCATTTCAGTTACGCCGATTTTGATCCCTACTGTAGCAAAATATGAACAGTTATGACCTCATAAAGGTCGAAACGTCAATAATATATACAGAAGATACCTCTAAGTGTATTTTGGCCTACCCCAACAAATCCTTCACCACAAGTCAGAGAGGCCACCATACTCCTTAAAAAAAACGAGCTCTATGTCTTGTGACGATTTCCGTACGACCAGCTTGATGAGCCATCTCCTGAAGCTGTTCCTAAAAATTATACATCAGAGAATTTTTAGGCTGTGTGAAGAACATGTCAGACGTACACAATTTGGATTTCGAAATTTCAAAATAACCAGTATACAGGTGCTCATTCAGAAATTCAGAGATGTAAGTTGCTATGTCTATGCCTGTTTCATTGACTATCAAAAGGCATTTGACACAGTAAAAAATGACAAGCTTATGGAAAAATTAGCAAATATTGGGCTGCATACATGAGATCTGAGGATTATTGGCAACCTGTATTGGAATTAAACGGCTTCTATACATGCCCATTACTCAGGCAGGAGATTTGAATGAAATCAAAATTAAACGTGGGGTTAGACGTCATTCGGATGAAATAAAAAAAATGTGTATTGTTGCCTCTGCTGTTAAACGGGTATTCAGAGAGAATTTTTAAGGGGGCTCTGGAAGATATTGCTGCCCGAATCAAAGTAAATGGAGAATGTATCAATAACATAAGATACGGAGACGATACGGTGGTTTTTGCAGACAGTTTTGAAGGAATTTCGAGAAATATTGATCAGAGTTGCCGCAATCACTCAGAGATATGGGTTATCACGAAACACTAAGAAAACAAAATATATATGATAATTCCAAAAATAAGATCCGAAACGGAAGGCCTGATTGTAAACAATCAACGAATAGAGAGGGTGAATCTTGGAATAACTGTTAATGAAGACTGTGTACGCACATGGTTAAACACAACTGTGGGCCTGTTCAGAGCAGCTGTGAATAAGGTACAGATTGCCATGATGGTCGCCAACGTCCGAAACGGAAAGGCACTGTAAGGAGAAGAAAGGTTTTTAAACGTTTCGGCCAATTAAATCCATCTTCAAAGTTTTCTATTTGAGCCAGACATGCTTATATATACAAGGTGTTACGGGACGAACTGTACACACTCATATGAGAAATAGGTTTTGAACATGCAAATTCAGTATTAAAAAAGTTATATGTATACAGGGTTATACAGGGTTTTCTATAAATTTTGCCCGAAACAAAAATCAATCATATTTCCAAGAATTTTTGCAGAAATGAATTCAATTTGCATGTGCGGGAGACGTTGGAAAAGAACCCAGGAAGGTTCTAAATTTCCAGAGCCGGACTAATAAAGTTGTTTTTTTCATGATGCACAAACACTCAGTATACAATTTTTTAAAACTTTTGCGAATGAAGATGTGAAGGTCACAAACTCCAGACAATAAGAAATCGGAACAATTTAAGTTGTCGCAATTTTTACAATTTTTTAATGTTGTAATCAACTGCGTTTTGTGTTACCAATGAATTATTAGGTTTAAATTTGTGTAACTTCTTATTATTTATAGTACTATTTCTTGATATTTATGACAAAAAAATGATAGAAAACAAATAATCGAAGTTAGAGAATAATAACAAAAATCATAATTGGATGAATAATTTCAAATACAAATAAATCTTACTATTTTGTTTACTTATTGGTAACCATTACCCCAAAAATACTAGACATTTATCTAGTTGCCTGATGTAGTAGTTGTCTTGGTTACAGCAAACCATTCAACAGTCATTGTCAAAATTAGTGTTAAAGGTTCGACTGGAATTTGAAGTATCCTTAGGAAGTATTTTTCTTAATAGTATTTTAAGATTAGTGTTTTTGCAAAAATGCCACATATGCTTAGCAATGAAGAAAATGCTGATATATTATTTATCTATGGATATTGTAAGGCAAACAGTAGAGCGGCGGTGCGGGAATATCAGTGGGGATATCTGAATCGAAGAATCCCCAATTATCAGACTTTTTGCTTTCTTCGGACGGTACGGAAAGTGTCCCCATCAAACTGTGGAGAGAAACGAACTAACTGAATAGACAAATATGTGTTGAATACCACTGGCCACAACGCAGCGAGAGCACAAGAACAATCCGTCAACGTTTAAATCGAATTAGATTGAACCATGTCAAAGTTTGGAGTATTCTGAAAAAAGAACGACTTTATTCTTATCACATTCAGCAGGTCCAACGCCTTGAACCCGGTGGCATGGTCCGCCGTTTGGTTGGCTCTCTACGATTGGATCGTGACCCATAGACCCACGATTTACAGAACACTGTTCTCGGACGAATCGCCGTTCACTAGAAATGGGCTTAACAATCTTCGCAATGAACACGTTTGGGCTGAAGTAAACCCAAAAACCATTCCTGAAACCAGATCCCAACATCGAATCTCAGTAAATGTTTGGTGTGGTATTTTCAACAACAAACTAGTGGGACCTC
Organism: Taphrorychus bicolor; assembly: GCA_951812265.1. Classification (NCBI taxonomy): domain Eukaryota; kingdom Metazoa; phylum Arthropoda; class Insecta; order Coleoptera; family Curculionidae; genus Taphrorychus; species Taphrorychus bicolor. The sequence goes on from OX638297.1 coordinate 13,335,684, forward strand.
ATTTCTTTGAGGGTCCCCTTGATTTCCTGCAAAACATATTACCGGGTCTTCTAGAAGAACAAAGAATAAAACAAAGAAGAATGTACTTCCAGCATGACGGCGCTCCGCCGCATTTTGCGGTGGTCACAAGAGAATATTTGAATGCTACATTCCCTAATCGATTGGGAGAGGAGGTCCGCAGCCTTGGCCCTCAAGGAGTCCAGATTTGACTCCTCTACATTATTTTTTATGGGGTCGCCTTAAGTCAATGGTTTATAATGAACAAATTAATAGTAGAGAACAACTGTTTCAAAAAATTAGAACTTGTTGGGACCACATAAAAATAATTCACAAGAAATCCGAAAGTCTGTGACTCCCTTATTGAAGAGACAAGAGAAATGCAGGGAGAATGGAGGAGTTCAGTTTGAAAATGTTTTATAATCTTAATTTTTATTTGTTATTGTTTCTAAGATTTAAAGTTGTAAATTTGAAATAAATAATCTAAGTTAATAATTTATGAATTTTTGTTTTTTCATATTTATTTGATTTATTTCACTTCTTGGCATTGTAACACTTTAATTTCAGTAAAGGTATCTTAGAATATTCAAAAACGTTACGACCAAAAAGTGCTACAAAACCGGCCGGTAAAGTGAGGTGGGGGCGCCACCAATTTTAATCAATTAAATGGGAAAAATCCTACGCTATTAGGTAGCTGATCAGTTCCCTTTAGCCTCTCCCAAAATACCCACAGTACTTGCAAACAAAATAAAATTAAAAAAGTTTAATTTATGACCTATAATATCAAAGAAAGAAATCAATGTTGTACAATATGATGATTGTACTTTGAGTAAATGAGTAAAAGGTTTCCCTTAATTCTACTTATCACAATAGTTTGGAATATATTTCCCTAGTGGGGATCACCAAGCGTAACAATAAAAAAAAAGTTAACTTAAATACTACTACTTAGCTTGATACGATGCTATTGCAGATGGTCACAAAGACTAGCAGCCTAAGGCCCAAAACAACGCAAAAAGTGGTGGCTACTGGCCCTCCAAAAATTATGGTGGTAGCTGTCTGCCACTTAGAAACAATAGTGGTGGTTTTCACTATTCGAAAACAATAGTGGTGGCGGTCAGCCCGTTGGAAACAATAGGGTGGTAATTTTTACCCCTCGGAAACAATAATATGGTGCCTGGTAGCCCCTTGAAAACAATAAAGATGGATATCGGCCCCCTTGGAAACACCCTAGGAAAGACATTATTTACTAAGATGCCCCTTGACCTAGTTTATTTTTCATTTAAATGTATGTTTCGTGAAACGATTACATTAATAAGTTAACTAATAAAGTGACAGAAAAATTTTACTCATGAACTTCTTTACATCAAATTAACTTTGTAAACTTAAAATCAATAAATAAAATGAACAAAAGTTATTCAATAATTGAATCAAATCCACCGAGACAATTTAACCCTGTAGTGACCCCAGATTGCATTGGAAAAATCCAACAATAAAATAGAAGTCATAAAGTTAGTCTAAATATAGTCTAAATATAGATAAATTAATGAATAAGTACCTCGTACCACGAGGGTTCCCAAAAACAGAAAACGCCGAAATAAACACCGAATTCCCAAAATAAACACGTGGTTTCTTTTAGCCTTCACATTAACCTTGCTGACACGTGATACAGTGGCGTATGTGGTCCTGGATCGTTATAGTATAGTTTGACAAATGCTTTGCTCGTAGGCCCACACTTTGATAGAAAGGAATTAGAAAAAGGCTCAGTGGAAGGAAAAGAAAAACCCCTCAACCAGAAAGATGGCCGACGTGAACTTACCTCTTACTGCACAATCCCGAAATTCAACTTCCCTCACCCAAAAATGGTCGAGTGAGATGAGAGGTCGAAGAGATGAGTGGTGTTTTCCACGTGTCTTGATTTATAGAAGAAAGATCTTCTCCAATATTCCTATTTTCAATAGATAAAAGGTGGAGGTGAGGAAAAGATATTGGTCGAGAGCGCCAGCGTGCAAGGAATAATTGACGAATGACAATTCTCATCGTCGTCGAAAGGCGTTTTTGCACGACACCCAAAATACTTGCTCTCACTACTCTCTTTACTCCTCAGAAAATCAGCAAAATGTAGCAGTTTAAGTTTGTTCCACATGATTCCCATTTCATCTAATGTTATTATCATAAAATAACGTTTGACTTACGAACAGCTAACAATTGGCTATTAGGTACAAGCAAGAAATTAGCAAAATCCTCTCAAACATGGCGGACTTCCGGCCAAGAAACGGAACCACTTAGGCTGATAGGCAGTCACCTCCATATCTTCACAATTCACCCATTGCCAATCCATCAGTCAATAAATCCGACATTTGAAATAAGTCAGTTGTTTATTTATTTCCAAGTTTTGGGGTTATAATTTTGTAAACTTAATAAAATCTGTGGCCTTATTGAAACAGAGGCAAGGAAAATGGGCAGAATTTACTGCCAGTACAGTCCTGAGACCCCTGACAAAAAGAAAACGCGAACATTTCCCACTTTCCACAGGTTAGTAAAAAAAAGGTAAATAAACAACCTCAAATCTTTATACTCGGGCAGAACACCAAACGTTTCAGCCCCAAATAAACGACAAATATACGCATTTGCATGACTAATTCTAGCGACAGTTTTCAACCCTTACAGCATAAATATTAATAAATAATAAAATAAGCAATAACACATTTTAACTCAGCAAGTCTCTAGTAATACAACGTGCGGTTAATAAAAAAAAAATTAATTGACAAAAACCAAAAGTGCGATAACTAAAATGGTTCCGATTTTTATTGCTAGGAGTTTGTGCACTTGAGATCTTTTACAAAAGTTAAAAAATATATATAAACTGAGTGTTTGTTTTGCTGTATCATGAAAAGAACAAGTTTATTACTCCGGCTCTGGAAATTTAGAACTTTTTGTTACCTGCCTGAGGTCTTATCGTAAAACGTCTCACGCACATGCAATTTGATTTCATTTCTGCAAAAATTTGGGAAATATGATTGATTTTTGTTTTGGGCAAAATATACAGGTTGATTCACGTTATTCGACACGAAAGATTATGGCTAAATTTTTAGATTTTAAAAAAGTTTTGTATATGGAATGGATGAGGGTCTATTGGAAGTACATTTTAAAATTATTGTCATTGTATACAGGTGGTCCCAAAAGTATAAAATTGATTAAAGTTTTATTTTTTTTTAAATGGAACACCTAGTATATAAATGTATTTTCGGTATCTACGGACAAAAGTAAAGGTAGTTTTATTAAGGTTTATGGCATCTAAACCGTACCGTTCTTCAGATATTCGTGATTTTGTGAAAATGCAGCATCAAATTAAATGTTTAAAATCTCAGCACTTGGTTTCTTTTCAACCACCAAAATTGGCTGGTGGGCTAATAGTACATTGAATTTTTTGCGGTGTGTATTAAATATTAACTACTGTGCACCGAATGTCAATAAATGAACACCGAATTATTGCAAACTTCAAACAGTAATAACTCGTTTAATTTAAATTAGACACCCTGTATTTTATAGCATCATTAGAGGCAGAATTTAGTTTCCTATCAAAACTATTAAACATTCCTATAGCTTGGTCTTTGCGTTTTCTTGGAAAATTGATTTTTTTCTGAATTTGAGCAAAGACTCCCAATTTGCATTTTTGGACGCATTGTGTTATTTCTGAATCATTTTTAATCCTAATCTTAAACTGAATTGGCCCAGAAAATTTTAGAGAATTCAAAATTTTTAACTTAGAATTAGGAAAACTATTGTAATTGCAATATGCTAGTATCTCTATAACTCATGCTAAGAGTGTAATTTTTAACCCTTGATAAGAAACACAGAAAAGAAAATATACCTAAAATTCAAATAAATTAAAAGCCTTTTAGGTTGTTCATTATGTAACCTTTAATAAGACCTGAAGGACTGATGGTCATTTGCACCGTTGTGTAAAGGAAGAGCTTAAGCTAAGTGTAGTTTTGACTGAGATACAATAGTGTCATAGCCGAAACAACACTTAGTGCAAATGACCGTAAATGTAAATAAAATAACTTTTAGCGAGATAATGAGATGGCTATTGGTAATCTCTGCTTTAGAGTTTCATAATCGAACATTTATAATGCCAAATAATATGCTGTTGTTTATATTTCCTTTTTAACAATAATAATTCTAATAAATCGTTAAAAAAAGCATTTGTCTTGACCTTCAACATTAATAATTAATTTTCAGTGGATGAGTATTAAGAAGCTGGTTTAATGTATACAAGATCGTTCATAACTGCATTACTTAACGCTAATTTTTCAATTCAACAGCTGATGAGATAGAAGATAATGGAGAAACCATCTTTGCAATGAGATGGCAAAATCAGGAGGATATGACGTCTTATTGTCAAATTGTGTCAAAGTGTTTTCCATTATCCATTATTAATATATATATATATAATATGTATATAATATATATATAAACCTTTATCCATTATTTCTTAGCACATTCAATTATTTGCTTTAATGTTTTTGTTTATTAATCTACTCACAAACTCCAAACGAAACATATTTGGGCATAGAACAATATATGCAGCAAAACAATGTCGACGTTTCGAACTCAATTGAGAACAGTCTTAGAACTATTTACTATGATTGTGGGGTGTAGCGGGTTTGGGAGAGGGTAGAGTGAAACACCTTCATTTTCTCAAATCGCCGACGTTTCGACCATACATTTGTTTTTTTTTCAAGGCTGTAAAGAGAAAAAACCACATCCAAATCGGCCAAGATTATTACGAAGTATGTGACTGGTTATAAATTAATTTATTGTTACTCTAAGATTAACAATCCAGACAAGAAGCCCTTTAGGTCCAAAAAGGTACGTTTTTTGCCTGTGTTTGTTTTTGCCTCGGTTTGTTCTAGTCCAGCGTTTTTGGATTCTTGGAGATTTTTTAAAAATAACAAAGGAAAAAAAAGTCTCAATTTTTGATGCGTGGAACCATAAAATCATGATAATTTCAAACATTTTAATTTACCACTGATTTTACCGCCACCACGTTTGTAATGTGTCATCTTACGATACATAATGTTGCAAAATAAGTCTTTTAAGGGTGTTTAAGTGTTAAGTTTAAAGTGTGTGAGTCTCGCAAGTATTTATATACAGTTTTCCATTAAATTATATCCAGTCACATATTTCGTGATAACCTTGGCCGATCTTCTGGGTGTGGGTTTTTTCTTTATAGCCTTGAAGAAGACCAAATAATATGATCGAAACGTCGGCGATTTGAGAAAATAAAGGTGTTTCACTCTACTCTGTCTCCAACGCGCTACACTCCACGACCATTCTACAACATTTGGGACGCAAACTACTAACCATGACTGCTATTTCCTATGTCTAGGAATTGTCATATTTAAAAACAAATACCATCTCCAAAATACATACAAGTTCTGTAGCCTGCAGCAAGAGCTCAATAGAGATCGAAACGTTCGCCTTTTTACTGAGACTAAGGTGTAAACCCGGGAGTTTTGAAGTTGATTAAACATTCTATTATACGTCAAGTATTTACAAAAAATTATTAAACAATTAAAAAACCGATAAACAGTTGCAGCACCATGTTATTGTCATACTTTTCATATGTCATACTTTATACTGATTCAATAGACAGATGGTGTGTCATTTTGAATTTCACCACTTTCTTCTCATCTCATTTAATCTTAAAACACATTTTTGAATTATATTTATCTCATATTTTTATGCTAGTCATTCATTGCTCTGGCCTACGCCACCAACCACAAAAGAAAATATGAAGGAACGAATCAGAGAGGCCCTCATAAGCATAACTCCCTATATGTTACGCAATGTGAGTGAAGGATTTAAAAACAGAATACGTTTGTGTTTAGAATCAGACGGTCTTCATTTTGAACAAATTTTATAACTGTTTGTTTTTGTTTGTTTTAGTCTTATGTTGACTTGTTATTTATTGTATTTCAAATTGCCACTAATATTGCACTTAATTTCTTTGTAATAGAGATGCTAAATTTTATAAGAACTCTTGTATTATAATGTTTTATTGTTTTATTTGATATTTTATGCTAAATAAAGCCACTTTAACATGCAGATGACAGCTAAATAATCTTCATGATCATAATTTTGTAACTTATAAATTAAAATCTGACAAATACGGGGTGTTCATTAGAAAACTTCGTCTAGTTGGTTGTGAAATGTCAAAGGAATAGAATGGAGAAACAAAAGTCCATTTACTTTCATTATGCCATCCTTTTCTGTCAAAATTTTATAGCCTCCTAAATGAGGTTTTCTAATGAACACCCAGTACTAATGATAATAAATTTTGCTTTCTCAAAATAAGGTATTGTAACAGGTAAAGTAGATTACTTAATTCGTTTATGTCAGCTCAAATTCAGAAAAAAATCAATTTTCCAAGAAAACGCAAAGACCAAGCTATAGGAATGTTTAATAGTTTTGATAGGAAACTAAATTCTGCATCTAGCGATACTATAAAATACAGGGTGTCTAATTTAAATTAAACGAGTTATTACTGTTTGATGTCTGCAATAATTTGGTGTTCATTTATTGACATTCGGTGCACAGTAGTTAATATTTAATACATACCGCGAAAAATCCAATGTACTATTAGCCCACCAGCCAATTTTGGTGGTTGAAAAGAAAGCAAGTGCTGAGATTTTAAACATTTAATTTGATGCTGCATTTTTACAAAATCACGAATATCTGGAGAACGGTACGGTTTAGATGCCATAAACCTTAATAAAACTACTTTTACTTTTGTCCGTAGGTACCGAAAATACATTGATATACTAGGTGTCTCATTTAAAAAAATACAACTTGAATCAATTTTATACTTTTGGGACCACCTGTATACAATGACAATAATTTAAAAATGTACTTCCAATAGACCCCCATCCATTCCATTTAAAAAACTTTTTTAAAATCTAAAAGTTTAGCCACAATCTTCCGTGTCGAGTAACGTGAATCACCCTGTATATACAAATAAAAAATAATAATAAGAAGTGAGTTCCGAAATTTTTTTATACTAAATATGTATTGGCATGATCAAAACCTATCTCCCATATTAGTAAATACTATTCGTCCCGTAACACCCTGTATATACACATGTTAAATGCTTGTGCTGTGCTTCTTTAGTAAGTATATCGACCTATTACATTGCCTATATTGTTTTTAGCTTTTTTAGGAAGCAACCCATATTTATTTTATAATTCTTAAATTTAAAAAAAAAAATTAATATACAAGACTTTACATAAGGAAAACTTTTGCGAGAGAATCAAATGTAACCAGGTAACACAGTCTATCTCACAAGATTTTGACAGTTTGAAGTGAAATAGCCTGTGTTATCACCTTACGTAGTATGAGTCTAGAAAGCTCGCTAAAACTCCGCTAAAATTTTTTTTAAATGTTTTTTTACATTTTTTGGTGTTCTACTATACCCTATAAAAACAATTGCCACGCAACGTTTTAGTTTTCTGAAGTCATCGTCAGGTTAGTCAATCACGAATCTGTAATTTTTATTGCAAATTTTAAATCGTTTACTTCTAAGCAACATATATTGCAAAAAATATTAATTTAACAAATGTTTACATTAAAACGCCACTTTAGGATATTTTTTTTTAATTTCAATTTTGACATCTTTCAACGACAGTTAAATGATGAAATTTTGCATTTTCTAAGAAAACTGAATTATTGAACAAATTATATTATATTTGTTATTTCCAACGAGAAACAATTGACAATATAGCCGTTTTCAGGAAGATATTCATCTAGCCAGCCATAGAAATATCGGTTTGTAGTGGCAGCTCTTCTTCCAAAAATTTTTCAACTGAAATCTGGGGAAATTTTTAAATTCTATTGGTATCAATGACATTCCGTCAAAATTTAAGAAATGGCATGAATCTTATGTTTTATTCTTGTTTTCTGCACGTATTTTGAGAAAGAGAGCTTAATATTACGTCTGTCGATTCCTTGGACGCATCTTTGTAAATATTTTGAAAAGTGATTCTCATATTTCTTTTTTTCTTATTCCAATTTTTATGAGTAACTTTCAAATAACTACACTGCCTATTATCATTAAACAGGCCTTTATGGGACTACTTTTATACTCAAAAACTCATATAGTGAAAGCAGAAAGTGAAATAAACCTACGACCTATCATGGATTTGATCCCTTGGAGAATAAAGCTATTTTTTAACAATTTCCTTAACTACAGTAGCAGAGCTGCATGCCTCGACTGCTTTTTGACTTTGTATGAAGACTGTGAGCAAAGTGCTGGATGCTTGAGAAATAGAAAATGCCACTTGTAGACAATAAAATCAAAGTAGGTAAACAAGAATTGCTCAGTGTCCAGTATTCAAGTTACATATTCAAGGTGCTATTGAATGATTTTACATTATCCAAGATAAATGAAGAATGATCCTTTGACCATCTCAATTATCCATGAATAACCTGAACAAAAAATATGTGCGTTTCTGTTTATAAATTTGAATGTTCTGTTAAGTGATTATGTGGGGACCAATTTGAGAGCGACCATTGTGTCAGGGAGGGGTGACCATTGAGGGTGATCTCAGTTATGCAGAGTGCTAATTAGATATGTAAGTGTTAATCTCTCCGAAACACGCATATAACATTTGTCAAAATAACAATGAGTGTTTATATATTGTTGCAAACTCGGGGTTCAATAATTCCAGTGAAAAGATTTAACACGAAATCACTGTTTATTTATTTCTACAATTACACACGACTACTAAATAACTCATTATTTAACATTTTATAGCCTTCTATTATTGCTTCGTACTTTAGCTTACTTATAGCTCGATTAAAATACGACTATTCTACCGCGCGCTCGCGTTCACCTTTTATACACAATCCTAAAATTACAGAACAACCTAGAAAGTTCTTGATAAGAATTCTTGAATAATCTCACATAAAAAAAAGGTTGTAAACAACTGCCTTCTAGATTAAACCGAGCCATAAATCACTCGTGTCAGCCATGACGCAGCGCGGATAGGTCGCGAAGCTCCACCAACCACACACGCGTTGCCCCGCCTCCCATGCGGCGTCGCTGCAAATCGTAACAATATTATCATATTCCTATACATATACCACATTAAGTATATTAATTTTTTGCTAATGTGATGGGCCTCTGCAATGATTAAAATGGGCCTCTTGAAGTTTACATCCTGGGCTCTCCTATTTGAATCACCATACATTGTAAGTGTTTTGTATAATGTATTACCACAAAGACCCTTAGTGTGCCTTTGAATTGGATCTTCCATTCTTAGAACAAAGCCAGGAGCATGTGTATGTAATTATCTTCTTCTGCAAATATAATTTTTAATTATACTTAAGATTTTAACAGAAATCAAGCAGACATTTTTTATATTATGTCATGTCATGGTTTTTTCTCATAAGTGCTCATAACTCATTTCACTAAAAATTCCAAAACAATATATAAGTTAGCCCGAAAGTTTGTACCCAAATCACAAACTCTCAAGTGCATCTTTTAAGCCCAAGATATGTCCTAGAGCCCACATTGAGAAAAAAATGTATACAAGCAACTACGAAATCTACACTTTTTACACAGTTTAGATTTCCTACATTACAAACGCAGTATAATAATTGGATTTGAACAAAATTTTAGAAATAAAGTAGTTATGTTTGAAAATGACAAATTTTGAGGTTAAAATTCGATACATGCGTTCGTTAAGTTCGCTTCGCACCAATCTCCGATCTAGTAACTTTTCTGGTAACTTTTCAATTATTTTTAAAAGGTGCGTTTACAATGTACTAGTAGCTAGATGAATATCTTCCTGAAAACGTCGATAGAACAAATGTTACTAACCACACATTAATATTAATAAGACATTACAAACAAATTCTAATTAAAAGCAAACTTTATCATAACAAAAAGAAACATGTAAGAAATGAAAGAAATTTTACAAAATGTCTATCTTCTTTCAAAATACAGGTTGCACAACGTTTTAAAATAGCTGTGTAACTCGCATTAAAAAGTTTTTATTTATCCGATTTGTAAGAATTCGGACTCTTTGTTCTAATAGTTCAACCGTTCCTGCTGGTTCGTAGTCATAAAGTTTATTTTTCAAGTCACCCCAAAAATAAAAATCCATCAGCGATATGTACCGACTATTATTGAAACGAAATTTCGTTTATATTAAATTTACAATTGTTTTCTGCCACAATGCTTTTTATTCTAGGAAGAATTTGATTCTGGAAGATTTGTAGATACCGACCATTGGCCTTGCATTTACACATTTTTTTTTACGGTAGAGGATAATCCAACCAATTAAATTGTTTTTCTAATTTTGACATATAAAGTGGCACTTTTCAATACTGATGACAGTGACGTAACGTCCTACTTTTCGTAACTAGTTACGAAAAGTAAAATCTTTCGTTACTGGTGATTAAAAGTTCGTTTCACCTCCAGTTGCAGGTTTCGGTTGTGGCACACCGTTGCTATAGTTTTACGGTATTAAGTAGATTCAAAGTGGTTTAAAAGTAAATATTGAAGTTTAATAATAATAACTCTCTCTCTAAGTAGGTATTTGTAGTCAAAATTAGAAAAAATCTTGTATGAAACACGTGACGAGAAGCCTTTTTTGTGTATCTCATTCAAATTGCGGGAACTCGTTGCGCTCGTCCCGCAAACATCATTCGTTACACAAAATCGGACTTTTCGTAAATGGTTACATAAATAGCTATTTTAGATGATGCTACAATTTGATTTTTTCTATTGTCATTGTCCTTTAACGCGCCAAAATAAGTTCTCTTCGGACAAGTTCTCTCAGGGTATCAAAAATCTGAAACGTCGCATAGCAATTATTTTAACAGGGTATTGTAGAGCACAAAATATATTGTGCAAGAACCAAATTTTTGTTGTAATATAATATTTCGGCACAACACTCCCCAACGCCCGTAATAAGCGTTTCTAAGAACCGAAATTTAAGCAGAACCCGATATCTCGAGGGTTTTGTTATTTTAACTGGTAATAAATATTGTTACGGTAGGCAGCGACGAAGCGCCGGAGGCGGAGCAACGCGTGTGGTTGGTAGAGCCTCGCGACCTATCCGGGCTGCGGCATGGCTGACACGAGTGATTTATTGCTCTGTTTATCTAGAAGGCAGTTGTTTACAACCTTTTTTTATGTGAGATTATTCAAGAATTCTTATCAAGAAGGTTCTAGGTTTTTCTGTAATTTTAGGATTGTGTATAAAAGGCGAATAGCTCCGCGGTTAGCGAGGAGTCGTATTTTAATCGAGCTATAAATAAGCTAAAATACCAAGCGATAATAGAAGGCTATAAAGTGTTAAGTAGTGAGTTGTTTAGTAGTCGAATTGTACCTGTGTGTATTTGTGGAATAAATAAATAGTGTTTTCGTGTTAAATCGTTACACTGGAATTATTGAACCCGGAGTTCGCAACAATATGTTAAGTGACCATGTAGGCACTTATGATTTCTACCCTCGTCCTGGGAATTTAGCCTGGATCGATTGCGTAGATTAGTCTTTTTGGCTTTTGCTTTAAAGAAATATTTGGAGTCGGTTACTAGTGTGACGCTTACGAAACTGTGCGGTTGTGGTGTGTTTTGTGCCCGAGTTCTGTTGAATAGGTGAGTTTTCTCACTGAGTTTACCTTGTTTTTATCATGGTTATTATATTTTTCTTTTATTTAATGAAATATCTCAATTAACTCATATTAATTGATGAATATTTCTCAATAATTAAAAGTCAGGAATGATGTTAATTTCTATTCTACCGCTTATTGTTGTTTTGGTGCTTGGTATGTTTTTTTTTAGCGTACGATTGGTCGTATTGCTGGCGATTAAGGTACGAATAGTCGTATCGTTGGTTTAGGACGTCAGTCCTTAGAGATGTTTGACACATTTCTTATTAATTGCTGTTCATTGATAAGAACTGAAAGAATTTACCATTGCCTTTTGCACTGTGTGTGCGTGTTTGGCGATTATGGCACGAATAGTCGTGACTGGGGGTTTCGATCTGAACACTCAGATCTTGAAGTTGGCTTTTGGTTATTTGATAGATAATAATTTAGCCCCTTCTTGTGATGAGTTGAAGTTGGCCTGCCGCCGTGGGGACGCCCGATTATTTTTTTTTATATCAGTACTCAAAACTTGTGCTTCCGGTACGATTGGTCGTACTTGTGTTGATGTGGTAACATCTAGCCACTTGATAGGGATTAAAGGATTGTTTATCACATCATCGCGGCATTGCAGGGTGCGAATAGTCGCATCAGTGGTTATAAATAGCAATCCGGCCTCATGGAGATGATATAAATTTATTAAGAATAAATAGAGGATTGTCTATTGCATTTTCACAGATAGGCGTTTAGGGCGTAGTGGTCTGTGTCCGTAGGATAGATCTTTTCGATGCCAGGACATAGTGGTATGTGTCCATAGGACAGATTTTTTCGATGCCAGGGTATAGTGGTCTGTGTCCGTAATATAGATTTTTTCGATGCAATTCGTTGGATATAACTTCTCAAAGAAGTCATTAAGATTTGATATGTACCTTTTCAAGAATTATTGAGTTTCAACATATTTTCTCAGTTAAGTTTTAATTGAAATTTGTTTAATCAAGGCTTATAAAATGAGCTTGTTACAGTTTCTTAATTGAGCTTAACTTTAATAGCTTAATAATTCATATAGAATCAACTAGTGTTGAACAGGGTAACTCAACACCCTATTACTTTTATTTCAGATGCGTTTCACCTGTCTTGCGGTCCTTGTCTTGCACAATACTCGGTTCATCGTGTCTTTTATTTTATTTGGTTCTTTCCTTATTTTTAGTATTTTATTTTCATTTTTATTACTTATTATATTTATTGGCTTCTAAATCTTTAACTAAAAATATTACCAAATAAATCATATAGAAGCAAAGACGGGGTCCACCATCTTAATGATTGCAATTCATGATATTTTCCATTTTAACCCGACTTCAAAATTTGGGCTTTACAAATATTTTTCAGAAGCGAGATACGCTACAGAATTTTTCAGAAGTATGATGCTACAATTGTAATGTAAACTTTAATAACTAAAAGTGCTTTTAGTTATTAATTATCAAATAATCTGACAATTGAAATTTTTGATAGATTTAAATATTTTCTGAACTGTTTTAACGTCAAATTGAGATGTGCATGTCATTACCTAAAATATTTTCAGTTAAACGATGTTGTATCTCTAATAATAACGAAAATACTTGTACTGTCCGTATGAGAATGGGACAAAACATTTTTATGAAAAACCACAAAAAGATAAAAACGGGACAAATGGCCTACCGCTCATATGCGGTATCCGGGACAGTTCAAATGACGAAAATTGACGGCAACCCTCTATATCGACTTAAAATATTTTCAAGATGCCGGTCCTTCCGGTATAACTGTAGAGGTTAAATTGCGGAATTTAAATAGAACATTCCATATATTTTTGCATTTTTGGATTGTAAGAAAAAACTGTTGTAACACAACCTATTTCAATTTTCAACTGTTTTCGAAAAACTAACTTTGACACTTGACTTGTCCTTTTTGGTTAACATCACTCTCGGTTATTTTAAACTTTAAAACATTGTGTTTATATTCTAAAATAATTAGACATCTACTGCTTTCCTCCTCTTAAAACTACACAAAGATCATGTGATACTACTGGAGTGACAAAGGCTTGAGGAAGGTGGAAGCCACTGAAACTAACAGACATGTTTCTTGTAGTAAAGAAAACCGAGATTCCGAACACTCCTCTATGCGAGGGTTTAAAAAATGTATTTTGAAATTAACCAACACGAAAAAAAAGCAAAGACAGTGGTCGCTTTGCATAAATATCATGTCTGTGACGTTTCAATTTGATTTCATACTCAGTCACTTGCTGTTTTATTGACTTTATTTCACGTTTCTTATGCGACTTTAGCCGCACTTAATGATATCTTGTGGCACTAACGCCATGGCTACAACGTAGGCCATTCGCGGTTGGGTACCTTTTACTGCAGGAAAACGTGCTTAGTTTCGACCGATCTCCTGCCCCATTATAGATGTTAAATTGGACGCAGCATCATTGTATAAATACATCCTTTATTGGTATTTACTCTGCATATAATACCCATCCCACTGATTTAAGTTTAAAATTGCGCTCAGCCACGGTATGCTATGCGGCCACGTACGTTATCTATATCTTTTTTCGATCGAACTCAAGAAGAAAAACGAATATCGTCGATAACCAGCCGTGAAGAGTGAAAATCTGAAACATCTCTAATCATTTATGCCAACAATGACCAAAGCCTAGATATTATGGCTGGCGTATAATAAAACATGTTACGAAGCATTATACAGGGTAATAAGAAAGCTAATAGCATTAGCATGACTATAACTTTTTATATTAGGCAATGTATTTTTGTAAACGACCATGAAAGGTATTTAAGGCCTTTATTTTGAATTTATACTGTGTTGAGAGAATCAGTTTGGGTGAATTTAAACTCATCAAATAAGTGATCCACTTTTTTGACCACTTATATTGTTGTTTTTTTGATTTATTCTACAAAAATTTAGCATAAATCTCTTTACCGATAAAATTTGTTAAAGTTTAGGATTTCCGCAGGCAACATAAAAATACTTTGGTCGAATATGGGGTTGAATAAGTCAAAAATGTACACTAAGGTCGGTAGACTAGTAAATTCTCATTCGATTGATTAATTCTAAAAATTACAAATATATATTATTAAATTGAAATGAAAAATATAATTTTTAATATTTAGGTTTTTTGAGAATTTTTTCTAACCTAAATATACCACCAGGTGAAATACGTTACGAAGCATTTTAAATACAGGGAAATAAAAGGAAACTAAAAGCATTAGCATGATTATAACTTTTTATATTCAACATATAATCTAAAATCTTTTGCACATTTCTTTTTCATTAAAACAATAAATGAGCAATATTCCGAACTGTCCCTAATTGTATTAATCATCAACAACTTATCAATGATATCATTAAGTTTACCTTTCTTTTCAAAAGAAAGTCGACCACGCCTAAAGTGAATAGGTTATTCTTAAACTACAGATAATTTAGAGTCAAACTTTACATATGGCTGTAAACGTTTCTCAATAAAATAATAATAAATAAGCAAATTGTTCAAGGTTTTGTCATCAAAGTGTGTTAGGGTCAATGTCAAATTCAGCAGCCATATTTGAATCAGAATTATGTCAAACACAACCATATCAGAGACATAACTGATTTTCTCTATCTGTTTAGTTTTGTTTAATTTTTAATTTCTACCTAAAAGCCCCCAAATAACATTTAGGATATAGGGATTTAGGTTCAATAAAAAATAGGAATTCAATCTTTTGGCAAACCAAAAACTGATCATAAAGGTTTTTATTCATATTACCATTGTGATTGTGTACAAATACCTAGTCAGACATTTTAATTGAGTTAATTTCTCCAAGGTTGCTATTTAGCTAAAACTATAATACATGTCGCTCCAAGATTGAATCCCAAAATATTTCAAATATTTCAGAAATCAAGAAATTTTCTCGCAGCACCATCTACCTGCTTGTTGTGTCTGTGTGATAAGATAAAGTAAACGTAATTTGCAAATCTCGAGACCGCCTTGGCGATTTTCTTGACGGAATTAGTATGTAAATTTTTTTTTTACAGTACAGGACCGTATTTTCTTTTTCTGTTTTTGTGTACAGGGGGCGCTTTTTTGGTAAGATTTGTTTTTATTTAATGATTTGAAATATTGAAAATTGGACTAAACCTTCCTGGACCTGGAAAAAGTTAGCTGAAAACGAGTACAAACTTCAGAGTTTTAGTTTGAAAATAACAAAAATTGAGAGT
The DNA here is from genome assembly GCA_951812265.1 of Taphrorychus bicolor. NCBI lineage: Eukaryota > Metazoa > Arthropoda > Insecta > Coleoptera > Curculionidae > Taphrorychus > Taphrorychus bicolor. The sequence goes on from OX638297.1 coordinate 13,351,580, forward strand.
ATCTCGAGAACGGTTAAAGGACGAAAAGTTCCGACTTCATCGTTTTAGTTGGAAAAAGTTAGCTGAAAACAATACAAACTTCATGTGTTTATCTTTCAAAATATCAAAGTTAGTAATACCTCGAGAATGATTTAAGATTCTGAAAATTGGACTAGACCTTTGTCCTAATTAGAAAATGTTAGCCAAAAACGAGTGCAAACTTCATGAGTTTATCTCCGAATATAACAAAAGTTAGTAATATCTCGAGAATGGTTTCAGATTCTAAAAATTGGACTAAAGCTTCGCCTTAGTTGGAAAGAATTAGGTAAAAAGGAGTTTAAACTTCATGGCCTTATCTCTTAAAATAAAAAAGTTTGAGAGTGTCTCGAAAACCTTTAGAGCTTGCAAAAAAAAATTGCAATACATCATTTTATTTAAAGAAATTGAGCTAAAATCAAGTACAAACTTCAGTGGTTTCTCTTTAAAAATTTCAAAAATTAAGAGTATCGAGAGAACAATTAGAAATCGGGTAAAAAAATCTATTAGATCGTTTTAGTTAAAAAAAAGTTAGCTGACAACGAGTGAAAACAAACTTCAGTAGAAACGTTTTTGAAAATAAAAAAAAATTGTCAGTATCTCGTAAACGGTTAGAGGCTCATAGGTCTATTTTTGAAATTAAATTTTGTTTGTGAATATCTCGAAAACGGTTAGAGTTTGCAAAAAAAATTGCATTGCATCGTTTTCGTTAGAAAAATTTAGCTGAAAACTATTATTCCAGTAAGTACTTCTACACCAGATGAATGTGACGATTTATCTCAAAATTTATATAATATAAATATTTGAGAGGCAAACTTGAGCAATGACTTACACTTCTTACACTACTTACATTTCTCTGATAATGCCACAACTGCACAAGCCAAACCTGAATTTTTTTCTGAATCATTTTTTAGATTTTGTTTTTCAATTTATTGCCATATTTTTGATGCAACGTAGTGATTGTTGCTAAATGGAGTTGAAATCTAATATATTCAACGTTTCGACTTTTGGTTACTGTATGCCATCATCGGATTCTTTTCTTCATCAACGTATTCTTTTTTTATTACAACTATTGCTTTATAAATATGACACGCCCAAACAGTCAGTTTTTTGTATGACTGACAAAATAGCTTTAACGAAGGCCTTTCGATTGATGCTGACTATTCAATTTTATCGCTTTTAGCATACAGAAACTGAATGCTTGGGCAGGGATTGTAGGAGATCATATCGTTTGCCCGTTTTTATTGAGGGTAATTTGAATGGCCTACTTACCTTCATCTTCTTGAAACTAATGTTGTTCCGCGCATAACTAACATACCGAAAAATGACGAAAATTTGCTTAAAAATGAAGCAGTTCCAGCACTTACTCACTATGTAGTTCCCGTCCGTGAAATTTTGTTCAATCGGTTTTCTGGACGATGGATTCAAAGACGTGGTCCTATCATATGGCCGCCTAGATCACCCGACCTGTCACCGTTGGATTATTTTTTAGGGGAGCATTTGTAATCCAGTGTGTGCAACACAATCGGCCAACATTTAAGATCTTAGGCAGAGGATAATAAAAGAATGTCGAAAATTGACTCCGCAAAAGTTCGCGCTCCGTGCTCTCTTTCAAAGTCGAATCTATTATTGTATGGAAGTTAACGGAAGTCACTTTGAACAATTACTTTAACGGTCATTGCTAACTTATAACTAGTTAATAACTAAAATAAACATTTAAAGTTTTTAATTCTTTTATGTCTCAATTTCATGGGAATACACAAAATTAATAGTAGACTGCTTTTCTTATGAAATAACCTTTGCAACGATATGCCACACATGGTGTGGTGACATTTGAAAATTTATAGGGGGTGGCTGTGACGGCTAAGGGGTTGATGACAGCAACTCAGATTTTCTGTTGCAAAGATGTCCCCTTTGCTTTCGTTGAACAACCGTGGTATAGGTAACATAATTACATGAATGGAATATGACCAATCTGTCAATTAATACTGAGCTTGCTAAATGAATATCTATTCGAAATGAACCATAATTTCCAACACTATAAAACTGTTTATACAGAACGGAGCAAAGAACACTTGCTGCTTTGTAGAAAGCTCCTTGAGTAACCAAAAATACCAGAAATAGCAAAACTTACCATACGAACTAAAATTTCGTAAGCTTAAATTAAAAAGCAGGGTTAACTGGGCAGATTTCCGATCAATCAAAAAAAACCTACATATCTAGAAATATAAAAAAAGTTGAAAAAATAGGAAATAAGCATACAAAAAAAAAATCACGGGATGCCGAGAAAGATGTAACAGAGCTGGAGAAACTCGGCTTGTTGTCGAAGACTTTAGGAAGAAAAAGCCGGAAGAAAAAGCTTTATTCACCGTAAACCTAAGGAAAACCTTGCAAAAGAAACTGCTGAACAGGATACAATGAAGAGTGTCAGGGAAAAGAAAGAACCAAAAAAAAGGAAGCGGAGATTGATACGGTTATTTTGAAGGAACGTCCAGAAAAGAAAGAGGAGAAAACTGCGGAAGAAACTATTGAAATAAAACTACTATACCGAAAAAAAACAGACACTTTTGGAAATAACATGCCGGGCTTAAGGGTCCAGTTTTCGAATTGCCTGTCGAAAGAATAATATGCACCTGCACTACAGAGATTGTCAAGAACACTACAAGATAAAACTTCCAGAAAAAAAAAACAAAGAAAAAGTACCAAACCAGCCTCGGGAGAAAGAGACCGAAGAAGAAGTTACCAAGCTCCAACGGGTTCGAAGAGTTTAATATTTTGCTCCTGTGAGAGTTCTGTTTTCGGAACAAAACTGTCCAGTTCCGTTTCGAAAACAGAACACCTATCAATTGTTAGGTATGTTTGTTCACTTATGTTTTCACTTTAGTTGTTGCCAACTCAATGACGTAAAAAAATAAGAAAATACCCAACCACTCCCAGTTCTAAGTTTGTTTGAGGTATTCAAATGAAGCACGTGATTTTCTCGATATGCTAGGGGCAATTGTGCAAATCTAAAATCTGCTTTCTGAACCAGCTATTTTAAACAACTTAATTCCTTCATGGGCTTTCTTTAAATTCTATAACTATAAAAATGGTATGTAGTTATGTGAGAAAACCCACACTGTACAAAAACCATCCAATATCAAGATTTAGAGGTAAATTGCTTCGAATGATGGCGTGCTTACGACCGATGCAGCGATTACTTGCGTGTCAACATTAATCAAATACGACTAATACCTGAAGTTAGACAGAAACCAAATTTGAAGGAGTCGGAACGAAAACATTTTAATCCAAAAACGAGGGAAACCTAATAAAATTAACTATATTCTGCAGTTGGTTTGGGGTTTTATTGCTTAAGCGCACGCCACTTACTCCTTGTTAGGTTTTAAATTAAATTTGCATGGCAGGGTGGATGTGTGTTTTTCGAGGTAGAAAGTGGGATAATTCCACACTGCAAGTTTGGTTAAGAAGAAAAAAGTGTTAATTTTTCCCACGATGGCGTGTCTGACATACCAAATTTCGACATAGCCCTACCTCTATGCATGGGGCTCCGCAAAACAATGAGCCTAACAAATTGCCTTATAACCATGGAGGAATAAGGCGTATTAAGGTGCAAGTTTCACCGATTCAATGAACAAAGGAAGGTAAATCTAACTAGTGAAACCGTAATCGGGATACAATTTTCTCGTGTTGAATCAATCTCGATAATGGCAGGATGATTTCGGAGAACGCGTGCATCGTGCGGTCGGACAGAAAATTAAAAAAGCCCGGCAAACGTTGTCATTTTCGTAATTACCTAAATAAGATTTTTATTGCTGTTCTCTCTGTTGCGAATGTTGATTCTAGTCATTACTTACGTTTGTGCATACAATCAGTTTAGCTCTGGTTGTGTTAAAATTGCTTGCCGGAGACGTGATTCGGATTATGTTTCTACGACGAAATTGACTGACGAGAAACAAAATCACCATAAATAGCTGGCTGAGTTTGCAACAATGTATTAAATTGTCCCCCCTCCTCCTCTATTTTGGCTATTTTTATTTAAACAATAGAATTTGGTTCTCATTTGTCTTGTGATTATTTGTAATAAGTAAGCATATAAAAAAATTAAAAGTAGAAAGACGTTTTGAAGTGACCTAGTTGCTTCTAGCTGAAATCATAGAAAATTATTTATTTTAGTATAATGCCTTTTCCACAAAGTCCGGCTTTGCATCATAACTGTAGCATAGTTGTTTTTGGAATCATAATTTTTTCGGAAGGCAATGGAACAACATTCCATGTATGGCTGTAAGTTCTTCATCAATTGCCTTTTTCCATTCCTTGGACGACTTGCTTTGTTTTCTTCTTCCTCAAGTGCCATATCAGGTGTACCAATTACTCGGGCAAGTTTTTCTCGATTCTGCGCCAATCGAAATAGTTCCTCTGCGCTGCGTATACCGGTCCATTAACGGATGTTCCTCAGCCAGGAAGCCTGTTTTCGTCCTACTCCTCTACTTCCTCCACTTTTCCCATCATGACCAGTTGTAGGATTCTGTATGGCTCTCCTCTGAAGACATGTCTAAGACATGAGATTTTTCTGCACTTAACTGTATTTAGTAGCAATTTAAATTAGCTAAAGCTAAAGATTAACTGTAGCGGCCTTAATGGTCCAGATCTATGCCCCGTACAGCAAAACCGACCATATGTAGGATTTTTGCCGTAATTTTAGGTTCAGATTGTCATTGCAGAATAGTGGTTTTGATTTTCCTGAATGTTGTTAGGGGTGTCTCTATTCTACATCTTATTTCTCTATCTGGATTTAGATGTTCGGAGATATAACATCCAAGGTATTTAAAGTGGGATATTCTGTCTATATTTTTCTTACCGATCTGTAGTGCAGCATCAGGATGTGGTTGTCGACTGAAGACCATATATTTTGTCTTGTTGATATTTATGTTGAGCCCCATTTCTTATCCTTCTGCGTTTACACAGTTTAGTAGATGTTGCAGGTCTTCTAGTTTGTCACTCAGAATGAGAGTGTCGTCAGCATATCGCATCGTATTTATATATTCTCCATTGATTTGTACTCCAATTTATTGTTTTTGAGTAGCCCGTTTAAAGATTTTATCTGAATATATGTTAAAAAGCAGTGGTGACAATATGCAGCCCTGTCTGACGCCTCGTAGAATTTGGCTTTCTTCTGTGAGTTTTCCGTTTAGTCATACTGCTGCGTGCTGTCTCTAGTATACATTTTCGATAATTCTAACGTCCCTGCTGTCTACCTCCATGTTGCTTAAGATGTCTATAAGTTTTCTGTGTGGCACTCTGTCGAAAGCCTTCTCGTAATCAACGAAACACACAAAAACGTCTTTGCGCTGGTCACGGCATTTTTGTAGTAGTATGTTCAGAGCAAACAGTGCCTTTCTAGTTCCTAAAGCGTTTCTAAATCCAAACTGGGTCTCATCCAAATCTGCCTTAACATTTGGATCTTATCCTCCCGTGAATTTGAGAAATCTGAGAAAGACCTTCAAGGTATGGCTCATAAGGCTTATTAGTCTATACTCACTGCATCGTTTTGTTCGTTGTTTTTTTTGGAATTGGAATGAATACGGATTTCATCCCATCTTCCGGTATGTCTCCAGTCGTGTACACCGCATTAAACAGTTTGACTAAGATTCCAATGTTTTTCTCTTTGATCATTTGTGACAGCTCCGTTGGGATGTCACCAAAAAAGCCGTCGGTGGCTTCTTTGGTTTTTGCGGATTTTATTGAAAATAGAACCTCACTCTTGAGAATTTCTGGTTCTCCGTCTACATCAGCGTGGTCATCGAAGTTGGATTCATTCGGTCTATTATTTGCTTACTTACTTTGTACGCTCTACAAAGGTCTAACGTCTCAGAAATTTCGAGTTCAATCTGATTGTGTTGAAGAGTATCAATGTCGGTGATTTTACTAGTCAATAGGCGGGGAACCTCATGCTATTTCACTTATTGGCGGTCTCCAATTTCTTCTTTCTCTGTGACATAATCTGCTATTTTATATTCTGTAGTTTGCATAATCTCAGTTAAGTCGACCTCGTTAGACAAGGAATGGTAAGCCTTTTTCGCTAGTCGGCACATCTTCTACTGCATTCGTTGAAAAATCTATTTCTGTACTTACATTTTGGACACTGACAATAATATAGTGGAGAACAAGAACAAAAAAAAATCGTTGAATTCACACTGATCAGTCCACTCGTTCCAAAGTTATCGACGGTCAAATTTGAAAATTAAGAAAAAAGAGGAAATTTAAAAAAAAAATTTAATTTTGTTTTTGCAGTTTTTGGTAGAAATAAGACGATTTTAATCCGCCATGAACGTAACAAAGCGAATTGGAGTGACACTGGTCCCTTTAAAAAGTATTTTTTTAAATGTTAAAAAAGTAGATTTTGAATGTGGAAAAAAAAATGGGCTATATAAGTGGTCTATCTCCGTAACCATTCAACCAATGAAAATGTGGCTAAAGGTGGGAAGAATGGGGGCATATGAACAGTGGAACTCCGAGCGGTACATTCGTTTCAAAGTTATCGATGACCAAAGCTGAAAATTAAGAAAAAAAGAGGTAATAACCTACTTGGACCTTTTCATATTGTTTTAATTGTTTTTGGTAAAAATGAGATTATCCCTCATGAACGTAACAAAGCGAATTTAACTGAAACTAGTTCATTAAATAAGCTTTTTTTTAAAAAAAAAAACCTCAAAAAGTGCAGATTTAGAAGTGCCTAAAAATCAACAACAGAAGGAGTGTATCTCCCAAACCCCTGAAATGGACTGAAGTTAATGGAGGTGACAGTGAAGGATAAAAACAGTTAAAATTCATTGGATTCACTCTCGTTCCAAAGTTATTGACGGTCAAGCTATAAGTTTTTTCTAAACGTCAAAAAATTTGATTTTGAAAGTAAAATTTAAGAAAAATAGGTAATAAAAATTGATTTTGCGGTTTTTGGTAAAAATTAGATCATTTTAGTTCCCCATAAACAACGTAAATGGGAGTGAAACTAGTCCATTAATTTAAAAAAGCAAATTATAAAAATGCCTAAAACTCGATCATAGGTTCCAAACCATTGAATAAGGGTGATGGTGGAGAACAAAAACAGTAAAAAGGCGTGGGATTCTCTCAGACCGGTCCATCCGTTCCAAAGTTATCGATGGCCAAAGTTGAAAATTGAGAAAAAAAAGGTAATACACCCTTATTTGGACTTTTTAAAATTTTTGTGTGGTTTTTGGTAAAAATGAGGCTCTCAAGCACGTAGCAAAGGAAGTTTAACTGAAACTAGTCCCATAAATAAACTTTTTTTGTCCCATAAAAAACAACAGAAGGGCGTATCTCCTAAATCCCTGAAATGGAGTGTAGTTAATGAAGGTGACAGTGAAGAACAAGAACAGTAAAAATCCGTTGGATTCACTCTACCCGGTCTATTCGTTACAAAGTTATTGACGTGCAAAGTTGAAAATTAAACAAAAATAGATAATACACCCCCTTTGGTGTTTTTCAAAAAAAATTGCTATATTTTTTTGCTGCTTTTTATTATAAATGAGACTTTAGCGATCATCCATGAACGTAACAAAGCGAATGGGAGTGAAACTAGTCCATTAGATATCTCTTTTTTTAGAACCAATGGGACTGTATTAATATAGGAGGGGAGAGAAGAAAGTTGAAATCATTCCGACTGCTCCATTCGATCCAAAGTTATCGACGGTCAAAGTTGAAAATAAAATTTTGCAAAAGTTTTTTTTTTGTTTTGGTAGATATAAAACGATTTCAATCCCCGATGAAAGTAACTAAGCGAATGAGAGTAAAAATCTCCTTTAAATAAGCTTTTATTTTAACGTAAAAAAGTAGATTTTGACAGTGAAATTTAAGAAAAAGAGGTAACAAAAGTTTGCAAAACTGGTTTTGCCGTTTTTGGTGAAAATTATATGATTTTTTGTGTTTGATTTGATGATTTCTTGGCACTGATTAGGCATTTGCTTTATTTATGGGGGATTAATCACCCAGAAACAAAGCAAATGGGCGTGAAACTAGTCCATTAATTGTTTTAACGTTAAGAAATCAAATTATAAAAATGCCTAAAAATCGGATCATAGAAGGAGTATATCTCCGAAAACATTGAACCAATAGGACTGTGGTTAATGAAGGGTGATAGTGGAGAACAAAAACAGTAAAAATGCCTTAGATTCACTCAGATCGGTTTATCCGTTTCAAAGTTATGGTCGGTAAAAATTGAAAATTGCGAAAAAAGAGGTAATACTTTAATTTTTGGATTTTGATTTTTTTTTTTCAAAAAAATGTTGCAATTTTTTTTTGGTTGATTTTGCTAGAAATGGGGCGATATGAACGCCTCATTAATGTAACAAAACGAATGGGATTAAATGTTGTCCCTTAAGTAAGATTTTTTTAAACGTTGAAATGCAGGTTTTCAACCTCGACTCTATCTCTGAAACAATTGCACCAATATGACACTGGTTAATAGGTGGTGATAGTGGAGAAAAAGAGCAGTAAACAAACCGTTGCGTTGAGTCAATCACCCATCAGACAGTAATTTACAGATAGTTCAGGCTAGTAGTTCATTCCGAAATGTCCGAGATGAACACTACTAAAAGTGCTAATCGATGATCAAGGCGACTTGTGATGAGTTTTTTTGGTCTAGTTTTTGTTTACTTTGGTTGTGAGTTTAAATTTAGAATGTAGAAATGTTGGACAATTATGAAGAATTAAATACCAGTTTATAAATAAATCCTATAATTTAATTAAAAAAAAAACAGCTTTATCGTCAATTATATAATAGATCAAACTATTATAAATTTCAATCACAACGAATTATTGAAAGTAATGACAAATATAAATTTAAAGGTGAACCTCCATAATTCTTCTTTGAATTTAGATTAACTTGGCAGCTTTTTTAATCACCTCAAAATACTGGGTAAACAAAGTTCCAAAAGCTTCAACCGGTAATGTACACATTAGTTTTTTTCAGCTGTTTCTTCTCTTCTTCAGCTTAAATATTCGTCAACCATTGCTTGCCCTAGATGAAGCTATACTCTGTTCAGCGAGGGTTAAATATTACGTCATAAATTGCAACGTCATACAAAAAAAAACGTCTGTCTCTGATAAAATGTCAGTTGAACTGGTTAAAAATATGGTATTTAGTCTTCAAAAATACATCAAATAAAAACTTACCTTGAACACTGCTTCTACTGGTTTTTCGTGCCACTTTTTCTCGCTGAAAGTAGTCAATGAGTCTTAATATCAAAATTTGTTCCTTTTCACCGTAGGGCCAAGTAACCATTTTACAAAATTTTACACTCTTTTGCCGGTGATCCAGAATTTCTAAATTTCGACGACATTTTGATATTAAGTGTCACACTGACTTTAGCTGGTGGTTTTATTATTAATAAGAACTAATAATACGCTTGCTTTTTGGCGATATTTTTCTAATGAAATGAGATGAGGAATGTGACGTCATATTGAACCCTCGCTGAACAGAGAGTAGTTAATTCTTAGCAAGACCCCGCTCACCCCGCTCACCTTTTTTCTTGTTTTATTTTGATGGCTCTTTTGGCTCTTCCTTTGATGTCTGTTCTTCAACTAGACCCTCTTCTTTTAGGATTCCAATAGGGTCTTTGTCCACAGTTCTTTCGCTGTCTTCCATTAGACAGAATAACTTATTTACTCTCCAAAATACAATTCAAGAAGTCTCATAATTTAGGGGGAGTTCCTTTGCGATGAGATTTCAGATGATCCTTTGGATGAGATTTTAGTTGATCATTGGGACAGTTTTCTTTCTGAAAGTTCCACCGAGGAGTAGTTCACTTTTCTCAGTGGAGTTCCTAGTCAAGTAAATAAACTTTATGTCTACTGTCAAAATTTTGAAAAGTGTGGCCGATTATTTCACTCATTCATAAATTTTCCCATAAGGAGAGTGTGTTTATCAAAAAATTACTGAGGTAATTCCACGTTGTCTAGGCGACGTGGATTCCTCGCAAATTTCACTCGTCCTAAATGACTCGTGAAATTATCGAAAACATGCAGTCGTGAAAAATTATCGGTAATTTTAAAGCTCTCGTGGTATTACCCCCGAAAACCTGCGCAGAATTTCCAAAAATTAAGACCGATCAAGGAAAAGATAAAAGTTGTTCTTTAGTTTAATTTAATTTAGTTATACTAAGGGAGTATAACCCACTAGTCGCCAACATAAAAATTAACCTTAAAAAAGTAAAAAAAAAAACAACAAAAAATTTAAGTTTTCTATAAACGATGTGAACACCAATTAACTTGAAAACGAACTGAACGACAGCATCGACACAATGACAGTAACAAATAGCAATACGGTAAACAAAACGTGAAAATACATCATTAAAATATTGGAAGAGAACACAGCAAACCACACCAAACCAAAAAAACAACGACAGATGACTGGAGAGATCCTGGAACTCATGGAAGAAAGACGAGAATGCAAAAACAACGCAGAGGAATACAAGAACAAACAAAAGGAAATAAAGAAAAAAATCAAAAATGCAAAAGAACAGTGGATGGCGGATAGATGCAAGGAAATGGAAGAACTGGAGAGAAGACACGATACCTTTAACATGTACAAAAAGTCAGAGAGTTAGCTGGTCTGTTTAACAAAAGATCCCCTAGTCTCTTGGTGGACAACGCAGGCAAACCATTATAACGAGGAAGAAGTTCTTAATGCATGGAGCCAATACATAGATGATCTGTTCAAAGATAATAGACCGACCACGATGACTATTATATACGACAATGAAGGACGAGATCAGTGAAATCTTAAAATCTGAAGTCCTATTTAATATAAAATATGCAAAAACAAAAAAAGCAACGGGACCTGATGATATCCCAGTAGAACTCCTCCAAATTATCAACGAGAAAAATATTTATATCTTAGTTAAACTTTTTAGTGATATACAACACGGGAAAAATATCAGAAGAATGGCTGAAATCTGTATTCATAATAATTCCCAAAAAACAACAAGCCAGGAGGTGCAACGATCACAGGCTAATAAGCCTGATGAGCCATACACTAAAGGTGTTCCTTAACATTATATACGCTCGAATAAGAAACAAATGCGGAAGTTATTTAGACGAGACGCAGTTCGGCTTTAGAAATGCCCTTGGTACCAGAGAAGCAATGTTTGCTCTGAATGTTCTTCTCTAAAAATGTCGAGACCAACATAAGGATGTTTTCATGTGTTTCATTGATTATGAAAAGGCCTTCGACAGAGTGCAACACGAAAAGCTCGTAAATATATTGAGAGATATTGGTGTTGATGGGAAGGAGTTACGAATAATTAAGAACCTGTACTGGCGACAGGAGGCAGTCGTTCGAGTCAATAGAAGATTTACAGATGAACATCAAATCCAACGAGGCGTTCGAGAGGGATGTGTCCTGTCTCCACTGTTGTTCAACCTATATTCTGACAAAGTCTTCAAAGAGGCTTTATATGAAAAAGAATTCGGGGTCAAAATCAACGGCGAGCTGATTAACATCATGCGCTATGCTGACGATACGGTTATTTTATGCGAAAATATGGTACAGATGCCATATGGGCTCCATATGGGCTCCTTCTCGAACTGAGAGCCATCTGCCATGAAGTATTTGATCTAAAATACGCTGGTGGATGTCGCCTGCTTCTGCGAGATACAACATCTCACAAACTATGGACTTCTGCTGTTATCCTACATCTGCCTTCATGTCTCATATTATCTGTAGGATAATATAGAGGGAGTTTTTTAAACTCGTCTACTAACCAATCTACCGTATTACGTTTTAAACGAAAATTGAATTGCAAGTAAATTGTATATTAGGTAAATTTAGGGTAAATTGGAGCTATAAACGAGGTAAAAAAACCTGTATTATATATACACCTACTTCTTTATCCGTGAATTTATAAACAACGTCTTCTACGAAATTTTTGATTTTCGGTATTTCTTCCCTACTCTCATTTTCTAGAGCATACTGATCATATTCTTCCTCACTATCACTTGAAGGAGCCAACAATTCAAATAAAAGTTTTATGTGTCAGGGTCTCCAAAGTCTCATAAATTCTGTTAGTGCAGGGGGACAGGAAATGGGACTGAATATAAATGTTGCTAAGACAAAGTTTATGGTCTTTAGCCGTCAGCCATACCTCAACGCATCACTGCAGATAAATCGGCAGAATGTTGAGAGAGAGAATTTTAAGTTCCTCGGATGCTACACCACCGAGCGACCCGGATAGGGAAATTAGATGTAGGTTTGAAACAGCACGTACAACGTGCTGTTTTGTAATGACAGCTTGAACTTAAAGCTGAGAAAAAGAATGACTAAATGTTATATTTGGTCTGTACTGTTGTATGGAGCTGAAGTCTGGACACTGACAGCTGCCACAATCAACCGTCTAGAAGCATTTGGAATGTGGTTGCTTAGACGGATGCTAAGACTACCATGGGTGGCTTTGCAAAGAAATTAAGCAGTCTTAGACAGGGCAAATACAGCTCGTGAGCTTTTGACAACAGTTAAATGTCGAAAACTGGCATACCTCGGCCATATTTTGTGGGCTATAATGAAGGGCAAAATAGAAGGCCGCAGGGGCGTACGAAGAAAACTAATCTCCTGGTTAAATAACATCGGGGAATGGTCAGGCATACATAGGGTTAAACAATTGTTTAGAGTGGCTGAAACAGGGATCAGCTCGCCATCGTGATTGCCAACGTCAGGGGGACCTCACAGGGCACAATAAAAGAAGATAAATCCAGCTAGCTTACTGGTTTTGTGGGGCCACACGTCCTTGAACATATATTAGACATCCTTTGTCCTCATGGAAAATTAGCTCCCTCTAGCCGCTAATTTATCAGTTATTGTCGGGTTAAGAAGTATGTTTTTCAAAGTCGGCTTAGCCTTGATCTGTTTTTAATCGGATCCGCATTTTGGTCAACAACAAACGGAAGTGTGCACCCAACGATTTTTCGGCAACTTAAGGGTGGTCTTCAATTAGTCACCAGGCGCCTCCGCTATCGGGCGTTGCGGACCCCGGCTTAATGACGCCGGATGACAATTTCATCAGCAGAATAAAGAAACCGCTATTAAGTATTATGATTAAAGGTAATTCCATTGTCGTTTCTAATGCCCTGGGAATCGTTGGCAAATTGCCGATGATATCGGGGACCTACGAGGAAAAAATTGTCACCAGCGACCGAGCTTTCTGTAGGGACTAAATGCGTAATTACTGGAGAAACGTCGTCAGATTGTTCCGTAAGTTTGCTTAAATCGCATGATAAAATTAATTAGAAGTAGACATGCGAAGTAATTAGTAAGAATTAAAAGTTACTTAGAGAACCTAAACAAAGTTGAATGTAACAAGTAACTGTCTTTAGCAATTTACTGCGAATTTGAGTAAAAAGAAGAGATAAGCTCAACTGTATATCCTTCACTTATTCCTTAACATCTGGTTACTTTTAAAAAAATGCATTTTTTTATGGACATGTTAAGAAGATACAAAAAAAATCAAAGTTAGATTTCCAAAGCGTGCTTGATGTCAATAATAAGTGAATGGTTTATATCCCTATCAACCTATAAAAATACCCTTTTATCAATTTTGTCTCTCTTACCAGTTACTTCAGTAGCAGTTTAGTTAATATAGAACCTTTAATTAGCTAAATTGTTGTTGATTTTTCTAATATCTCACCACTAAAGTACATAATTATTAAACAAAAAAACCCACGATGTTTTAGAGTTCTTAACTTTGTTATTATATCACCGTGGAATAACGTCAAATCTTTAGTGACGGAATAATACCTCCCTGCGTGTAACAATGCCTACAAAAAGTAATTTTAATCTGATGAATAACTTTTAGGTAAAAAATTTAATCGAACGGAAAGGCGACGATCGGAGTGTAAAATTGATACGCGGAGATGTAAAATAAAGTCGTTGTTTTCTTAAATACCTCGATTCGAATTAATCTTCTTTTTACCATTTAAAATTGTGTTGGTTTTAAATGCAATGCTACCTACCTCCCATCAGACAATCGATTTGTTTTTTTTTCGTTACCACCGACGTGGTACCAATGCGATGGTGTTTGTCTTTTCCTGTTAGTTTTGAAATTAAATTAGACCCATTGTTTTAATATTTTTCTTAAGTTAACTAAGACGAATGTCGATAAAATATGTTTCAGCAGCGACGTTCCACTTGCGGTCTTGCAAGTGTGATTTTTTTAGAACTAAATTTCAATTTTTACAGAAAGTAGATTTCCTAAAATCATTGCTCACAGCTATTAAGAAAGGCTTTATCTACAAATCCAAATGTTTATTTTATTCCCAAGAATTTTGACCCAAAATAGGAATTTTATTTTATTTGTGTGTATTGCGGTGTGTTGTCTGAGAGAGTTCAATTCAAAGCGATAAGCAGTGACACCTACCAAAATTTTTGACTTCCTTTGCAATATCTAAATATATAGCTCTAGTATGTAAAAAGGCAAATGTCAAAAAATTTACAAAACAGATAACAACAAGTATTGTTATTTTATTTTCAACATAACCAAACATAACAAACATCACATTTGGCGACGTATTCCTTACAAATCTCGTGGAAAATCACCCCGTTACACAAACAAGTACTTACTATAAAATATCATCAAATACAGAAACAAGGCCTTACCAATTATGGATAATTAAGTTGCAAACCTCGCACACTTCAATGTCAGTTCATACAGGGTAAATGTTGATGGGCTTTTGCAAACAGTTTCTTATTATATTCGTTTTCAGGAAGATATTCATCTAGCCAGCCATGCAAATATCGAATTTGTAGTGGCAACCCTTCTCCCACAAAATTTCAACTGAAATCTGGGGAAATTCTTATCTTTTATCGGTATCAATGACATCCCGTCAAAATTTAAGAATTGGTATGACGCTTATGTTCTATTCTTGTTTTCTGTACCTATTTTGAGAAAGATAGCATAATATTACGTCCGTCGATTAGTTGGAAGCATTTTTGTAAATATTGTGAATGATATTATCATATTTGTTTTTTTTTCTTATTACAATTTTAGAAGAGATGCCTAAGCTCCTAAGCATCGACTTCTTCTTGACTTTGTATGAAGACCGTAAGTGCTTGATGCTTGAGATGAAGAAATGGAAAATGCCTGTAAGTAGCATTTTCCATTAAAAATAAAAAAAAAGAATTGCACAGTGTCCAGTATTAAAGTCACGTCTTCAAGGTGCTTTTGAATGATTTTACATTATCAAACATATTATCCACGAAAATACCAAAGAAAGGATGGACTAACCCTAGGACTAACCTAAGCTAAAAATGTTCTGTTAAGTGATTCTGCGGGAAAAAATTTGTGGGGGACCATTGTGATCTCAGTTATACAGAGTGCTAATTATTTAAGGGTTAATCTCTCCGGAGCATGCATATAACGTATGTCAAAATATCACTAAGAATTTATATGTCATCATATTATATATTATTTAATTTTTGTTAATGTGATTTCTAATGGCTGAGCCTCAAAAGAAGTCTCTTGAAATTTACATCCGGGGCTTTAACATTTGAACCCAATATGTTTTTAGTGGTATAATCTATTACAACCGATATGAAAAATACCACAAGGAATTTAAAAATGCAGATTAAGAGAGTCAGGTTTAGATCAGCGCCAGAATAAGTTAAAACATGACACCAGGCGTCTAAAAAAGCAACTTTCAAGTCTGAAAAAATTCAAGCTAGAAGATCAAATTAAAAATTGACCACTTTGATCCGCACAGTTGGACCACACAAGATCTGTGAAAAATGACTCAAAGCGTGTAAAAATGCAAATTTAAAGTTTCTGAACAAATTCATGTTATTTTTGTTCTAAGTATAGTAAGTTTTTTGCAAAGGGGTTCTCAATTTCAAACTAATAAATGACAAGTTGTTTCTGAAAGTCACTTCAAATTCTATGGATTTGAACGATATTCATATATTTGAAGGATATACATATATTATGGATACTCTGTTGAAAATTTATTCAACGGAGTTTATAATGACCCCTGATTATGCCATTTTTAGGTTAGAGATACTGTAGCTCTTTTTAGTTGAAAGGTTTGTTCTATTCCATCAAGAAACCATTCTAAAGGTCCATAGTTCTGGACAACTCACAAATGTAAATTGGAAATTCAAATAAACAATGGGCTTGGTTTGCCCAGATTGGTTTTTTGTCAGGTTGGAACAAACCTTATAAGGCTGCGGAATCTTTCTAAAGATCTAAATTCCTCATTTCAATTTGAAATTTTTGCTAGTTAGTTGGTCATATTGATTTTTTAAAGGTTCTGCAATTGTTTTCTAGCATGATGGAACAAACCTAATATTAAATTAGACAATTACTAAATCACCACACAAATATTTTGAGACAATTAGTAGAGAGGTTCTATTAGTTAAATTAGAGAGGTATGGTATCAGATCTGGAGCTCTATTGTGGATTGAGGACTATCTGACAACATATATCACAAAACCAAAGTAAATTGTCTGGTTTCTGAGCCTTTGGCTAATGATATTGGTGTTCCTCAAGGAAGTGTCCTGGGACCACTTTTATTCATAATTTACATAAATGATCTTCAAAATGTCCTAAAAAATAGTGCTCTGAATCTGTTTGCCGATGATACAGTGATTTCAGTAACAGGTGATAATTTTGATCAGGTAGTTGAGATTATGAATAATGAGTTAACAGTTTTATTTGAATGGCTCTGTGTAAATAGGTTGAAGCTAAATTGTGATATAACTAAGTGTATGGTATTAGGAAGTAAAAAAAATTGTAAACTTTTTATGGAAAGGAACTTTGAAACACGAATTGATAACAACAAAATTGATCTTGTCACAAAAATGAAGTATTTGGGAATTTTTCTTGATCAACAGCTAAACTTTTCTGTTAATGTGGAATTTATGTACAAAAAAATTGGTAAGAAAATAGGCTTTCTTGGTAGATTGGCAGATCATTTGAGTACCTGGAGTAGACTCTTAGTCTTCAAAACAATTGTACAGCCCCATATTATTTATTGTAGCTCTCTTTTGTTAGTTTGTACTAGTGAAAAAGTAAATCGGCTTCAGTTGTTGCAAAACAGGGCAATGAGAATTGTTCTGGGTTGCAACAGATACACACCAATTCGTTTGATGTTGGAAACTTTAAACTGGACTTCAGTAAAACAGAATATTGAAATATCAAATTTGTTAATAATTTTTAAAATAAAAAAAGGTTTAATGCCACAATATTTCACCCAATATGTAAAACCACGTTCAGAACAGCATCAATATGATATTCGAACTAAGGATGCCCTTCATATATCGTTTGAACGGTCAGCTTTAATGAAAAAACAACTTTTTGGAGATGGATTGCGCCTTTTTAATGCTTTCCCTATGTATCTCAGAGTAACGACAAATTTACATTTGTTTTTAAAATCTTTAAGGAATTATTATGTACGTTTAAATAACATTGTCGTTCCATAAGAATGATTGTTTTGGCTACATGGTTTTTCTTGAAATGTTTTTACCATAGGTGCCGAATAACTTAATGTTTGCAATGTAAAGTTGTAATTGATTATTGTCTTCTATTGATTGTAAAGAAATAGCACTTGCTAAATAAACATATTTATTTATTACTATTATTTTAATTTCTTTAAGTTTAAGAAATTATTATACCTACATATATACAAATGAGAAGGTCAACTTTGATTCAACTGTGGAGCCTTACACAAATGACAACGCAAATTATATAACAGTAAATTGGTCTTTGGTAGAAAATAGTCTTTTCCTTATCATGGGAGGTAAATCTTCAATAATATTAACTCAAGATTCAAAGTGATCATAATTCTGGATGGCCTAGCATATAGTTATATAAATGAAAAGGCCACTAGGAATGCCACCATGGATCATCACACAATCCACTTAATGTGGCGGTACCTAAATTCAGTCTGATAGAAAACGTAGTCTAGTCTTCTTGCAGGTGCTTTTGTTGAGCTTGAAACAATTTTTAATTGGCTGCGATCTGCATTCAAATTTAAGGTTGGAAAGTGGTGGAACAACACGGGGTGTTCATTTTAAAACTTCATCTAATTGGCTGTGAAACGTCAAAAGAGAAAGACGGAGAAACAAAAGTCTATTTATTTTGATTATGTCATCCTTTTCTGACAAAATCTGATAGTCTGCTAGATGAAGTTTTATAATAAAATCCCCGTATATGTAAGACGCAGGCCTAAGCCATTAAATGTATTGTCTATTCCCAATGCATCTGGGCAGTAAAGTAACAAATTTAGATGCATGTTTGAACTGATAATCCTGTAACAATAATTTCTGGATAAATAAATTTAAAATTTTTGGAAATCTTTTTCATGTTTGATGACACTAGTTCCAGTCCTTTCCTCTGCATATGCATACTAATTTAACGCTCGCCTTAGCTGGCGTCATTCATCAATTGTTGCTTGAATGTGTCTCAATTTTTGTCACTCTACTCTGGTATCTTATTTTGCAGAAGTTGAAGTTTTCTGGGTCATGCAATACATTGTGTTAGTAGTTGTGGGTAGTGGTTAGGCACTGATTAAGCTACTTTATTTTTCCTACTTTACAAACCCTTCTTCTTCTTCTATTGCCCTGTCCGATTACGGAGGTTGGCTATCATCATAGCTATGCGGATCTTGTTGGCTGCGCATCGAAACAGTTCAGTAGATGTTGCTCCAAACCATTTTCGCAAGTTAGCCAGCCAAGAAATTCTTCTTCTCCCAGGCCCTCGTCGGCCATCAACCTTGCCTTGAACTATGTTTTGGAGAATTCTGTACTTGCTATGTCTCATGATATGGCCAAAATACTCTAACTTTCTACATTTCACAGTAAGCACGATTTCAGGCCCACATCCCATTCTTCGGAGTACTTCTTCGTTGGTAATTTTTTCCATCCAAGAGATCCTAAGAATTCTTCTGAAAATCCACATTTCAAAAGCCCGCAACCTTCCCTCCATAGCGTCTGACAGCGTCCAAGCCTCCACACCGTACAGAAGAGTGGAGTATACATAACACACGACCATTCTCTTTTTAAGGGCCAGACTCAAGTCTCGACATGACAGAAGCGGTTTCATTTGTATAAACGTATTTCTCGCTATTTCAATTGTATGTTTTATCTCCTGTGAATGATCCCAGTTTTCGTTCATGTGCAGCCGAGATAAGTGAACTTTGACTTCCTTTCAATTGGTTTATTGTCTATACACAAGTTACCTGGTTGAATTGGATCTTTACTAATCACCATATATTTGGTCTTATTGACATTTAAGCTCAGCCCGTACGTCTCACTAGTTCGATTAACTTTGTTCAATAACTCTTGTAGCCCCTCTAAACTGTCCGAAAACAAGACAGTGTCGTCAGCATAGCGGATATTATTGATAATTTCGCTGTTAACTTTGATGCCTCGATCCGTGTTTTCTAGAGCCTCTTTGAAAACGGTGTCCGAGTAACAATTGAACAGGAGCGGCGACAGTATGCAACCCTGCCGTACACCTCTTTTGATTTGAATGTATTCAGTCTGCTGATTTTCAACTCTAACTGTAGCTTTTTGTCCCCAGTAAAGGTTAGCGATAATCCTGATGTCTTTTCCATCCAGTCCAATATCCACTAACAGATCTATCATTTTCTTATGTTGGCATCTGTCAAAAGCCTTGGTGTAATCCAGGAAACACACATACACGTCGCAGTTCACGTCTCTGCACCGCTGAATCAAGACCTGGACTGCAAACAAAGCTTCCCGCGTTCCCAGTCCATCTCTGAAACCGAACTGTGTTTCTCCGTTTTGCTCTTCACATTTTTTATATATCCGCGCATGAATGATCTTGAGAAATATTTTAAGTACATGGCACATCAGGCTAATGGTGCGGAAGTCTTCGCACGATTTTGCATTGGATTTCTTGGGCAATGCAATAAAGGTGGATGCAAGCCATTTTTGTGGGATTATGCCAGTATCATATATTTTGTTAAAAAGTGCAGTTAGTGTTTCAATGGTATCTTCATCCATAATTTTAAAAATTTCTGATGGTATTTCATCTGGACCCATTGCTTTTCTGTTTTTCATGAGCTTAATTGCCTGATTTACTTCTGATATAGTGATATGTGGACCTTCAACAGTATCAAAGACGGGTTTTTCGGGTCGTTGTTGATCATCAAACAGACCTTCAGTATATTTTTCCCATACTGTTAATATATCATTAATTTCCAACATAATATTACCATTCTCATCAGATACATTTCCAGAAGCTCTTTGTCTAAATCTGCCTGTAACTTCTTTGATCTTTTTATGTGTATTGAATATGTCATGTTTCTTATTTAGATCTTCTATTTCATTGCACTTTTCGGTCATCCATTGTGCTTTAGCTTCTCGGATCTTTTTTCGGATATTCCTGTGAATTGCCCAATATTCTTGAGTATTATTCGATTTAACTCTCCGTCTTTCTTCCATCAGATTCATAATTTCGTCGGTCATCCATCCTTTCTTCTTCTGTCTCGCGGTATCAGTTTTTAGAAAACGGTTGTTAACTTCAATTATTCTTGTTTCCATTGTATTCCATGTCTTGTCTGGTTCAGAAATGGATGTACGTATGTCCTTAAATTCGGATGTCAAAGCATTCTTTACTTTCTCTCGGATTTCAGGGTTCTTGAGTTTTTCGATGTCATATTTCTTGGACGTTTTTTGTGGCAGCGTCTTTTTTAGTTTTGTCTTCAGCTGGCACACCAAAGGGTTGTGGTCAGAGGGGACATCGGCTCCCGGGCATGTCTTGACTGAAGTCATACTATTACGAAATCGTTCACTAATCAGTATGAAGTCAATCTGATTTCTTACTATATTGCCAGGTTTGTCTGCGGGTGATCTCCATGTATATAACCGTTTGGATGGTAGTTTATAAAATGTGTTGGTAACAACTAGTTTTTCTTCTCTGCAAAATTGAACCAATCTGTCACCTCTTTGGTTTCTTTGTCCCAGTCCGTAGAGCCCTACTAGTTTATCTTCTGACCCTTTACCGACCTTTGCATTGAAGTCCCCCATGATAATAGTGATATCTCTCATTTTCACGTTCTTACAAACCCAGCATGTCTAATTTGATTTGAGCAAAATGTGAGAAATGAAGTAGAAATGTTTGAAATTTACACAATTTTTAAGTTAAAATGCGTTAAATACGTCCTCTAAGGTCGCTTCATGCAAATCTCCGATCTAGTAACTTTTTTGTAAATTTTCAGTTGTTTCTAAAAGGTGCGTTTACAATGTCATGGGTGGCTAGATGAATATCTTGCTGAAAACGACTATAGCAGCAGGAATAACTGCTGATAACCGGAAGGAAGCAATTCTTCTTCACTGCATCGAGGAAGCAACTTTTGAAAATGTACAGAGTTGTGCTTCTTCAATGGATTTTTGAGGTATTTTCAAAACCGTACTAGATAGATTAAATCTGACTTCACATTCTTGCATCGGATTTGTAAGATGATATGGTGTCAATCCCTGTCAGCTTGATTCGTTTTCTTTACACAAAACGTTTTTGAAAAAACTGGTGTTTTGACATGATGCTGTATTTCGGCTATTATAGGAAATAGAACGAAATGTTAAAAAGAAATGTTTAAGAGTTCTTTTTATGTAATTTAGAGGCGCAGTTTTAGGTTTTCTATTGATAGCAATTTTCAAGTTAAGATATAAAGTTAGGTTTTTTTAATGGCACACCCTATATATTATAAGTTCGTTTGATTGCTCTTTTTTAGCTGATTCAAATGATGCGTTTCATCTCTCGTAGTTTTCGAAGGCTTAGTAATGGAAATCCTATCCCCAGAAGAAGTAATGTGCTAGAAACAGACAGAAGATCTTAAATCTCCGAAGTTATTAGTTTACTTCGAAAAAGTTTTAAAACGTTTAAATTTAGTTTCATATGAAGTAATGTCGAATTAGACCTAACATAATAATAATTACTCGTTGATTTGAGATTTGCTGTCTGTTTCTAATACATAACTTCTTATGGGAGATCTGAACTCTAACACATTACTCATGGGAAAATTTAGTTTTTATTTAATTCTTCGAAAACTACGAATCAGCTAAAAGGAATCAATCAAACAAACTATTAATATATAGGGTGTCCCATTAAAAAAGAAATGCTAACTTTATATCATAACCGCTATCAATAAAAAATTCAAAACTGCACCACTAAACTACATACATGATAAACTCTCAAACATTTCTGGTTGACTGTTTGTTCTATTTCCTGTAATGGTCATATAGCGGCATGTCAAAAACTCAATTTTTTCAACAATGTCCTGTATAGACAAAACGAATCATGCTGGCCGGGAAATAATGACACCTTTAAATTACTCTTGAAAATCGGAGCCGAGAATGTGCTATCAGATTTCATCTATCTATTGCGGCTTTTCAATACCCCATAAATCCATCAAAAAGGCGCCACCCTGTAACTCTTTGCAGTGTGTTTTTTTAATGGGTTTAAATTTCTAATTGAGGTCTGTAATTTTTCTCTTCTGAGTTTTTCTCTACTGAGTCACAGTAAAATTTTACACTTTTCAAAGTGTAAAAATTTCCTAAAACAGTTGAAAAGAAATGTATGCTTTCCTTATAAGTTTTCCTCTGGGTTTAATGCCAAGCAAGTTTGTAATGTAACGTTGTCATTATAGACCGAATTGTTTTATAAGCAAAACGAGAAAACCTACTTCCCAGTCATTCTGTTGGCCTTTAACGGTCCGTATTAAAGCTAGTAGTGAAAAAATGTTCTTGTTGTCTATAATGACAACGTTATGGCCGATTATCTCCCAAGGGAGATAAACCTGTCAGTTGTCAGGTATCGTCATCCGCCGATTTTGTTTTTCGGTTGCCACGATAACGAAACCTCCATATAGATTGAAGACGCACCTGTTCTTAGTAATAAAATATGCGGAGCGCTATCTTAGTAATAGTAGTAAACTAGTAGTAGAAAAAATCGTGTATACACCGCGGTTGTGACTACTTATGACCATCACTTCTTAGATCTAAACTTGACGTTCGGGTCGTAATAATGTACTTCACAACCTTCGTATATAATATACTATTATCCACGACCATACTATAATAATCACATTATTCTTGTACATTCTCAAGATTAATGCTAATCGTTATTCTCTTGTGAATAATGAGTGGTCACGGAAACGCAACAGGTAACTCAAAAAGTAAACTGCCCTAAACAGAAATCGGTAGCCACCACTGGTTCATTCAAATAATTATTTTCCTATTAGGATCTATTGAGACAAATGCAGGTTACAGTGTTTTTTTTCAGTAAAAAATGTACTTTTCACTGAAGAATACTTAAAAGAGGCCATAAAATGAAGTAATTTACCGTTCACCCTCGTAGCATTGAAATGAACCTGCACGGGCGACTAGACCGTCATCTATGTGACACATCAAACGTTGCGCCGTCGATTAGCGAAACTAGTAGGGGTTTTAAAATTGTGAATTATCTTTGTGACACCTATAAACTATCATATTTGAGAAAACCCGGAATCTTGGTCGTGGATAAAATGTAGTATTCAACTCGCATTTAATGAGCGTCATTTTCTCGCGCAACTTGTGCCACTCGCTTCGCTCGTGGGCTCAAACGTTACCCTCGAGAATAACGACTCTCATTAAATGCTTGTTGTACAATATACTATTTCTCTACCAATGTAATTACAGTGGGGTTCCCCGGTGTCAAACTGGCCTATTCATGCAGGGTTGGTTGCTTTTATTCTGTACCGGTAAGAAATGTTTCCTATAAGTATATTAGATTACACTGACACAAATTGGTTATTAACATTACCTAATTAGTTCTATTACAGTTCAAGCAGTAATTAATACGAAGTAGAAAAATAGCAAATAGATTAGTTTGCTCATTAAAGGGGATTAGAAGCGGCAGAATTATTCAGTTTGGATAATGGTCCCTCTAATTATATAAGCATGAAGTAAATATTCTGTATTCATCGACTATAAAAAAATTTGGAAAACTTGATATTTTCTAGGTGACATTGCTATTTTCTACAAGAAATTGAATAAAATATACGTGGAAAAGAACAAAAACTCTCATTTATTAGTGTAATAATATGAGCTACATTGCTTAGCTACTATAGGATCTATATTTTTTATTTTTGTCCTGTGTCACCTCTCTTTCGGAAATTTAGCTACCTGAAATTCACCCAAATTGTGCCTAAGTAGTATTTTTTGTAACATGATTAAGAAAGTCCGAACAGATTTACATATTACTGAGTTTATTTCTGACCTTCTTGGCAGCAATTTGTGTCTTTTAAATCCATTTTTCTCTAAAACGGATTGGGATACCAATAAAACATAACCACGGAAATTTTCAGCATAATGACAAAACAAAATATAATTTTAACTGGCAACAACCTGTATTTCCAAAAGTGTTAACTTTCTGATGAAGCATGTTTCCTCTAATAATCATCTCTTGACAAATAATGTTTCCAGTTTTCAGATTTTTTATTATTAATGATTCTTCTTGTACAAATTCGAGTTTAGAATGCAGAGTATCAAATTGTTGGATTCAACAATGATGCAAAAAATTTGACTATATTTTCGCGGGCATATACCACAGCATTTCTATTTTAATTTGGAAAAACTATTGGACCCTAAATATAAGGTATCTTTTTCTTACAATGCCGTACCCGACATTAAATCTTGATGAAAGATGACTATGAAGTCTATGATTAAAAGTTAACATAAATTTATTTATTTTTTTTTAATTAAATTTAATAATTCAAAGTTTCCGGGAGTATTATTAGAAACTATGCTTTAAAATTTTTCTTCAATTTCGGCAGGACCAAGTTATCAAAATCCAACAAAATCCAACAAAAAATAGATTTCCTACAATGTGGCTTTCGATTTAGTGCAGAACCACAATTGTATTGCCAAATGATGTGCAAAAAGTACCTTGTTGAATGCGAAAAAGTCCTTGCCAGTTCAGCTTAGACAATTGCTTGGACTCACAAAGAAACAAATTGTATTAAATTCTTGAGTCAATTTTTTCGCAAACCATGTAATTGATAAAAATCACCAAATTTTCATTTTCGCTACGTTATCTCGATCGTCTTTGATTCAAAATATGATTTTTTTTATCAAGAATTTTGCTAAAAAATAAGATTTTCCAATGGAAAACTATTCCAACTACGATTTTGGCTCAGGAGCAATTTAATATAAAATATAAACATCCTTCTCACTCATTAAGATTTAGCCAAAGTTTTTTTTTTCGTGTGAGTTTTACTCTTTTACAAAAGTATGTTATAGGTATTAATTTTATTTGCCTAATATGCTAGTGATTAATGATCTCGACATTTTTTCTAACATTAAGGGCTCTAGATATCCCTGTATATTTTGGCCATTATTGTGATAGTCACGATCAGTCATACAGCTATAAGTAATATCTGGTGGTGGAATGTGAATCAGCTGTAGACCAAATTGATGCATTATCTAATCCATATATGGGAGAAAATTGGCAGATTGGGACAAAAACAGCAATAAGTACTACAACCTCTTCGCCGTCGATTCGTTTAATTAAATACTAAACTTCATCAGGGCTGATGATGTCGAGCCCTGATGAAGTTTAGTGGCGAAGAGTGAAGAACTCCGGCGAAGAGGTTGTAGTTCTTATTGCTGCCTTTGTCCCAATTTGCCAATTTACCCCCATACATACCACTTTTCTGGGAAGCAATCTTGTACATCTTATTATCTAATCCGTTCTCACTCACCGCTTTATTCCCAACTACCCCAACTAGCTAAGTATGTAATGTAAAATCTCAACCCCCTTCCTGTGATATCTTATCTTTAAGCTCTCGGAAAATGTTTTTCCAAGATACCGTCTAAAGTTACATTTCATGAAGTTATCATCGGCTAAGTAAGGAAAATTTAAAATAAAACATATGATTTTTTTACCACTTTAATGATTTATTATTAATTTCATATTTTATTCAAGCAATAATCCTAAAACTCTTAGACATTTTACAGTTTCTTGTACTTAGATAAATTTTTCTGTGGTCCTTATGTTAACTGAATAAAAAAAAATTTAGAATGCGTTTTTTGCAATTTGGATTTTACAGGTCTTTTATATACAGTTTTGTATATAAATTTGTATATAACTTGGTCGTGTTAATTCAGGTTAGCAAATGTAAACATACATTTTTGTTAAAATATATCTTAACAGAGCGTGTGGAAATAATTTTAATTTTTTTTTTGTATTAAAGTTGAATAAGTTTAACTCTTACAGAATGCAAATTCTTCATGAACTTGTCGATGAAGACTCTGATAAGAGAATTGGATTCTGTGATACCTTGACTGATAAAATTATTGCAAAACCTGGAATAGTTAAAAACTTTTGATTTAGTGACGATTGTATTCTTTACTTTAATACTGTGTATTTAAAATATTAATAGTGTATAAGATTATTATTACGCAAATCTTAAAAAATATAAAAAGAAATAAAAACGTTGAACATTTTATATTGAATTCTTTAAGGCTGAATTTATCAATCTCTCGGTAACTTTACCATTAACATCATTACTATAGAAAACATTGTATTCAATAATAGTTAACATTGTGAGATACCAATATCTGAGTAGAGTTACCAACATATGGATCCAATGGAGTCCAGTCCAGTCCTTATAACACACAGAAAAATACATTTCAAGAACATTTTTTTATTCTATTTTTACCTACTCGCCAAGCTTTGCATACCTAAAATATAAATCTCTTTTATTTAGAGTTTATATATTTTAACGAAGTGCTATTTTATTGTAGTTATGAGAGTTTGTATGCGATTGTAAAATGTTTATATTTTGGCCACATTTCTTAATGAAAATTTTGGTTCCGAAAGCTACAATAAATGAAACATTTTTTTATTATAGTTTTCGTGTTACTCCTGAGATCCCTCCTTTTGTCAACTATCATATTTACACCTGAAATAAGTCATTATCATGTTTATTTTCCCCAATTTTGCCTCTGGACAAACATATTATTATGACTAAAACCATAACTGTAACATCCTTCCTACTGAAAAGTCTGGAAAAGATCATAGATTTATACAGGGTGATTCAAAAGTACTTTGATAAATTTCAGGAGGTGATTGCTGGCATTATTTTAAGAAGAAAAGTTCTAATAAACGAGGGTCCTCAAGAGCATCGCTACGAAGATACAGGGTGATAGAAGTTTTATAAAAAAAAATTAAAAAATAATAATATCTCCTAAACGGCTTGAAAGGTTTTAAAAAATTTTTACAGATATCAGTAGCTAGCGAGTAGCCATGTTTAAGTTAAACGAAATTTTTTTTGTTCCACCAGTGGCGCGCGTACCGCAACGACGCCTCATCTTTTTGAAGAAAAGTATGGTACGCCACTGGTATATAAAAATAAATTCTACCATTTTGTTTTCTATTCAATTCTGAACAAAAAACTCTGTTAAATTTTTTTCGTTAGACGCGTCATTTTTAAGTAAAAAAATAAAAATCGTTTTAATGCACATCTTAGAATCGTTACCTCAACAAGATGGAACGTGTTATTGCAGTTGAAACTTAAAAATAAAAAATGAAAAAGAAAATATGTAAATAAAAAACATCTGTAAAATGCTATAAAAACCTTTCAAGCGGTTTCGAAGATAATATTTTTTTTGTTTTTTAATAAAACCCTGTATCTTCGTAACGATGCTCTTAAGGACCCTCGTTTATTAGAACTTTTCTTCTTAAAATAATGCCAGCAATCACCTCCTGAAGTTTGTCAAAGTACTTTTGAGTCACCTTGTATATCAGACAAAGTGCGTTGACCCAACGCCCTCTCCACATCAAACCGGCCAATCGACCGATCTAGCACTGAAAAACCTCGTCGGGAAAATCTCGCATGGCCTCAAGGAGGGGAGCATAGCGGTAGGGATATTCCTGGACATTGAAGGAGCTTTGAACAAAGCCCTCCCTGACTCTCTCTCTGCAAAGCGCTTGGTGCTAGACGGGTAGAACAGACCATTCAGAACTGGATGCGGAGCATGCTGAACA
Source organism: Taphrorychus bicolor (assembly GCA_951812265.1). NCBI lineage: Eukaryota > Metazoa > Arthropoda > Insecta > Coleoptera > Curculionidae > Taphrorychus > Taphrorychus bicolor. The sequence goes on from OX638297.1 coordinate 13,379,650, forward strand.
ACAGAACAATCACTATAACCCTTCAGGACACAACAGTTTGGTTCAGAGTCGCCACGGGTGGTCTGAAAGGAGGAGTTCTATCACCTCTTCTGTGGTCCGTATTGGTGGATGACCTGCTTGCTGTAGGTAAACTGTGGGATGTGGATGTTCACGCGTATGCAGACGACCTTGTGATCCTGATTCGAGACTATCGAGACTATGGACGGCGCATAACAGCAATACTCCAGGAGATTATCAACACCATCTACTAGTGATGTCTTGGGGAGAAGATGTCTAGCAACGCGGACAAATCCGTAGTGGTTCCGTTCACAAGCAGGAGAAAATTAGACTCTGTTAGGCCTCCCTCCATGCTGAGCAAAACCATTCTATTCGCAGAGGAGGTGAAATGTCTGGGCGTAACACTAGATAAAACACTAAACTGGAATGCACATGCAGAAAGAATTATCAGCAGGGCTAAATTGTCCTTGTGGACATGCAAAAGTTACTGAGAAAAAACTGGGGATTAAAACCCAAATTAATGCACTGGCTGTATGTGACGGTCATTAGAGCAATGATCACGTATGAAGCCATTGTCTGCCATTCTAAGGGCGGACAAAGAAGTGCGAGGTGCAAACTGAATAACTTGCAGCTTCAAGCCTGTTTGGCCGTCAGTGGGCCATTTGGCACCACTCCAACATCGGCCTTGGAAAGACTTCTCCGGCTAATCCCGCTCCACATTTTGGTGGAGAGGGAAGCCAAGTGGAGTATATACAGACTCCACAACGCGTATGGGGGGAGGTTATTTAGCCTACAGGGTAAACCTCCCTACAAAGGAGGACTGGGACCAGAATAAACTAAGGCTACTGAGCGAGCACCATTGCTGGTACACGGATGGCTCGAAAACTCCCGAGGAAGCGGGAGCTGGGGCGTATGACGATGGACAGAGGTACAGACTCCAGGAGAGTCTTGGAAAGCACGCAACAATTTTTCAGGTGGAGCTTCATTCCATTGAAATATCTGCCAGGTCGATTAACAATCAAACCTGGACAAACAAAAATATCAAAATATACTCGGACAGTCAAGCGGCACTCAAAGCACTTGACTCCAGCAGGATCTCTTCGATAACTGTCTGGGGAGTTCGAAACATACTGAACCACTTGGGCAGCATAATACGCTAACCTTAGTCTGGATTCCAAGTCACAAAGGCTTTGAGGGCAATGAAATCGCCTATTCTCTTGCAAGGGAAGCGGTGAATGCTACCTTCATAGGGCCTGAACTAGGGATGTGCAAAACATAGGAAAATATCGATATTTTTAATATCGATATTTTAGAAATATATCAGTATCGGTATTCGACATATCGTCAAAAAATATCGATATATATATCGAAAACAACAATGTTTTCCTAAGAAGGTAAAAACTGTACAACATAGACAAACTGAAACTGAACAACAGAACTTGGTGCCGCACAAATATCAATAAAAAAATAGTGACATGGTGACAACTAACTTAGCTTAGCTCATTCCTGACAAAAGTTACAGCTGACTGACCACTAGATGTCATTTATGGAGTAAACCATAGAGGTAGGACTGAAGGTAACCAACCAATGGCGACATTTCTCGAAAATTGATCCCGTTTTTTTTTTTCAAGGAAATCGCCCCCATATTTGATAGGACCATTTTTAAAAAGCGGGGCCAAAACTGTAAAACAGGAGGATCTCTCCAGATGTAATATATATGGTCCATTTCAAATAAATATTTATCTAGCAGGCTGAGGAATTGACAGATTCGTAAATGTGTCATTTATATGTCAATTTCTCAGCTTACTAGATGAATATCTATTTGAAATGGACTCTAGCTTGCTGGAGTCGACGGGTAGACTTTGCTTGATATTGACAATTGACACACGCACACGTCACGTCACGACACGAGTGCTAATAAAATATCAAACTCGATACTTTAATTTAACTATCGAAATTCCGATATATCGACGCAAAAAATATCGATATTTTTCTAGAAATATATCGGCTTTTCGATATATCGATATTTTTTGGGCATTCCTAGCCTGAACCCGTTTTGGGTATCGCAAGAGAGGTATCGAGGAGGGTACTAATCCAAATGGTGGAAGAACAGACCGAACGTTACTAGTACGTAATCACGTAAAAGTATCCTATATAATACAGCATGAAGTAATAGTAATTTACGCCACAAGTCCAGTAGGTGAGTTGTTACAGTATGAGGTTTTTACGGACGAGGCGACGTTCAGGAGCCGAGTCTGGAAAGTTATAAGAGTACTGTAACAACACCTAATGTACGTGTGTCGTACAATATTTTATTTCATACTGTTTTTATTATTTAGAATCTAAATGAAAAGATGGCCACGTAAGAATTAGATTTATTGACATTTGGCGGTGTCTGTATTGTTGTCACTGTCAAAATTCATAATTCGAGAGCTATAGCATAATGATTTAAAATTACGCTATTTATGGTACAAAATAGCTATTTATGTAACCAGTTACGAAAAGTCCGATTTTGTGTAACGAATGAATGTTTGCGGGACGAGCGCAGCGAGTTCCCGCAATTTGAATGAGATACACAAAAAAGGCTTTTCGTCACGTGTTTCATACAAGATTTTTTCTAATTTTGACTACAAATACCTACTTAGAGAGAGAGTTATTATTATTAAACTTCAATATTTACTTTTAAACCACTTTGTATCTACTTAATAACGTAAAACTATAGCAACGGTGTGCCACAACCGAAACCTGCAACTGGTAGTGAAGCGAACTTTTCATCACCAGTTACGAAAGATTTTACTTTTCGTAACTAGTTACGAAAAGTAAGACGTTACGTCACTGTCATCAGTATTGAAAAGTGCCACTTTATATGTCAAAATTAGAAAAATAAACTTTTGAAAATATGCAGCCATCAGTTTTATAGCATTATTATTACAAATAATTTTTTATTAAAATTACGATACTACAATTAAAACTACGTACGTGTAATAGATGTTTCTCAAATTCCTTCAAGAAGTCTTTTTCTAATGGAGAAAATGATGGAGATGTCACCATTAAATCATCAACAATGTGCTTGTGTTGCTTCAAATATATGTAGTACTCTGAAATAAGTCGGTTCTGCTGGGCATTGAGGAGATTTTTGAATTTCACTAAATAACTTAGAGGCTCGTTTCGAACATCAGGAATTGGTGGTTGATTTGATTTAATGGTTTAATTTAATGACAAGTAATATCAAACGTACCGTAAGATGGGGTGACTTTGATAATTTCAAATATATTTTTGACAGTACACATTTTGTTTCAATAACAAATTTTTAAGATAACATGTCAAACAACCTTTCTTGACAGCAGGAGTGCGATCCTGCCATCAGAGAGAACAAATTTAGTGAAATTTGAAAAAAAAGCAACAAATACCTTGCTGATCAACTTTATACCCGATGTGGGGCGACTTTGATACCCCACCCGAAAATGCACTTTATTCTATCTATACGGGTCTACTTGAATCATACTCGCCCCATACGAAATTCGGTGTTGAAGTTTTCAAAACATATTCGATTTTATTTTTGGGGCGACTTTGATAGTCGTATTTAAGTGCCTATTTCTAGTTCATAAATACATATTAATATTAAAACTTTATTGAGGTCAATAAAAGGAACATTTATAATATTAATGTTAGTATCTAAATATAAAAAAAATAAAAAAAAAACTAAAATAATAAAAAAACTTTTCCTGTCATTGTTTCGCTCGTGGCCAGTGGACACTACTTCAAAAGTTCCTTTACAGCAACTCTTTTATCAAAATTAGCTGTTGTAAAATCATCCGTAATGAATGGTTTTGGTAACACTGCGCATATATCTGCTATTGATACAGTGGATATATCCTTTGCAACGAGTTTAAAAGTTTTGTTGGTTTCATCCATTGACTTGTAACCAACAACTGTAAACTCATTTTCCGCAAATTGGCTCTGTATTTTGCATACATACTTGTATTCCACGGAATTTCTTTTTCCACCCATAAATTTGCAAAGAACAAACGTTTCGGATTCTAAGTACTTCACATCGGGTTGCAGATATTCTACTTCTTCAATTGGCTCTTTATCGCTCTCCCCACTAACAGATGTGTCGTCTGACATATCTAAAGCCTCTTCACTTTCCGATGAGCTGCTGCTATCACAAGTAGTTACACTTTTCCCTGGCTCCACTTGAATTCTTTTTCTTTTTTGCAAGACTTTGGGATTTTCTTTATTAAACCGATTTTCACGCAGTAGCTGAGTAAGAGCATCGTTGACTAGTTGTCCTGGGTCATGGTTGTCAATTCCTGGAATTTTGTCCAGAACTTTGCTGGGATTGAAAGGGTACAAACCAGTTGCGTAGAATCCATTAATTAAGTTTCGCTGTATTGCTGATTCTTGTTGGTCCCCTGGCTTAAATTTTGATTGCGTTGTAACTTGATCCATTTTTTGTAGAGCGCGTTTTAATAGTGAAGGAAAAATCTCTTTTGGGATCCCCTGTGTCTTGGATTTCAATTTGTAGTCCGTAATTACGGCACGCCAAGCCACTTTCATTGGCTTAAAGAATGCTACGTCTAGTGGCTGACAAATATGCGTTGAATGTGGTACCAGGCATATGAAAGAAATGTCGTTTTCTTGACACAAACGAATGACAGAATCACTGAAATGGGAGGCCAGATTGTCACCTATCAATACTTTTTTGCCTTGCAAGCGTTTTGCATGTGGCAAGAAGCAGGTTTCAAACCAATCGTTGAATGTGGATGCATCAATCCATCCATGAGATGTTCTATTAAACCTACACTTTTAGGCAACATGGCTTGTCACAACATGGTTTTCCTTGAATACCTCCTTCTTTCCAAGTATTATATAAATGTTCACTTTTATAAATAACGTATGGGGGTAGTAAAGTTCCATCCGCAGAGCCGCAGATCATTATGGTGGTGTTGCTTTTAGAATGGTTTAAAACTCGTTCTGGATACTTGATCCCTCTTCGATAGAAGCCGCGGAACTTTCCTGGATCATCTCCAACGTTGGTTTCGTCATAATTGAATAGGTTTTCAGGCTTTACACCTTCCAGGACTTTTTGTAAATTGTCAAAATATTTTGTCAGGCTTTCCTTAGAAACAGCTGAACGGCTTTTGCTTATGTTGGTAGCAAAGCGTTGCGCCACGTCAGTCTTGTGTCTCTTTAGAACATTTAGCGCCCAATCTTTACCGGGAATGTTATTCTTAAATTTAGGTACCACTCGTCCGCACTTATCCAAATAAGCTTTAGCAAGCATTCTCAAGTCAAGCAAATTATAAGAGGAAATCCCCAATCGGCACATGTAACTGCTGAATTTATAATGGCACGTTCTTCTGCAGCGGACATTACCGATTGACCACCAGCAGTGCGTGTATGCCTTCCATGAAATTTATTATGTAATGTTCCGAAGGGTATTTTATATTCGGCAACTGCAGCCCTCATCGAGAGTTGTCCATCAGCGATTTTTTGGAGTGCCTCTTCAAGTTGGGCTTCTGTATAATTTTTATAATTTCGAGATCCAACTACCCTCTTATACTTCCGCACCATCTACAACGAAAAGTATACGTATTTAAAAAACTAAACGTACAAATTACCAACCAAGGGGTCAAATTGATATATATCAAAGTCGCCCCAAATATGATCAAGTTAGCCCCGCTCTTCTGATCAAAGTGACCCCTCGATTTATTTTGCGCATTACCAGCTTAAATTGTTTTACGTTGAAAATAAAATTTAGGTTATGTCTTCCCAACACATGTCTGATTAGATATATGGACTACAAACTGCTCTAAAATTAGCACTTACCGTTTTGCATTCAAAGTTGGAAACACACAAAAAAAGTACCGCAATTTTGCAATGTACTTACACTAAATTTTTGTACTTAGTCAGCTCAGTAATGCCTTTCTATCGGGCGCACGTGTAAGCAGAGTTGTTTGGCTATCGACTGAATTTTACGCGGGAGTTTTAAAAGGAGCCTCCAAGCCTGTGTTGCGACTTCAGTTTGTAGAGGGGGCAAATATCAAAGTCGCCTCCTAGTATCAATCTCACCCCATCTTACGGTAGGAACTACTGCGCACAAATTTTGACGTCGCCAACTGAGCATTTTACAAAATCTTAATCAAATTTAAATAACGTAATATTTTTTTTCTACAAACGTCAAATAATGACGCATTTTATGCTTTCATTAGACAAACGAAAACCTAACCATTTTTGAGGATCAGAATGTGAGTTCACTTTTCCGCGCGTTGCCCAGGACAGCAAGCGAAAAAGATTTTATCGCTTGCTGTCAATAGCAACTACCACCACTCAACCAATTATTAAAAACGTCATTGTCACCTTGATTTAAATTTTTAGATTGTGTCTTCAGTTATACTCAGTTGTGACTCACATTATTTGAAATTGATCATTTGCAGAAAAAACGTTGTATGCATTACGAGCAAAAAGTAACTTTTTTGCTCTCGAGTGATTGCCGCTCTCCGCTCCGCGTCGAGCGGCAAACTTCACTCTCCGAGCAAAAAAGTTGTACTTTTCGCTCTTAATACATAAATAACTATTTTCTACAAACGTCAAATAATGACGCATTTTACGCTTTCATTAGACAAAGGTAAACCTAATCTTTTTTGAGGATCAGAATGTGAGTTTACTTTTCTGCGCGTTGCCCAGGACAGCAAGCGATAAAAATTTTTTCGCTTGCTGTCAATAGCAACTACCACCACTCAACCAATTATTAAAAACGTCATTGTCACTTTGATTTAAATTTTCAGATTGTGTCTTCAGTTATGGTCAGTTGTGATTCACATTATTTGAAATTAAAGTAACTTTTTTGCTCTCGAGTGATTGCCGCTCTCCGCTTCGCGTCGAGCGGCAAACTTCACTCTCCGAGCAAAAAAGTTGTACTTTTCGCTCTTAATACATAATTAACTATTACATCATACTGTATCATTTAGAACACTTTTACATGTTTGATTTTAATCCGGTAAATAGCTTTTTACAGGAATGGATATCGTAAAGAAATTTTACAGTATTGAGTACCGGCACATCTTCAATAAATCTATTGTATCCATGGTAACCTGGAAACCGGTAATGGTACAGGATACCGTAATGAAACTATTTGTCAAATTGGCGCATTTGTCAAAAATATATTCGCCGCGCATAAAATTATTTTATTCCTGTTTTTAATAAGTATGAAGTAAAATGTTGTACATCATACGTCCGGTAACGTGTTACAGTAGTCGCTTCGAAATTCCAAACTCGGCTAGCGCCTCGTCCGGAAACATCTTACTCCTACTGTAAAACTATTTTTACCGGACTTGTCCGGTAAAGTTCCATTTACCGGACTCAAATCGATGCATGTAGGACGCGTATACCGGAGAGTATGAAATAAACTAAATATAACCATATGCTTTTTTGGGTGGGTCAGTTGATATATGTAATTATACAGGGTGCCTTTTTTAAGTGCGTGTAGTATTGCTATCTCCGAAACGGATGTAGTTATGAAGATGGTTAAAGCAGCAAAAAGTTGACTTTTGTAGAGCCTGTTCAAAAAAACCTTTACAATGTTGCCACATTTTGAATGGTTTCGAAAATATTTAAAAAAATGTAAAAAATACAAGAAACTTAAATCTCTTCACACGAAGCTAATCGAGATGTTATATGGGAGGGGTTAGAATGTAGTGAAACTTTGTAATTTAAACTTTTTTTGCCTCACCAATAGTTTTTGAATAGAAGATATTTAAAATTTTAGCAATTTTTACATTTTTCTAAATGTTTCAGAAACTACTCAGAATGTGGTATCACTGTAAAGGTTTCCTAAAAAGTTTCCACAAAAGGCAACTTTTCGCTAATTTAACCGGCCTTGTAACTACACCCGTTTTGGAGAAACCAATATTGCACGCACTTAAAAAAATGACACCCTGTATATTTTATCTTCGGCTTTGTGGGTTGTTCTATGTCAAATGTCTTGAGTGCCTATGGTATACCTTATGCGAGATTTCCCTATAAGCACTCAAGACATCAAAATTTTAACAAATTTATTTGAAAAATCTATGTTCTGTTTATAAGAAAAAACTAGCAAATAGCAACACTTATAAAACTCTTTTATAAACCATGCTATATACAAGGTTTTTGTTTGTATGTTATCTGTTAATTTTGTTTCATAACTGAATTAGATACCCTCACCCTACAAGTCACAAGACATCCCCTATTACCTCTTAAATTAAAACATTCAAATCTATAATCCTTTTTGCCGATTCTTAATTTAAATTTCATTATACGAGAACAAATTATAATTTACGAGCGAGGTGGCGCCGGAGCTTGTTCAACACCCAAAAATTATGCTAATATATTCAAAGCAGTTAGGTGAGGTATCATTTATTAAACCTGAAAATTATTTTTTGACATTATTTGTGCATTTTAATTCATGCCTTTTTAACGGGGTGCTTTCGGACTATAAAACGAAATGAACAGAAATTAAACATTGACGTTTATTGGGCATAAACTTTGTGTTTGTAGTGGTCGTTTTTTATCTTCTATGAGATTGTGTAAATACAAGGTTTTAATTAATTTAACGATTCCCGCTAAGCTATAGTTTTTAATACGTCTATGCTTTTTTATTTTCACATTCAATTTATTATCATATAATAGTCCAATTGTTAGTAGGTATCAAAGAGCAATGTAATAGCCCGTTTGGCTTTAGTATTAGTAACCAATTAGACGACAGAAACAAATCAACTTTAATTGGTTACAGCTTATTAACAAAAACTGAAGTTGGCCGATAAATTATAATCAAGCGAAGGTATACGGAACAATGTGGTGCGCCCTTAGGGTCGACGCCAATTATTCCCCGTTTAATGTCGGCGTGACTAGACAAAGAATTTTTCATACTGAAAGAAGGTAGAAACAAATGAATGCACTTGCATATTTATTACCCGAAGATCCTGATTAAATACTACTATAGGATGCATATAAAAGAAAAGTTAGGTGTTCCGTTGAGTCTCATCAAAGTATAAATTTATCTGTCAAAAGAAAACCCACAAGAGTCATCAAGTCATTGTTCTAAGGCGAAAGCCGGTTCTAAAACGTCACTTGTTTCTATTAGACCCACCTGAACTTCTAATAAACGCAAATAAATCATCAATCTTCAGCGATTAATTATTTATTCAACCTACCTACCGCTACGAAAAATAACGGAAGGCATTTCCAGTTTTTAGGTAATTCAATTTTGACTTATTTGAGCATGTAATAAATTAACCAAAGAAACAGACGAAACGTTAAAGGAAATGAACACCGAAAAAACTATATAATTACGTGGTACCATTCTAATTTAAGCCGAAAAACAATGTTGATTTAGTTCATTGATTTATCGGTCTGGAAATATATTGTTTTATACGGGTCTGATTCGATTTGCTTCAGATATAACGAGGTATTGTCAATAAGTGGTTAAAGTCAACAAAACGACAAAAAAAGCGTTGGGTCATGCTCGAATCTAATATCTTGGTAATGAACTTGTGGTTAGCTCAACCGGAACCCCAGAAAAACTTTTTAATTAGAGAGGATTTTATAAGACTGTTGCAGCTCAATGCCTCTCGGTAATTGGACGGTAGTCAGATGTGATTTTAATTGCTTACTTTATCTCTCGCGGATGTCGATCTTTTGTAATCGATACTAATTACAATTACCTTTCAGAAATTGCACATTGTGTCAAATATAATTATTAGCAATTCTATGACACCTGAGTCCTCAAAATCGTTATGGAAGAACAAAAGCCATCAGCACTTTTAGGAAACCTTATGATAATAAAGACACTTAATTTTAAAAAATTAGATTAGGTCAACCTTTCGCTTCGATTCGCCCCTCACCAAAGTCATGTTGAAAATCCCTATTTTGTTAATAGTTATTTACCTCATATAGTATATCATTTAAGAAACACCGTAATGAAATTTTACAATACAGGATACAAATTATACCGGATTTTTGAAAAATATTTGCCACGCCCAAAACTAATCTTTTCCTGTTTTTAATAAATATAAAATAAATGTACGTCATACATCCGGTAACGTTTTTCAGTACTCGCCTAGAAATTGCTTACTCCTTTTGTAAAATATATATTTAACAGCCTCTAGTAAATAACTATTATCTAACGAGTGAGGAAAGTAATTATTTACCACACGCGACTGCAGTTCGGTCAGCTATCAGCTGTGGTAAAGGCCCGTCGGCATTTATTAGGTAAAAAAGTTTTTCTTTGAGTTTATGTTTATTAATTTTGTGGTTTTCTGTAAGTACAATTAAATATTAGCGTGTGGTAAAAACCTTAGCACGCACACGTGCGGTAATAGTATATTTTCTAACAAGTGCAAAAAGTTAGGCTTGCCCGCCCGCGACTGCCACTGCACGAAGCAGTTAAGTGTGGACAAGACATTTTTCGGAAGAGTAAGGAAAATATTTTTTCTGCGATATAATAAAATATAAAATAATAAATATAATAAAACTGCAAGTTAAACGAGGCGCGTAATTTTAAGGTTTTGACAGGGCGGCGTTTTTAAAATTCGATAGCTACAATATCAATTTTATAAAGTGGCTATTCATTTAATAACGTCATCTAGTTGGCTATAAAAGGTCAAAAAAAAGGGTGACGGAACAAATAAGGTTAGGCCTAACCTTATTTGTTCCTTCATTTACTTTCGTTATGTCATCTTTTTCAATCAAAAATGTATAACCTTCTAGATAACGTTTTCTAATGAACACCCCATATGTCCGAATTAAAATCCTTGTAATAAAATACAAATGATGATACAAAATGTGAAGAGTGATTTTCGTACGTGTTGCACACTATACTTTTTCTACGACTGCGATTTTGCTCCATAAAAGATCATTCGTAATATAAAATATATTCAAGGTGTGTGCAAAGCAATCAGAAGCGTGTGCAAAGTGGACTTTGCATATCCTTCTGTATGAGAGGGTGCAAACAGGGTGCACTTTGCGCAATATGTGATTTTCAAAGTTAGTTAGTAGTGCGCATGTGTTCATTTTCGAGGCAATCGTAGAAAATAGTATATTGTGCAACTACTGTCAAAAATTGCATTTTTTACACGACTGATTTTCGTACGTGTTGCTCACTATAGTTTTTCTACGACTGCAATTTTGCTTCCTAAATGATCATTCGTATAAGAAAATATATGCAAGCCATGTGCAAAACAATCAGAAGCGTGTAAAACGCTTCTGTATGAGAGCGTGCGCAATGTGCACTTTGCGCACGCTGTTTACCATATACGATTTTCAACGGTAGTGAGTAGTGCGCATTTGCTCATTTTCCAGACAGTCGTAGAAAATAGTATCTTGTGCAACTAGTATCGAAAATTGCACTTTTTACGCGAGTGTGCCGGTTTGTGACACGAGCCGTAGGCGACATAACAAGAGTGTGAAGAATGATTTTCGTACGTCTTGCACAATGAATTTTATCCACGACTATACTATATTATTCTTGTACATCCTGAAGATTAATGCAAATATTTATTTACTGGTGAATTAGAAACATTATTCACAAGTGAATAATGAGTTGTCATAGTAACGAAACATGTCGTAGGCAACTGATAACTCAAAAAATAGACTGCCCTAAACATGGAATCGGTAGTTACCACTGGTTCATTTAAATAATTATCCTTCTATTAGGATGTATTGAGACAAATGTAGGTTACAGTGTCCCTTTTTCACTAAAAAATGTACTTTTCACTGAAAAATACTTAAAATAGTCCCTAAAATGAAGTAATTTACCAGTCGTGGTCCTGGTTTTAGAGTTGTAAATTACCTTCGTTGCACCTATAACCTACCATATTTGAGAAAACCCGGAATCTTGGTCTTTGATAAAGTATAGTATTCTACTCGCATTTAATGAGCGTTATTCTCTCGGACAACTGGTGCCACTCGCTTCGCTCGTGGGCTCAAACGTTACTCTCGAGAATAACTGTCCAATCAGCTTTCAGCGCTTCAACGTTATTAGCGGCCATCTTGTGTTGTCTTTATCCTTGTTGGCAAATTTTCCCATTTCCCACCTTTTTGTTGTTGTTTTCTAGTTTTACCAACAAAATTTTTGGTAAAAACGTTAATTTTTATTGCTATAAAACCTGTTTTGTATTTGGACAACATGGCATTCGCCTTAGAACATAAAGTTTTTATGTTGAGTTTGATGGAAAGTGGATGGCGAATAGGTTTATTCCATTCGAAACTACGAGGAGGATTTCCAGGCTCAATTTCCAAACTTTACTACCATTCATATTGAGTGGAAATCAGATTCAAACTGTCATCAATCTGGTTTCCTGAAAATTATCTGTAAGGATCAATCTGAACTAGGATCAATATTTCCGAAAAGTCCTATTGTGACAAAGTGTGTGACTCAAATTTTATCATTCATATTCCTATTAGTACAGACACAGTAGGACTTTTTGGAAATGGTAAACCTGGATCAGATTGATCTCTACAGCTCGATTTTCATCCAACTCGATTGATGACTGATATTTGAGTCATCAATCGAGTTGGATGAAAATAAGCGTATAGTAATGATCGACCCAATATTGATTGCAATTTCCAAAAAGGACTTTTATGATCATAGAAATTGAGCACTGTTGCTTTTGAATAAACAGGTTTTAACCAGCCAATTTGTAAATTGTTGATTTGAAACATGGTGGACAGCAACCCTTTAAACTACAGATCTGATCATTGACCAAGATTATCCAGTCTAATACTATTAATTACTTATCAATGTAAACTTAATTTCTGTCTATAACATTTTTAAACAAATTCAGTTTATAACTATAAATTAGGAATATGAAGCTAGATGATCCAGCATTATTTAGTAGCTATTGATGCAATTTAACACACATTAAACTACTTTGTCATTATAGAAAAAGTTAGCATTTATTATTGAACATGAAAATACCATATACCAATAGAGATGTTTTCTACATTCTTGCTCGTAATCTCAAGTCCATACTGATCTGTTCCAAGATTTCTGGAATATGCTTCAAGATTCTAGCTTATAATAGGTATTATTATAAAGTTATTTTTGTCTATACTGCTAATATTTTAATTATTATTTTACTTTTAAAATCAACACAATTTCTGATTTCATAGTGATGCTGACAAAACATCTCAGTTATTTATACATTTGAATCACATTAAAACCGGCTTTCAGACTCAAAATGGTTTATGCATGTACCCATGTGCCTTACAAACTGCTAATAGTATGATCGCATATAGATTTTCCAGGCTGGGGAGCTAAGAAAACTATTACACTTGTACACAAATTTAAGCCTCGAGAGTATCTACTGACACATACATTTTTGGAAACATCTTTTCTTCTAGGTCCTAATGGTCGCAGTCAATAAGGATTTTGGTGCAAAATTTCCAGGGTTAGCTTCAGGAATTGAGCCTACATTATGTTTATAAACTTATTTTCGTCTTCAGCTCTAATGTTTTAATTTTACATACCTTTGAAAATCCATTCCATTTTCGATTTTACCGAGATAAAACATTAGGATCACACACTTGTTTTAATCGTTTTAAAACTAGTTTTTAGTTTTTCAAACACAAAATGATTTGTAGGTACTTTCGGATGCAGTTGTAGTTAGTAGGGCCAAGCCTTAAAAACTCCTCTCCCCAAAGGCTACAAGGTGATTGGGGTGCTTTGTCGTCGTCAGAAGTCAAAGGATCAATATGAAAATCGCCACTTCTAAGGACAAAAGGCCTGTTCAGGCATTCAGGCTCGCAAAGCTTTAGTTTATCTCACCTCCCAAGGTCCACTATCTCCGTCGTACACTTAATTTGGCACAAAGATTGATGTGATTTTCTAAGTTCTCTATAGAATCTTAAAAATCTTTAAATAATTAAAAAAAATCAAACAACTTAAGGCCGACTTATTTATTTATCAACATTCTGAATGATTCTGGATTGTTTGGAATGTCATGTCAATTGCTATTCATTATTATTTTGTTAAATTTATTTGAGCATTCCCGTCCTTAGATTCTTATTGAGAAAAAAACGATGGAGACACTATCGGAGCGCGTAATGGTAGGCAACCAGTAAAACGTTCGCAAAGTGTAAACGTGCCTTAATTTGAAAGTTTGACGGACAAATACGGAACGAAGCAATTCACGACGTGCCTCAAAATAACAAATGCATTTCATAGGTGGCTTGATGAAATTTTATATTGAACACCCCGTATATGCAAGGCGTGTGTAAAGTGCACTAATAATTATATCTTTGAAAATCTCATATTGGAAACATCTTGGACAAAATGCACTTTGCGCATGTTCCCATACAGAAGTGTGTGCAAAGTCCACCTTGCACACACTTCTGCTTGTTTTGCACACGCCTTGCATATATTTTATAATATCGTTGTATCACTCGCCTATGGCTCGTGTCCAAACCGTCACATTCGTGTAAAAAGTGCAATTTTCGACACTAATTTCACAATATACTATTATACGGCTGTCTTGTAAATTAACAAAAATGCACTAGTAACTAACCCGAACTAACTACCGCTGAAAATTGCATATTTCAAACCGCCTTGCAGATAATTTATAACACGACTGAAATAAAAATATACATTATGCAATAAAATCGCGGTTATAGATGAAGTACGGTGTACTCATTAGAAAACGTCATCTAGAAGGCTATGAATGTTCAACTGAAATGGATGACATACCAACACGTACGAAATTCACTTTTGTAAATTTGTGTCAGTAATCTACAGCTCGTGTCACAAACCGTCACACTGGTGTGAAAAGACCAGTTTTTGACACTAGTTGCACAACATACTATTTTCTATTTTGGTTTGTCTGCTGGCGTGATTTTAAATGTGTTTTTACTTGATTTTTTAATTGTTTCGAGTGTAATTTTCCAAGATGTTATCATGGAGAGAGCGTCCATCTCTAATAGTACACAAACATCTCAACGTAAAAAGTTTCACCGGTCTTTGGGGGGGGGGGGGGGGCTGTGTATATGGATGTAAAAAACGAGATTGTTAATTTCCTCACGTTCTATTGCGGTGTTTTGAGGATGCAAAAATAAATTTGCAAAACATCGATAAATTTAAATTGTTGCCTTTGTCTTTTTGCTGATCCTGATAAAACCACGGTTTACATTGAACCAAAAAAATCGTTTTTAAACACCAAATAATTATAATACTCACACTGCTATCTACAAAAAAAGTGTTGGGAACCTTTTTTTTTTCTTGTGTTGGGAACCTTCATTATTTCATTTTTTTCCTAATGGCGTCTTTACCGTACGCATTAAAATGAACAAATGCACACTACTAACTACCGTTGAAAATCGCATATTGCAAACAGCGTGCGCAAATTGCACATTGCGCATGTTCTCATAGAGAGGCGTGTGCAAAGAGTCTACTGATTGCTTTGCATTTATTTTATAATACAAATGATCATTTGTGGAGCAAAATCGCAGTCGTAGAAAAGGCAGGCGAGAGATTCAACGTCACACTCGTGTAAAAAGTGCAATTTTCGACACTAGTTGCACAATATACTGCCGCAAAGAAGCAAAAAGACATAAAATTAACCCCCCTGGTTTTGAAAGCCACATTCGATGAGCAAATCAGCATAGAACCCTTTGGAGGAAGGTAACAACAACCCGATACCCATTCGAAATAGAAATTTAAAGAGTAAATACGATCGCATCACATAATTTATTCGTGACAATACTATTACATTAGTGCGGCAGTAGTATGTGATACAAGCTTCATAAGGAAGATCATTGTCACTCCAGTCAAAGTTTTTTTGGTTTCAGGATCTCCCGATGCCACTATGGATTACTTCATTTAATTAATTTTGTCCGCGGCTGTACCCTATATAGTCGTCATATGTCAGGTGTAAACACATAATTGGGTGTGTATGGTTGGTTGTTATCTTGGGTTCTGGTCCTTTTGTCTGATTGAAATAAGTTACAGCGGGTGCTTCTAACTTCTTTGTTTAATGACGTTTCCACACGAATTGGTGCCTTTATCAGATTACTACAACACATGGAATACTTAGTTTAAAGATAAAATTTTTTACAATAGCAGGAAGGAATGGTATAAAGGAATACATGGAAAAAAAATTATATAAAGATTACTACAAGTACGAAATAAAATGTTGAAATATAAACGTATTGAGGGATGATTAAATCAAAGAATAAAGTCGGTAACTCAAAGCAAAAGAGCGTCAAAAGTGAAACCTACGATGCAATATGGTGTTAGGTTAAGAAGAGGGGCCAAAAGGGTAAGAAACGTAAGAGAAGGAGGGAATATGAGGGTGACAATGACTTACCACAAAACGATGTACAGTTTTGGTTCGAAGTTTGTTGCAGTTTTTTTCTTTATGTACTGTTACTTGAAGAAAAGTAAACGAAAGTTGCATTATTGCTTTGTACATGCTGCTCGCCGTGTCGAAACTCTGCGGCTAACCGTCAGAGATATCGTACGGCACGCAGCATGTACTGTGGGGAATTAAAGAAATTTTTTGTAAGTTTTGGATAATCCAAAACTTACAAAAAATTTCTGCATTTTATTTTCAACTGCATTTTATTTCAACATTTTATTTCGTACTTGTAGTAATCTTTATATAATTTTTTTCCATGTATTCCTTTATACCATTCCTTCCTGCTATTGTAAAAAATTTTATCTTTAAACTAAGTATTCCATGTGTTGTAGTAATCTGATGAAGGCACCAATTCGTGTCGAAACGTCATTAAACAAAGAAGTTAGAAGCACCCGCTGTAACTTATTTCAATCAGACAAAAGGACCAGAACCCAAGATAACAACCAACCATACAATCACAAGGGTCCAAGAATCCAGAAGCCTACGTGCCAACCATAATTGGGTGTGTCATAACCTGTGAACCGAATGACCCTGAATAATATTCATTATTCACGCTGCGTCTTTGGTTTTTTATTACGCATTCCATAAGAATTGCATGCAGACATCACTGCCATGTTGGAAATTACAAACAGAACAAACCAAACTGTTATGGGGCTATGATGGAAATTACAAACAGAACAAACCAAACTGTTATGGGGACTATGATGGCGGCCATAATGGTTTTAATGTCACTTTGATTTTGATGATCAAAATAAACTGCATCTTGAAGACCGAGTTATCTAATTGATTATTCTTTAAAAAATTGTAAATTAAGCCTTGGACAATAGTATATTATCTAACAAGCATTTAATGCAGGCCATCATTTCGGAAGGTGACGTTTGAGCCCACAAGCGCAGCAGGTGGCTCGATTCACTCGAGGGAACGATGCCTATTAGGTGCAAGTTGGATACTGTACTTTGTCCACGACTGTATCAGTGATCATCATTTGTCATGTTGTAACCACATAATATGCTGTGTTATAGTTCTTGGACTGTAGCAGCGTGAATAATATTCAATATTCATTCCGCGTCTTTTCTTGTTTATTATGCATTCGATAAGTAGACACCACCATGTTCGAAATTAGAAACAAAACAAATGAAGGTTCTATCTATTATGACCGCCCTGATGCAGCCGCCATAATGGTTTTAATGTCACTCCAACTTTGACAATCAAAATAAACAGCGTGTTACCGACCGAATCATCTAATTGATTATTATGTAAAATTATATCTATTCTTTGATCGTTTCCGATATAAGTGCCTTTTTATAATCAGATTGGGTGCTGAGGATTTCTTTTTACAATTTCAAAATCAAATTTATGTCATGTGTCGAATGTAAGTGCAACGAGTGCAATTGGACTTCTTTTTTTAAATTAATTATTTTCTTCATATTGAAGTACTTTAATCCTTTGAGATATTTTGTCGTGTGTCCTAAACACGACCTAACACATGTTGCAGAAGGTACGGGAACGGGTATAAAGGGTGACATTGAATAAAGTTAAATGCATAGTACTACTCGACAGAAGAAGTCGAAATAGTTATACACTTTTGCCGAAATCTCTTTCGTTTTCGAAATACAAAATAAACAATATAAAACAAAAATTAATATTTTTTAATTTCTACAGGAAAAATATTAAAAGAATAGTTTGCAGTTTATAATTGTTGCTGTAGGTGTATTTTATGCAGTAATAGTATATTATTAAACGAGCTTTTTATGATAGCCATTATTCTCTTAAGGCCCCGCGAGACTTGCCCCCCGCAAGCGACGGGCGCAAGTCTCCCGTGGGAATAATGACCATAAAAAGCGAGTAATAATACTATATTTTGTCCACGGCCATTGTCTAATTATAAACAATTATAAAATTAATAAGTAGTGTAAATAAAATTATTGAAATGTCAAAGTGACACCCGCGTTTGACGGCAAAACTAGTTCTACTAGTGCATTGTTTACGCTGCGGCATTTGATATTGCATTGTTGCCTACTCCTACTGGTTGCAAAGGGAACATACGGTATGGTGGAAATGAAAGAAATAAATTCATTATTTCGTAAGTCAGAGACTGGAGAGAAAAATCCTGAGACCCGTCGATTTTTAATTTCAGTTGCGCATTCTGTCCGATTTTTTTTTAATTTGATTTCATTGACATTTGACTCAAACTGTTCTCTTGCGAGAGAAAATGCTATTTTCGTCACTCGTTCAACAATATACTATTATCATTTGGCTCTACAATGAAGCAAGTTACAAAAAACTGGAATGACCTTTTTTTACTTTTCTAATTAGATGAAGAATTCAAAACAGATCTTTGTTATCAATAAAGAGTGGCGTGCCAGTTGTTCCTCTAAAATCACGTAAATCCATGTACAGTCTCACGCCACTGGTGGAATTAAATAAAAAAATTTTATTGGAAAAAATTTACCGATATTATTTATCATAAACTGTAAAATTTAATTTTCTTCTTAGGCTTTCATAAAGCTAAATCCTGGCTTTGCCATTATTGATGTCCTTTAATTTTATGTTTCAGATTTGGAAACTCTACGTCCTACAATAAATTACTAAACAAAATGTGATGGTGGAGTTATTAGAAAGTGGCCTGTGGAATATCTAAAATCTCGCCAAGTTGTATAACGCATGCAATTCGGGTTTACTATTTTAAACAGTGGATAGTTGTTATTCGAGGGGTCAATATATAATTTAGATAATAATTTAGAACCGGAATCATATAATCAAGAAAACTGTAAATAAAATATACAGGGTTATTCCATAGATGGTTCCACCACCGAATAAGGCTTCGAAAATTAATTATATTTTTCTTTGCTTCTTTTTTGAAATATCAAGATCAACGTAAATACAGGGTGTCAACATTATATCTAAAAAAATTATAATTTATTAGTAACTGCCAAACCACTTAAGATAATTATGCAAAATTTTTAATAATTCAATTTGACTATCACCTGCCTTAAAACTCGTACTTTAAATAATATTGTTGCTTAAATAATGTTGGTTTTAGTAGTAGACGTAATTTAATGTATAACATTAAAATAGAGACTTTCTTAAAATTGTTTGATGCACTTTTCTGCTCTCTTTTCGCTCTCAAAACTTTTTTTAAGTTGTACCACACCGAAGAACTGATCGTGGCTTCGGTGGGTAAAGATGACGCTCTTTACCCACCGAAGACACCGAATCGAACAAAAACATTAATAAAGTTTAATTTGATTATAGCGTTTATAATGAAACGAAAACAGAACACCCGTATTTTTCACAACGGGCAAAAACATTCGTCAAAAAAGCGGATAAACCTTCAATCAAGATGACGATGACGGGAAGTTCGAAGTTGTACGCTCCGGCGATTGCTTTGTTACCACTGTCACGCTTCAGGAAAAACTAACCGATGTCTTTCAAACAAAATTAAGTCCTGCTCATTCTCAGAAAATTGAATTAGTGAAATAAACCCAGACAAGTGTCGTTCGTGCTGCTTTTGATTATTGGTTGTCGCCCTCTAATATACACTTCTTAAAACTAGTAGCTTAACCCTTTATAATAGGATTTGGGACCTTACCTGATGGTTCGGTGCCCGTAATTCCTGCTAGATTTTCTCCAATATCTACTAAGCTGCTAATGGAAAATATTGACTTGGCAGTACGTAGCTTCCCGTTTTCTTGACCAACGGTTTCTTCTTTGGTTTTAGTGGAAAGGTCCATTTCGAGGCCGTCGTCCATCACCGTAACTCTAAAATACAATTCAAAGTAGTATTCTTGAGAGCTTAATATAATTGATTTTCAGTCATAAAGCAGGGGTCCTACTGACAATTATGTGAAACTGACTCAAAAACGTCCTCATTATCACCAATTCATATCACTTTTACTGCCTTTTTCCTCAATTAACCTTCACTTAGGCAATTTAAACTCGTTACAAAATTGTCAACCAAATTTTAATTTATTGCAATTCACCAAGTAAATTTCGGTTTATAGACGCACAAAATGTAAATTTTAAATATGGGTTACAGGTTTTAGTAATGCTAATGGCTGGTACTGATTGTGGTTCGTTAATTGACAATGATAACTATGTATATTCATAAGTAGTCTAGTTAAGGTAGATAATGCAAATTGGAAAAAATTATGCGCATAAGAAAGTACACACAAGTGGTAACTGGAGGTGATAACGTTCATTAGGGAACGTTTAAGTGCGTTATCCATGCCATATTTTAGTTTAACTGCTGCCAATTGTGACAATTCGTTAATTTTATTCCAAATTTTGGCGATATTTGTGGACTGGTTTATATTCAAAGAGGTAAAACCACCAAAAGTCTCCAAGATTTTTAAATCGGTTTACAATGAGTATGAGGAGTAACAATTTTTTAGTCTTTAAACGTACTTCTAACATGCATACCATACAATATTTGTTCTATAATAGCTATTTATGATGTAAGTGTTAAAAATGCAACTTTAAGGCACGCATGTGAAAATATCATGAAATTCGCATGAGTTTCTTAAAAGCACTTTTAACACAAATACCATACAATATTTTTCCTAACAAACGCATTAAAATGATTCTATGAAAATGTAGGTAGCATTATTTACTTTTAAAACCCGTATTAAAAGTAACTTACTTTTAACATGTTTGAATATATTGAAGTCAGAAAAGGAACCGGAATTCAAACTGTAACAAATAAAAAAGGGAAAGAAAATTTTGCTTTGAATATTGAAATAATCAAAACTTCAATCAATGTCCTACAAGAAACACTTCAGAGTTTCAACATTTGATAGGTCTCTCTCTAAGGGACTAAGCAGGTTAGTTTTTGCGATCACGATATGAAATTATAAGGGTAGGCTGACGACTACAAAGGGTGTCCCACCACGAACGACGTCTGTCTTTCTATTTCGACGTCTGACACGATCATCCCAAAGATTTTCTGTAAACCTCCTACTAAAGAAAATATTATACTTTTAAATACTGCCACGTTTCATTTCAAAACTAGTGCTTTTACTCAAATTGTATTTTATAATTCAGAACTTGATAACGCGGTAACCAATTCATATACAGGAAGTGATAGCATATTGTTGGAAAGCTTATTAGCTCGTTCATATTTCCATTGTATCAGCGATACTATACGAAATTTTTCCATTACAGTTTAGTTAATAGAGAAGAGGTAGCGCCATTATTTCCATGAAGATAGATGAATACCGTTATACCAAACTCATTATGAGGTTCTACATTTCTGTACAGTTCCTACTAACGAAAATAGGAAATTTTGAAATACTGGCTATAATTGATTTTTTTTGTATTAAAAACTGATGTTTTTATCATCAGAGATTACTCCAGATTACAATCAGGAGGATAAACGAATACGGGCATGTTAAACTTATCATGGCGTTATATCTTTGCTCCTCCTACTAACGAAGATATGAATGTACTGGTGAAAGTAGCAGGATTAGGACAAATTTTACAACTCTTCTTTATCGGAAAATGGCCAACGTTTCGACTATTTATTTAGTCTTCCTCAGGGTTATCTTCCACTAGAGAGGGTAGTCAGTTTGAAATGTTTTCAACATGGTTAAAACTGTAAAGTTTATTCGATTATTGGGTGACCCTGGTATCTTCGCTAGACAAACCACACGTCCGCTGCATACGGTACGAAAATGCGAAGTGAAGATATGAATCTCTGAAATACTGGCCATATTTAATTTCAAAACTGATGCTTTTTACTCAAAATGTATAGCGTAATTAAATTAATTAAACTTGGTAACTCGGTAAGCAATTCGTATACAGGAAGTTACAACATGTTGGAAAGCTGATTAACCCAATCATACTCCTGGTGTGGCCGGGTACTAAAAACTACTAACCGATAACAAATGTGATACGTTTGTGCTAAAATATTTTGTTAGGTACTTGACTGTATCACATAGGATTTTTTCAATTTTCTGTTTGTTTTGTGTATCCATTACCCAAATAGGAAGTTCTGGTGCCAGGTTTTTCTCTTTTAATTTTTTATATAATGACGTCGCCGTCGGTTTATACTAACACCTAAAGAAACTATGTAAAAATGATTTAGCTCTAAAAAATTATTTTAAGTGATTTGAGTAGTCAAATGCAAGGCTACAAAATCCTGGTGTTTTTGTCACTTCTAAAATCAAGACGAAATTATATAGTGACAATAGTATATATTGTGCAACTAATGTCGAAAATTGCACTTTTCACACGAGTGTGACGGATTGGACACGAGCCGTAGGCGAGTGATACACCATCACAAGAGTGTGAAGAGTGATTTTCGTACGTATAGCACATTATACTTTTTCTACGACTGCGATTTTGCTTCATAAATGATCATTCATATTATGAAATATGTGCAACGCGTCTGCAAAGCAATCAGAAGCGTACGCTGTTTGCAATATGCGATTTTCAACGGTAGTTAGTAGTGCATATTTGTTCATTTTCGCGGCAGTCGTAGAAAATAGAATACCGTTTCATAAGGGGCGACAGTGTCACTTTTCTAGCAAGGCTGTGCAGTCAACACGGGCGAGTGAGAAAATTCAATTTACATATCATTTATTCTCCAAAACTTGGAATAATCTGGTATTAAGTACTAATTTATTTGCAGATGATCTGACAAGCGACAGGTAAAGCGACAGCGGTCAATGTAAAATCAATCGAGCGCCAGTTAAGTGAAAAGACTTTGCCTGCCGCCGGGATTACAGTTAAAATATTAATGGTTTACTTCCGTCTATTGTGTCAAATAAAGTAGTACTCACCAAATTTCATTAAAAATTTGGAGATAAACACATTTTGCTTCATCATTCACATTTACAAAATATGTCCCTTGTATATTTCTCTTCGGGTGTTCAATCAAAGAAAAAGGTTTTCATTTGAAGAACGACCTCTCATAAAATAGAAATAACTAAATCTTTACAATCTAGTGTTTTCCGGGCTTTGAAGCCGTGGTCCAATGGAATGTCTGCCTGACGTTTCGTCTACATCTGCGGCAGACATTATCAAAGGCGATGTGGCAATGGACGAAGTGATCTCTCTTGCTTCCCGACATTGACTGATTCGACTCTGGGGACCTCCGTGGTATTTATTCCCCCGCCATCGCAATGCAGTGGAGCGATTGGGATGGGTGTAGTGGTGGCGCGGGGTTTTGGCGTACTTAAACTATGTCGTAGAACTCGCATCCAGTCTGCATTTAGAAACGTTTTCCTTCTTCGTGTTGAAATTTCTCCTTCCTGTTGAAACTTCCTGTTTGAATTTCCTCCTTCCTGTTGAAATTGTTGTTGAGTTTAAAGATCTCAATGGCCTCACTCGTTAGTCTAAGAGTGAAACGCTGCGTTTGATATAAGATATATCCTCCTCCTTGAAAAGAATGTCGTGACCTTCGAGAAAGCGTGCTCCGCTACTCCTGACTTTTGTTTTTGTCTTAGCCTGCAATTCCTCTTGTGTTCCATAATCCTCGTGTTGACACTGCGTTTTGTGGCGCCAATGTATACCGAGCCACAGCTGCTTGGAACTTGGTAATCTCTGCGATCTTTGGCTGATCTCAAGCTCTGTTGTATTGTTCGAGTGGGTCTAAAGACAGTTTTAACACCGTGCTTTCTCAGTAGCTTACCGATCCTGTCTGTTACTATGTGGATGGTGGATGTATGGTAGACTAGTCCAGGGATCGGCAACCTGCGGCTCGCGAGCTACATGCGGCTCTTTGGATGCTAAGCTGGGGCTCTTTATCTTTAGTTCCATTCGCAAATATTATTTATTTTACAAGAAAAAAAAGCGTTTAAAAATGGTTCTGAATCGATTAAGGGGGATTAAGCACCGATTCTATCTCTCAGTCACTTGTTGACTTGCACTGGCTTTACGCCTCACCCTTCGGCCGCGTCGGCGTCGTCCGTCGTCAGTGGGTCGGGAGCTCTTGAATGACGCAGTCGTCGCATGTTTCTATGTAGGTTTTAATTCCCTTTCGACGCAAGACAATTTGGCGTCTTCATCAGTGCTTTGGCTTTGACGTATAGTTTGTTGTTTCAAGAAGAGTTAGAAGCGAATTATTTTCTCAAAGTTATGTAAGTACATATATAATAAATATAATATTAATAATAAAAAAACCGAAGTAAAGGTAGGTAACATAATAAGTATATTGTGCAACTAGTACCGAAAATTGCACCTTTCACACGAGTGTGACGGTTTGGACACGAGCCATAGGCGAGTTATACAACGTCACACGAGTGTGAAGAGTATCCTTTTTATACGACTGCGATTTTGCTTCCTAAATGATCATTCGTATTATAAAATATACGCAAGGCGTGTGCAAAACAACGAAGTGTATGCAAAGTGGACTTTGCACACGCTTCTGAAGGAAGTGTGTGTGTCTTCTGTTTGCAATATGCGATTTTCAACGGTAGTTAGTATATAGTGCGCATTTGTTTATTTCCGCGGCAGTCGTAGAAAAAGTATTTTTAAAATAAATTTTTACACATATTTTTTCAAATAAGATACCCAACTATTTCTTGAAGTCAATAAGAATTGTCTTTATTACAGCTTCATCGCAAGCATGGCATCTACAAAAAAAGAGAAGAACTGAAGAAGAGCATCGAGAATTCAATCAGGATTGGACGGAGTCGTTCGCTTTCATATGCAACTCAGATGGCCTTCCGCCTTGTCTCATTTGCCACGAAAAACTCGCACACAATAAGAAACCAAATTTAGAGAGGCCCTTCACTAAAAAACATACTCAGTTTGCTAGTCAATATACATCCGGCGAAGAACGAAAAAAAGCTGTCGACGAACTCCAAAAACAAAAACAGCAATCAAGTTCCATGTTAAGTAACTGGATGCAATCTGCAAGTAATGTTAACCTGGCAAGCTTCGCGGTATCACTAGAAATTACAAAAAAAGGCACACCGTTCACAGATGGTGAGTATGTCAAAGATTGCATCATACGGAATCTGAAAAACTGTTTCGTGGTTTCAAAAACAAACCAGAAATCTTGAAGAAAATCAAAGATTTGCCACTATCCGCTAAAACGTACAAGATAGAATAGCCAGAATGTCTTCAAATGTAACATATTTGCAGGTGGAAAATATTCAACTTTCTTTTGTTTTATCACTTGCTATAAATGAGTCTTGCCACATAAAAGACACTGCGCAAGTTGCCCTTTTTGTCAGGTATATATCTTTCCAAGGTCCAAAAGAAGAACTTCTGGGATTGCTACCGCTCTCGGGACAAACTAGAGGGGAAGATATAGCGAACGCCGTGCAAAAATGCTTTGAAGACAAGAAGATCGATTTAAATAAAATCGTTTCAATAGCAACTGATGGAGACAAAAGTATGACAGGAAAAAATAAAGGGGCAACAACGATTCTTCAGAGCAAAATAAACCACGAAATTCTAATGTTTCACTGCATAATACACCAAAAAGCGCTTTGTGCCCAAACATTTCCGGCCAAAATAGTTGAGGTCATGAATTTGGTAATCAAGATTGTTAACAGCATCCTGTCAAAACCATCAACTCTACAATCGTCAGTTTAAAGAATTCTTAAACGAAATGGAGACTCAGTATTCCGACCTCCTTCTTCACAATAAAGTGCGATGGCTTTCCAAAGGTAAGGTGTTGAAATGTTTTGCTTTGTGCTTGAATGAAATAAATACATTCCTAAATGAAAAAGGCATTAATCACTCAGAATTAGAGAACGACAAATGGTTGCAACGATTTTACTTTATGTTGGATATCACAGCGAAATTAAATAAGTTGAATATAAAACTGCAAGGAAAGGGAAACCCAGCCAATGTTTTGTTAGAAGAATTGGTTTGTTTTGAAGAAAAATTAATGATTTTTGAAGAAGAGAGATTCAGAGCGGTAAATTACTTAATTTTCAATTTCTAAAGCAATATCGCGATAAAACCTGGGCAACTGTTGACACAAATTACTTCAGCACAGTTATAAAAAAAATTAAAGATGAATTCGCTGGCAGATTTGATCAATTCAAAACCACTCTAGAGCATTCATAGTAAAACACAAATATTAACGAAATCCACATTGAGCCATTTGGAATTGATACTGGATCTCTAGAAATGCAATTGATCGATTTAAAAAGTAAAGCCTTGTGGAGTGGAAAATTTACAGAGTTAAAAAACAAGTTGTAAGATTTGGAGCTCCAGAAATTTATGTATTTATCGCAACAAAAGTGGACAGCTTTGAAAGAAATACCGCGAGTTGAGGCCCCTATATTCGACGCATGGAATAGTCTTCCAGATTACTACAGTGAGGTGAAGAAGTTGGTATTTGGAGTGCTGACTATCTTCGGATCGACATATTCGTGCGAGCAAGCGTTCTCTTTCATGAATATAATTAAAAGTAAAGTAAGAAGTCAATGCAACTGACAAAACAAATGAAAATTTAGAGTCGTGTTTGAAACTTAAAACAACAAGTTATGAACCAAATTTATCAAAACTTTCTAAAACCATGCAAAGCCAACGCTCCCGTTGAAATTGTTTTCTGAAATGTATGTTATTATGTAATAATGCCATATATACATGTCGGATACCCAACAAAAAATATGAACAGTGGCAACACCGCGCACAGCTAGGAGCGAGCGAAAAAAATGCAACAACCGGCAACATTCATTCATTCATCATCGAATCGTCATCTTACTAACATTGTAAATCGTAGATCAATAAAAACATCAGATTTTTGTTGTAAATCAGTGGAAATCTAATTTCTAATCATAAATCATCGAAACCCAACATGGTCCTTCAGCCGAATCGCTAATTAACCTGTGGATGAAACAACGTACAGCCGCAGAATCGAGAGTTGAAATCGGTACGAATCGACGACCGGCTCAACACACGGCCGACGCCATTTTTCACGTTGGCGTACAACTAGGGCTGAGCAATCTGTCGTAAGTCTGTTCCTTTTGTACCGCTTCCTAGCTATCGCTTGACTATTTCATGCTTTGCTTGAGCAGTGTAGCATTGTAGACAACAATTCGATCGTTCTATATCGCATCATAATCGTTTTATTTACAAATAATACCATTATGGTTGGTTTTGGTCGATCGATCTTATCGAACATGCCTAGCAGCGGGAAACCAGCTGATCAAGACGAACGAAATAAATGTTTAGCGAAATTACGCATAGAACGAGAGCAAATTAAGGCTTCGTTACAACGACTTGCATGTTTTATTCACAAGTTCTCAGAAGAAAAGATCGAAAGCTTAGAATTACGCTTAAAAAACGCTGAGAGCTCACTTTTGAGAGACTTTAACGCCACCTAAAACCAGATCGAGTTTCTGGACGCCCAGGAATCCCAATCAAGTAAACGCGACGATTTTGAAGAGCTATACTTTGCGTATACCAGTAGAGCAGTAAAAATAATTAGTCAATTTTACGAAAATAAATCGAACTTCTCTTCAGGCATTCAAGGTGTAGCAAATCAAACGTCTAAAGTTTCTACAAGCTCTCATTCAAGAAAGGGTTTTCCGGTAATAGAATTAATAAAATTTTATGGGGAATACGACAAATGGGCTCAGTTTCGAGATTTATTTAAAACATTAGTTCAAGATCAGTCTATTGACAAAGTAAGGAAGTTTTATTATCTATTAAGTTCTCTCAAGGGTAAAGCTGCTAAAATAATCGAATCCATAGAAATCACAGAACAAAACTACGATCTAGCATGGAATTTACTTAATGACCGATTCGAAAACAAATCGTTAACCATAAAAAATCATGTAAGTGGCGCCATCTGACGACGGCGGGTGCTTCCACTAGGGCATGCGAGATGATTGTCGAGGTATACCATACTGATGAGCTCTAATAAGAGCGAAACCGGTCTATGGTTCCTCTGCCTGATAGAGAAATGAGTCTGATACTCTGCTAAACGTCGCCCCCAGACAATATAGGTACGAAATCTCGGCCATTTGTCTGTGGGAAGTGACAGTATTGCAGAAAACTGGTTTTTGGATCGCTTCACAATCATCTCGCATGCCCTAGTGGAAGCACCCGCCGTCGTCAGATGGCGCCACTTACATACACATACAGGCGTCTAAGCAAGATTTAGATCCAATTGCCGTTCAGACATATTTTTCTATCAGGTTCGAGGTATACCATACTGATGAGCTCTAATAAGAGCGAAACCGGTCTATGGTTCCTCTGCCTGATAGAGAAATGAGTCTGATACTCTGCTAAACGTCGCCCCCAGACAATATAGGTACGAAATCTCGGCCATTTGTCTGTGGGAAGTGACAATATTGCAGAAAACTGGTTTTTGGATCGCTTCACAACACATAAAAAATCATGTTGCGGCTCTTTTTGAATTGCCAACTGTCTCTGCCAAATACAGCCTTAGAAACATTGTTGATGATTTTCAGAAAACATTTAGAGCTTTAAAATTGCTAGGTGAACCAGTAGATTCATGGCCAACCATTCTAATTAATTTACTGTCAATAAAATTAGATCATCGAACGGTTTCTCAGTGGGAAGAATATTTAATCAGCCAAAAAATCAATAGTCCAACAATAACAATTTTTCTTGACTTCCTTTCTGATAGATGCAGGTTTTTAGAAACCACGGAGTCAATAAAAGCTGTCAAAAAAGACTCTAAATTTCAAACTCGTGATTATTCCAAGCATTTTGTAAACGACAAAAGCAAGCAAGCTTATGCCTTTCAGCAAGGTTACAAAAATAACATAGAGTGTGTCTTCTGCAAAGGAAGACACCACATTTATCGATGTGAAGCATTTTTAAACCTTTCTTTAGCGTCGCGCACTGAAGAAGTGCAAAAAATGAAATTGTGCTCTAACTGTTTGCGTTCAAATCATAATATAAAAGAATGCGTTTCACAAGGTTGTAAAATATGTTCGAATCGACATAATACTTTATTACACAAAGAAATCGAAAGCGTTCAAACCAATCAAACTGCAAGTTTATCGGTGAATCATAGCATAAAAAATGAGGCTGAAATACTTCTATCAACAGCCACCGTTTTGATTAGGGATCGTGATGGAAACTGGCAACAATGTCGAGCATTACTTGATAGCGGCTCGCAGTCAAATTTCGTAACGAAAAATTTAGCGGAAAAGCTTAATTTACCTATGTTTAAGACAAACAGTCCTGTTGTAGGAATCGGAGACTCTTCTAGGAATATCACAAATTATGATGATTACAATTTATCAAAGGTGCAATTCTTAGTTTTGGACCAAATAACTGAGAAATTGCCTTCGCGTTCATTTAACCGATCAATGTTAAATTTACCTGATAACATAGAACTTGCAGATCAAACTTTTAATTCGTCTCAAAACGTAGATTTGCTATTAGGAGTAACTATCTTTTATCAAACTTTATGTAGCGATCAAAAACAACTAGGTATAGATTTGACAATTTTACAAAATACAAAGTTTGGTTGGGTCTTATCTGGACTACTTGATATTCACAAAAAACACAAGAAAATCACTTGTAATTTGAGTACTTCTATTTTAGAAAATCAGTTAGAGCAATTTTGGGCGAACAGAAGAATATCCTGTTCAAAAATTCTTTTCTCAAGATGAAAGCGAATGTGAAAAACTTTTTAACGAAACTCTACAACGCGACATTGATGGTAAATTCATAGTAACCTTGCCAATCAAACAATAAGATGAACAGACTTTGGGCAACTCTTTGGATTCTGCTCTTAAGCGTCTTTATTCAATTGAAAGTATTTTCAATAAACAACCAGAATTTAAACGTCAATACACTGAATTTATAAATGAATATGAACAATTGGGGCACATGCAGAGAGTTGATCCTGGAGATGTAAATATTAAAAATACTGGCAAGAACTTGTGTTACTTACCGCATCACGGAGTGATTAAAGAAACGAGCGCTATGACTGATCTACGTGTAGTTTTTGACGGATCTTGTCCCACAAGCACAGGTGTATCATTAAATTATATTTTAATGATAGGGCCAACAATTCAAGATGACTTAGTATCAATTTTAATTAGGTTTAGGCAACACGCAATTGTTGTTACAGCCGACGTAGCCAAAATGTATCGACAAGTTACAATAAAAGACGACCAAAGAGACTTACAACGAATTCTTTGGCGAGATGAGCCTCAAAGCGAAATAAAGCATTATCAATTGTCAACAGTAACTTACGGTACAGCATCAGCGTCATTTTTGGCTACTCGAGCTCTTCAACAGGCTGCCATCGAACATAAAAACAAATACCCAAACGCAGCTAATGTTATTCTCTCAGACTTTTATGTAGATTACTTAATAACTGGTGGTGACGATGTACAAAGCGTGATCAATTTACAATCAGAAATTGATGAAATCTTAAGCAAATATGGATTTCACCTCAGAAAATGGGTTTCTAATAAACCACAAGTTGTTGAGCAGCATAAAGGTGGCAAAACTAACGACAAATACTTCATAAACGAAAATGATTTTACTCCAACTCTAGGCCTTGTATGGCACGCTAAATCAGACACTTTGATTTACTCTGTAAAGAATATCGATATCAAGACTTTAAAGATAACAAAAAGAACTATTCTTTCAACAATATCTTGCATTTTTGACCCTTTAGGATTAATTTCTCCTATAATTGTCTCCTATAATACTTAACGACATAAATATAACGCGACATACATTAATTGCAAAAGCCGAATACATAGAACTTCCATATTTTTTGTGACGCTCCACAATCAGCTTTTGGCGTTTGCATTTATCTAAGGTCAATAAATGCTAATAATTCCTGTTTCACACAACTAGTCTGTGCGAAATCGCGAGTACCACCTATTAAAACCCTTTCCATTCCTCGTCTAGAGTTGTGTAGCGCAGTTTTGGCAGTTAAATTGTTTGAAAAGGTTAAAAATTCACTTAAATTAAAAGTCGATAAAGTTCATTTTTGGACTGATAGCATGATTGTTTTGGGTTGGATTTCTCTATCGCCTAATAATCTTAAGGTATTCGTGGCAAATCGAGTTTCTGACATTCAAAGCCTTAGCAACGTCTCAGATTGGAAACATGTACCAACATTTGACAACCCTGCAGACTTAATTTCACGCGGCACTACCGTTAATGCTTTGAAAAACTGTAGTTTGTGGTGGTCAGGTCCAGAGTGGCTAAGTAAGAGTCATCCAGATTGCTGGCCCAGCAGTCGTGATATTCCAGAATTGATTCCTGAAGTTAAGACTAATAAAGTTTTACTTTCCAGAACTCATGAAGAAAGCCTAGATATTTTTAATCGTTTTTCTAGCCTATTTCGTTTACTGCGAGTTGTAGCTTATTGCCAACGGTTTTATCATAATTGTAAAAATAAACACAACAAGATGCGCGGTACGCTGAGCGTTGATGAAATTCAAGACTCAATGAACTCTGTTCTGAAACTTGCACAACTTGAAATGTTTCCTCGTGAACTAAAATCAATTCAAGATTCTGCTGTTATTAGCAATAAATCAAAGCTCCTTCCTTTGAGTCCTATTTTGGGCCCAGATGGTTTGTTGCGTGTCGGCGGACGTTTAAGCCGATCGAACCTTCCATTTGACTCTAAACATCAAATAATCTTATTGCCAGGCCATCCTTTAACTAAACTCATAATTCTCAACGAGCACAATAAAAACTTACATGCCGGAATAGTATCTATTCTTTTTTCGTTACGAGAGAAATTTTGGATTCTTCAAGGCCGCCGGACAGTTCGTAGCGTATTCAAACAGTGCACAGTGTGTTTTCGAGTAAACCCAAAACGAATAATTCAGAAAATGGGTGACTTGCCTTTTGATCGAGTAACTCAATATCGGCCTCTTTATGTCACAGGGGTTGATTTTGCAGGTCCATTTTTAATAAAAGATGGAAAATTGCGAAACCGTTCGATCGTCAAGGCATATCTTTGCATTTTTATATGTTTCACAACTAAGGCAGTACACTTAGAGGCAGTTGGTGATCTAGGAACCGATTCTTTCTTGGACGCTCTAAAACGATTTGTATCTCGCCGTGGTCTTTGTAAATCACTGGAGCTGATAATGAATTAAAATCAATCATTAATTCTATCCCCGAATTTGTCAAAACAACTTGCGTTTCAGATTTTCTTTTAAAAAACGGCATAACTTGGAACTTTATTCCACCCCGAGCACCGCATCATGGAGGTCTCTGGGAAGCCGCAGTTAAACGCGCGAAATATCATGTGATTCGTGTGATTGGGAAATCGCATCTAACTTTTGAAAAGTTGTCTACATTGTTCACTCAAGTAGAGGCAGCAATAAATTCAGCTCCCATCACACCTTTATCTGATGATCTTTCCGACCTTTCCTGCTTGACCCCCGGTCATTTCTTGATCGGTGAACCTTTATTAGCCATACCTGATAAAGACTTGATCGACATTCCTCCAAATCGACTCACTCACTACCAAGCTCTACAGCAGATGTTTCAAGTGTTTTGGAAGAGATGGTCAAGGGACTACTTGTTGAACCTGCAGCAACGCTCGAAGTGGCATCAAGCATTTGCGGACAACGTCAAGATTGGATCTCTGGTTGTAATAGTCGACGACAACCTACCTCCCCTCTTTTGGCACCTGGGAAGAGTTCTTCAAATTCATGCTGGATTACCACGTGTAGTGACACTTAAAACAGCTAATGGGGTAGTAAAGCGTGCAGTGCAAAAACTTTGCTTAATGCCAATGAACGATTAGTGCTTTTGCTGTACTTTCTTTAAGCTATACATTTTGACTATTTATTTGCTCGAAAGACTATAGTTTTCGAGGGCCGCCGGTATGTCGGATACCCAACTAAAATATGAACAGTGGCAACACCGCGCTGCTAGCTAGAAGCGAGCGAAAAAAATGCAACAACCGACAACATTCATTCATCATCGAATCGTCATCTTACTAACATCATGGTAAATCGTAGATCAATAAAAACATCAGATTTTTGTTGTAAATCAGTAGAAATCTAATTTCTAATCATAAATCATCGAATCCCAACAATACATATATACATACTAATTTGTTGTGAAAAGCACTACTTATATATGAATAAATAGATATTAATTCTTATGAATAAACCGATTAGTTTTTTTACCAAAAAAATGTATTTATGCTAGTAGTATTTATTGTTTTCAAGAAAAAATTTTGTGGCTCTTTAAAAACTTTGAAATGTGGTAAATCGTAATTTTTGACTCTTTCGACTTAAAAGGTTGCCGACCCCTGGACTAGTCTATCCGCGATTTTCTTCATCTTCTCCCGTTATTCCTTCCTGACGCTCTGCATTCCTTGGACGGACGGCCCTATCGAACCCGTTCTTGCTGTACCCATTCGGCTGATTTGGAACGGGAAATGAAGCATCTGGAAAAAACCTTTGGTTGTAATGTATACAGCAAGCACTAGTTCGATAGAGCCGATTAAGGAATGCTGAGCGCCAGGAAGGAACAACAGGAGAAGATGAAGACAATCGCGGATGGACTAGTCTACCATACTTCCACAAAGTAACGGACAGGATCGGCAAGCTACTGGAAAAGCACAGTGTTAAAATTGTGTTTAGATCAGGCGAAAAATACAACGGAGCTTAGGATCGGCCAAAGATCGCAGAGATTCCCTATCGGCACCCGGAGTTTACCGAGATCCATGCAGCTGTGGCTCGGTATACATTGGCACCACAAAACGCAGTGTTCACATGAGGATTACGCAACACAAGAGGAGTTGCAGCCTGGGACAAACACGAAAGTCAGCAGTAGCAGAGCACGCTCTCTTCGAAGCTCACGACATCCTTTTCTACGAGGTGGATGTTTTATATCAATGGCAGCGTTTTTATCCTAGACTAACGAGAGAGGCCACTGGGATCTTTAAACACGACAACCATTTCAAGAGGAAGGAGGAAATTACGTTTCTAAAAGCAAACTGGAAGCAGTTCTACGACATATTTCAAGGTCGCCGAAACCCCGCGCCAACTCTACCCCCACCACAGTCCCTCCACTGCAGCGCGACGACGGGGAAATAAATACCAAGGAGCTCCCCACAGACGAATCAGTCAACGTCGTAAAGCAAGGGAGATTACTTCGCCCATTGCATCATCGCCTTTGATATTGTCTGCCGCAGCTGATGTAGACAAAACGTCAGGAAGAAATTCCACTGGACCATGGCTTCAAAGCCCGGCAAACACTTTTTACAAAAATTGTATTTT
This sequence comes from Taphrorychus bicolor, assembly GCA_951812265.1. Taxonomy (NCBI): domain Eukaryota; kingdom Metazoa; phylum Arthropoda; class Insecta; order Coleoptera; family Curculionidae; genus Taphrorychus; species Taphrorychus bicolor. Next base: position 13,414,202 of record OX638297.1, read on the forward strand.
GACCGGCCACACAGTGGTTGGACGGACCTCATTTCACGAGCAAAATTCTGAGTTGCATCATTATGTGAAATTAAGTAAGTATATTTTTTTCACAGGTGCTTTATGTGGTCTATACCCACCTCAAGATTGAATCCATTCAGAGACTGATTGCTCAATTGAGCAATCAGCAAGCTTAATTGAAGACGTGAAGTGTTCTTTATGCAAAAATCGAAGATGTGGGATGTACCAAACGTATTAAGGAAAACGTCATATTATTAGCATTTCCAACTTGTTAATAGTACATTAAGATATAAGTTTCACAAGTCAGCTTATCATCACATATCATATCACATATCATATCACATATCACATCAGTCCAAGTTGCGACACGAGGATTTAACTTACCGCAACGGTTGTTGACTGGATTGATAATAAGACGCAAGCAATAAACATATATTAAAACGAATTTAGATAAGGAAATGGAAATTCTTTTCACAATTAAGAGAAGAAAACTAGAGTTTCTTGGGCATGTTATGCGTGATTCAAAATATGAAATTCTGCATCTCATCATGCAGGGGAAAATCGTGCGACGCAGAAGCGTCGGTCGACGTAGAATTTCCTAGCTACGTAATCTGCGAGACTGGTTTGAATTCTCATCTGTCGAACTATTTCGGACAGCTGCCTCTAAAGTTAGAATAGCCATGATGATCAGCATCCTCCGAAGGAGAAACTGAGATCAAGAAGAAGAAGAAGAAGAAAATGTTTTTTTTCTGGTTGAAACTGTCTATATAGTATATCAGGATCAACATGATGTATGAGGTATGTGGGCCTTATATCCTAAACTATTGAATATACGAAGTCAATTTCGAAAAAGTTGCGATACTTCAATATTATACACCTAATGCGACTCTGTAAGATGCACACAAAAAGTAACAAAAATATCTTAGGCGCAACTAGGAGCAGCTAATTCTTTTAGTAGTTGGTAGTAGATGCTTTCTTTTCTGTAGTAGTAATAATAAAAAAGTTCTAAAAATCTGTAAAAAAATTAAAGTAAAAAATCACAATTTAACTCAACAAAAATCAACAGCTTTTTTCACACCTAGATTGAGCCAACTCAAAACGACTTGAAAGAAATAAAAACTAAAATTAAACACCACATAGATATCAGCAATTAATTCAAAAATAAAATCTTGCAAATTTATTACGATTCAATTTGATAACATACATTTGAAAATGATACTAAACGATGTAATAGATTTAAGTTATATACACACTCAAGAGTAAATGATATTATCTTGTCACATGGTTCGTTAATAATCGACTTTTTTCTTACTCTTTGACTATTCTAGAATTAGAGTTACACTACATTTCAATAATTTCAATCACTTTAAAAAATTCCTTTTTGCGCGTGAATTTGGGTCCGTCCGACCACTGTGGGCCATAACAGCCTTCACATTGTCATATAACTAACGTCTCTTCCAGTTATTCTCGTAGTTTTTATAATAATAAAAAACAATTTAATAATGTGATTTTTTTGGCTGCGTTGGCAAACATACTATATTCGAGTTACTCGTAAGAAAACTCCTCCAAGATATAAAACAATATCCTATTACTGATTATTTCTTGCCACAATACTCGATTTTTGACTACTACTTTCTATTGATATAAACAAAGTTACGATATTTTTTTGACGCTAGTAAGACAATAAAGTTAACACACTTACGCTTTTAAGGAAAACATCGTACTTAAGTAGCACCTGCGATAAATGATCATTTTGCCCCCTATTGTATATAATTTTCCGCTGAGACGTTTGACAGAGTCGTCACAATTCTCATTTCTTATCTATCAGTTGAGTTTATAATTGCGACAGAATTAACTTCATAAATGTTCGTATCTTCGAGCAAACCATTAAACTTTCCAAATATTTCTCTTTTGTTTCTTCCAACTTATCTCTCACACATGAGTCAATTCAATATGGCGCGGAGTCACAAAGTTTGACATTACTGTCAAACGACCTTGATGTGAGAAATTTTCAGGTTTTCGGCTGGTCGCTCTACTCCATTTCCAACTGTAATTCAGAAAGTATCAAGTGTAATTCAGAATAGTCAAGTGTAATTCAGAAGAGTCAAGTGTAATTCAGAAAACATCAAATGTAATTTAGAATAGTCAACTGTAATTCAAAAATTACCAAGTGTATTTCATAAAGCAATAAGTTTAATTTGGAAACCGTCAAGTGTAATTCAGAATGCAATTATTAACATAAATCTGAAGCCAATTATTTTAAATTCATGTGGAACAATAACAGATTCTTTGGCTTAATAATTAACGTAGAAGTTTAAAAAATAATATGAAAAACCACTGTTGATAAAAATCAGGCTCCAACTGCAACATCCTTCATATTTAGGACGGCTTCCTGAAAAGTCGTAGAATGTTAAGCGGCTCTACCGCAATCTCCACCAACAATTGTCTCAATAGTCGCAGTGATCGTTTGTTCTAAATAAACAAGCTTTTGCTCGCCAACTTCCGGGGCAGCAACATCGGGTATGCTTAAGTTGTTTTTAACAAATGCTTTTACTTTCGAGCAAATAGTTTCAATTGGATTCAGCATCGGAGAGTATGGTGTTAACCGTAGCAAAGTAGCTTCTGTTCCATTGAACATATTTTCAAAAGATGCGTGACAAGGAACGTTGTCATACACTACCACAAGGTCTTAGAGTTGATTCCCATAACTTTCCATTTTCGAAAAAGTGCCTGTTTTCATCCATTAGCTAACTGTTTCGTAAATGAACCTCTTCTTTTGTCCATTAATACAACACCAGCTGTGGAAGTAGCGCCAATTAAATGTATATCCATTCAGTTATTTCTGTCGTCAAGTAGGCGTTGGAAATCTGACATATTTCACCCGGTATAACATGACTGACAGTGACAGTGATTAATAATCAGTTTGAGGTTAAGGTTATTGTTTACTGTTTTGCTCACATAGTTGCCAGATGGCTTCATTATAGTCCAAACTTTTAATAATATTGATGTGTTGAATAATAATGATTACTAACCTAGAATCTAGTAAAAAATGGACCGGGGCTCTACGTTACCAAAAATATTATATTGTATTAATGTATTTAAAAATGAATCTTTTACAGAGTGTATAGTGTGAATGTGGCTGTGATGATATGTATCAAAAATTTGCTTTTTGGACTAAAATAAAGGCGGATACAGTTAGGGAAGAACAGGAAAAATTATGTCTCTGTCAGCGGCAATTGAAAGCAAGCAGAGTTAATGCTTACCCCAAAAATAATGGAAACTTTAGCCAAGGTCATAGAGGGTAATTCTTGGGGGAGGTCTCTTCTAAATTGGATGTAGCATTTTTTAATGCAAATTCACATTTTCGCGTTAATTACCTTGGGCATTTTTTTTTAAGAAATCGTTTCTCAATAACAATCTAGCTTACAAAATGCACGCTGAAGTGTAGTTGGACGCTGGTAATTTATAAATCGCTCTGAAACCAGTTAAACTCTTACCCCTAGAATTCAGAATAAATTGAAATTAGTTTCATCTATCAAATCTGTCAACGGCATCTCTTTTTTCAAAAAGAACCGCACCTTTCTAACTTTAACAGAGATACAATCAAAAACCCTCGAAAATGAGACACCCTGTACTTGATGCTTTCTGCGTTATACTTGATAGTTTCAAAATTACACTCGATCCTTTCTGAATTACAATTAATGTTTTCTGAATTATACTTGACTATTCCGAATTACAGTTGACTATTCTGAATTACAAGTGACGGTTTCTGAATTCGAATTGACTATTCTGAATTACATGTGACGGTTTCTAAATTACACTTGATTATTCTCAATTACACATGATTTTTGCAGACTTACACTTGCTACTTTCTGAATTACAGTTGGAAACGGTTTAGACTAACTTTGAGAGTATTTCCATTGTTGCTGAGAAAACGAAGGGTGGGAATACTCTCGGAACGGTCTTGGACGGCCATACCCGAAAACGTTATGGCCTACTTGCACAATCATGGCTTAATCTAAGCTCAGTTGAACGATGATTACTTGGATCCCAAGAGAATAGCATTGGTGTCAAACTAGTGTTATTCCTGGATGTTAGTGACAAAAATGCTATTGTTGTAGCATAATTCACTTACGATCACATTGATCACAAGTCCACTGAGCCGAGCTTAAGAAATTATTGTCAAAATTCTATACAAGATCATCAGAAGTGTCTTCAAAAAAAGTTTTGAAAGTTTTTCTGGGCATCAGGCACAGTTTTATGAAATGATACATTAACTTGTTCCCAAGGGACGATTTATTATTTAATTGATTTTTTTTAAATTAATTACCAACGACCACTAACCCAAATTAAATTCGCAGTTGTAGTCTTTATGTCAGGCCGCTAAAAAGATTCTAATTTTTATTTTATACAATAGCTTACATAATATTTGATGGCTTTTGACTACAAGTCTTGTAACATACTTTCAACACTATAAAAGAATAGACTTGAGAAAGACATGAATGAACGTCGAAACGTCGACAGTTTTTACTTCATTTCTGTGCATTTCTTTGGTCGTCTTTCCAATAATCATTTGTGTGTTAATTTTTAATATTTTTTTTCCTCAAATCACCACCTAATGAAACGAAAACAAAATGGTGATGCAAATTCTTATTGAATAAGACTTTTTTTTAGATGGACAGTTAAAGAACAATCTAAGTGCGGTTGCAAATCAAAGACCAATAGAATGACTAATGATCAACAAAAATACCAAATTACTAACTTACTATTATTGCTAAACAATTTGAAAATTCATAATTATCCGGTGCTAATGTCCGTTTAATTGTCCACGACCAATCACGAAACCCCAAACAAATGAATAATTATAGAAAATTGAATTCTGCCTGATTAAATATTCACCACGCGTTTTCGGTCATCGATGTTTTACCATTAATAAGATTTGTGTAGAGAAAACGCGGTAGATACAAACGGCAAGCCACGCACAAACTGCTGGAAGTCTTCGGTTACCTGTGGGTTGTGCTTACCGGAGTCCGCCCATGGGCGGACCCAGGTGAGCACTCATTAATTATCACCCTTGTTACTGTCTGTTTGAATGAACGTGTAATGTACTCGTTTAGAACGGTTATTGGACAAATGGTTTATTTAACTAAGGTCATTTGCTTATTAATAGCACGAAAATGGAGGGGCGACAGGAGCCTATGGAAAAATGAGGAAAATAAGAAATAAATTGTTGGAAGGCACGCAAATGATATGGTATATGTAATCTGGTACACTTTGTCGTTTACATATTTATTAGTAGAGTTTTATTGCTTTGTAGATAGACCAATCTGCATAGGTGGTAGGTAAACCCACTCATATAAGTGCTTTATTTCATTTAGAATTCTGTTAGGAGAAAATACAGGCAATTTCACAGTTCAATTTGTTGCAGGTAATCCGTAAAAAAATATGTTCCATTTATGTTTGCAGCGCAAGTATATGGCAGCACTCTGTGCAATTCTACAATTTCAGATCTGTGACAAAATAATTCAAAATTTCTGTGGTGAAGCACAACCTAAAAGTCAGAAGCCACTTCTGTCCTAATAGTGGAAAGGGTATGTCATCATACCTTTGAGTGTGACATCAGCAGAGAGAAACATAAATATGGGATTTCTTCAGGGTCCACCCTTGGCCCTATTCTGTTTCTTATACGATCTACAAATGTTGGAACTTATTGCCAGGTTGATGGCTGTTGGATGGCCACACTACCATCTCAACGGCTGCTGGGTTTGTGAGGGGGGCGGGGGGCGCTAGAAGTGTTATCTGCGGGAGAGGACTGAATATTGGTTTTCCATTAACAAACTTCACTTAAATTTGTATAAAACAAATCAAATCATTTTTTCCATAAGCATTGAGAAAGTAATTTTGTTAGAAAAGGGGTTGAAGAGCTGTCTGTTTATGTTGCGAAGGCTGAGAAGCACCGAACTGCTTATTTTGGCAGTTTTTACAGCAGGCTTTTCTATGCAGTACGTGGATGGGAATATCTACTTCACAATGACAGGATTTTTGAATTACAACTCGAATATGTTCAATGTTCTTCTTATTGCTGTGAAAGATTGCCACTGGATGGTTTTAACAAATAAGTTTTGCATATCTTGGTTTGTGGGTTTTAGATATAAGATGGTGTAATTATTTTACTTATACTTGTACTTATAATTTGATGTATATGAGCACATACAGTGCAAGTGCAGTAACGTAAATGATAATAAATGTAATTGAATGAATTAATTTAACTAGTAGTGAATTTGAACAGAAAATCTTTCATAACCAATTTCAATAGTCTTTTTCCAAACAGTACAATGCACGTACGGTTAAAGTACGGGGTGCTCATTATAAAGTTTCATCTAGCAGGCTATGAAATTTTGACAGAAAAAGATGACATAATCAAAATAAATGGACTTTTGTATCTCCATCCTTTTCTTTTGACATTTCACAGCCTACTAGATGAAATTTTATAATGAACACCCCGTACTTTTTATGCCCGTTATTTTGTTATATTTGTTAATGTACAGGGTATCCCATTTTCGGCACTTTTGCGGGGTACCTCCCTTATTTTTATAGATAGAAGACCGCTTTTGAGGCACTCCCCGTATCACCGTTATCTTTAAACTTATCGAAGAAGTTAAAACGCATCTAGTGCAACAAGCAAATATATGTTTTTTTTTTAATGGAACACCCTGTATATTATTTTTTTAGTTTATTATTCATAATGTGGGCTTTCCAAAAATATATAATTTTATGCAATTATTTTCTATCTAAGTAATAATTATTCTAATTTATAACACCTTCAAATTTAATTCAAAAGATCTTTTTTAAATCTCAGTTATTAGTTATTTATTACAGCATTTTAACGTAATTAAGTAAACAGTTTTTAAAGGTGGTGTTCAAAATGACGGCAATTTTCCTGTATGCAAAATTGGCACATTTTTGTTATTCTTCTAATTGCGTTAAAAATAATCACGGGCCTTCTTTGCAAATTTTGGAAAGTAAAATTGATTGCCGCAAGAAGCTCCGCTCGAGACTGATATTGTGTTTTATAGATTTCATTTTGCTGAAACCCCATAAAAAAAATCCAAAATTGAAAAATCGGGAGATCGAGGGGGTCATCTTACTGGTCCGTAAATAAAATTCCATTAAAGGGGCAGAATTGAGGCACCGTCTTGTTGAAAAAAAAACGACATTATAAAGGGCCAAGGGAACATTTTTCATCAGTTCTGGAATAACTTCCTCAAGAATTTCTCGGTAACGATGCGCTGTGAGACCTCCTTCAACAATTCTGTAGACTATGCGTCTTCCAAAAAATGAAACACGAGACTCCAATCCCAAAGTGCCCCCTCAAAAGTTAAATGGTGATTTTCTGTGGAGAAATGTTTAGTATTATGGCGATTAAAAATTTCCGCACTTGAAAAATAACATTCATCGGACCAAATAACGGGTCTGCCAAAAGATTCATCAGTATGGATTTGTTGTAAATTCCATTGGCAAAACAACATTCTGTGCTCGGCATCGCCAGGGTGTAAACGTTGAACTATGTGGATATTATAGGGGTGATACTTATATTTTTTCCAAATTCTTTGAGCATCAGACTTGGATACACCAGTGCTTCCTCTATATGCTTGCAAGAAGATGAATATCAATACGTTTATTTCTTTTCTCTCTCTATCTTGTTTGGAGTATGCATTAGGCCTGGGCTGGATAAATGATCCGTGCTCTATTAGATTTGATTTAATTCGGGCAAATATGTCTGGGAAAGGTTGCCTTCTCTCTGGATATCTAATAATAGCAAAAACGACTCCTAAGAGGTTATCCTAACCATAGCGCGCAAAATACTTTACCTTTGTAAATATAGTACCGAAGCTTCTTGGGGATTTTCATTAGATTGTATAAAACAAACCAACATACCATACTTCTCATAATTTTCGTAAACCGCCATTATTGTAACAAAATTAATTTAATTAGCAGCTAAATACCCAAACAGCACAAAGACATACAATGGACATACAAATGAAGTCCATGACGGACTTACAAGGACATACATTGGATGTACATTTTGGGTCCATACTTAGTCCAGGTGAAGTCCATTGGACGTCCAATCGGCTATACATTTTCCAATGCCAATGGACATCCACAACCGGATATCCATTGGACATCTAGATCTGAAACATACTTTGGACGTCCATTGAACATACAAATGAAGTCCTTGACGGACTTACATGGACATACATTGGATTTTGACTCCGTACTGGGTTCAGGTGAAGTCCATTGAACGTCCAATCGGTTATACTTTTTCCAATGCCAATGGACATCCACAACCGGATATCCAGTCGAAAGCAATTCAGCTTTCGACTCACATTTTTGTAGTAGATGCATATCTGCCACATTTTGATGAGATATTTGCCTATTAGCTTTGGAAATTTTATAGTAAGTACTTGCTTTGAAGCGTGGACATTTCTAGTTTAGATCAGAAAATGGGTTTTTCAAACTAAAATTAAATGTTTCGCTCAAATAATACCTACTGAGTAACACCTGTCTTCGCCTTAATTCACTGAACACTGAACACCAAACACAACACAATATAGTATAGAAAGAGTTTCAGGGAAGGGTCTGATTCATGGTGACTATAGTTCTGATTAATAAATGTATTTTGCAACTGTCATATTTGGGTAATCAAAACGTATGCTTGTGGCCACCTTTTGAGAGAGCTTGTGACAATCTATTAAGGAATTTTTGGGATAAAATAAATTACATTTTTAAATGAAAATACCTACATATTTTCACAATTAATATGCTATTCCGATCGCACGATCATGTCTATTTAAAATCCAGCGACGGCTATTATTGAAAGCCAATTCCCGAGATGGGCTATTAAATGGACTATTGGATAAGTTGGATAAGTTGCCATGGATGTCCGTTTAATTATATTTTGGCTGTTGTAGAAATATTTTTTCTGTAATTAGTAGAAAAAATATGCAATTTGTTATGTAAGGGCATATGATTTGTACAATTAAAATAAAACCGATGCCGATCCTGTGATATGTGTTTAACATTTTAACTAAGGTCCAGAACAAGTCCATTGAAGGACACTATATGGACGTCCACAAAATATAATTAAACGGACATCCATGGCAACCTATCCAATGGATGTCCATTTAATAGCCCATCACGGAAATTGGCTATCAATAGCCTTCGCTGGATTATAAATGGGCATCCACTGGAATTTATGTGTTGTTTGGGTAGTAAAATAGAAAGACTAATACAACAAGCATATTATTAATAATCAAAAAGTGACAAAACCACAAAGTTTTTGACATATTGTCTTTTTGTTCCAAATAAGCTAGCCATCTAGCCATAGCCTACTACCTACGAATTGGATAAGACTGAACATTTAAGAAAATCTTAAATTCTGAGCTGCGCTTTGAAAATAATTGCATACAATTATATATTTTTGGAAAGCCCACATTATGACTAATAAACTTATAAAATAATACACAAGGTGTTCCATTTAAAAAAACATATTTGCTTCGTAACTAAAAAACTGAAGTTGCTAGGAAAGAACTGACTACGCCACTGAATTTTACAGAAAAAATTGTTTTAGATATGATTTTAACTTATTCGAAAAGTTTAAAGATAACTGTGATACGAGGGGGGGGGGGGTGCCTCAAAAGCGATACTTTTCAATTCCACCCTGTATCTTAAAAACCAAAAGGGCTATAAAAATTCTGCTGGCGCCATCTTTAGTTTCACAAAAAAGTAGCACACTGTCGCGACAACCGCAACTCTCTATCTTTAAAAATAAGGGAGATCGGTACCCCGCAAAAGTGCCGAAAATGGCCTGTAATCAAATTACAACTAAAACACGGGATTTCCTTCCCCTTTGATAATTGCAGAGATTTTCTCAAGAGATGTTTAACTTTGTTTTCCTGTGAGGGTACAAGAAGTACAAGAAGAATAGGATAGTTCAACAATACTATAGTTTAGCACAATAGAATTCGCTATAAACGACAAATTCCAATTGTTTTTTTTTACATGTAATCACTTGGTCACCATATCCAGGATTTTCAAGCACATTTCCAAAACGTCACGTGTGATGCGTCAGAAACACGCCAATTTACGCCCGTCATCGGTCAATTTATATAGATTATTCCAGAACAGCTGTTTTTGATTACGCACGCCAAACAGTATTGTGGGAAAAACAAACCATGTAGCCAAACATACGAAACTTTCTGTGTTTATACAGAAATGGTCAACACGGAACCTGACAATTCAGATGTTGTTGGTATTTTTAGGGTGATAAATCTTTTATTAAAATAATATTTTCCGGTTCTTTTTCACATTATTTTTCCCCTTACCGATTTTAAAACAACATAAATAAATTTAAGTATAAAAAAAAAGTAAGAATGGCAACACCGCCGCCGGTTTATTAATTTGAATGTGTAAACGTTTGAATAACATCGATTTTGTTGGATTTGAACATAGGCAGTAGTTGAAAACATATAAAAGTCTACAAGCTTCTAAACTGTATGAATCTGGTGCAGTTCTTTCGATCGATGCAAAACAAGTCCATCAAACCAAACCAAGGATGCTTATGTAATAATTTTAAGTAAAATAAGATCAATTTAAATTAAGCTATTGCTTTAGCCAAAGTTATAGCTTATGTGGTTTTTTTATAGTTTTTGCTACAGGCTTAATTTGAAGACGCATATGCATCAAATGGTGTGAATAGCTATATGTTTCTGAATTCTCATATATAAGTTTAGGGCCTGCTGTTTTTTTTTTGATAAAACGAACCAAATTGAGTTTAACCATACAGGCAGAAATTCAACCAATTGTCGGCTGTGTTTTATCCTTATATTTAGTACGTACTTAGGGCAGGACAACTTGACTTTATAAAACTGAGCATTAGCATAACCACATAACTTTTCAATTCCCTCAAAAATCTCATTACAGTAAAGTTCTTATGTATTACATAATTTATTGAACAGTTGCTGTCACAGCAGCAACTGACCAAATGGCCATTGACCGAATATTTGACGAGAGACATATTGATTTGTATATATGAGCGGCCGTTGAGATGTTGATTCCTTGGTCTCGGTAGGTAAGGATTCGGAAGTGCTTTGCTCTTGTTGTGCATTTGGCTTTAACATTTTTTATGTGCATGTTGAAATTGAGCTTGTGGTCTATTGTAACGCCCAGGTATTTGGCAGCGTGCTGAGGAAAAACTGTTTTATTGGAAATATGTAGTGTTGAAGACTCAGCATTAATTCGGTGGTTGAAAATGAGAGAGATTTAGCAGGGTTTGTTTTTAATCTCCATAAGCTGAACCAACAAAGGTTCTGTCCATCAGGTTTTGCAGCGATAGCATTGTAGCTATGAGGGTTTTGATTGTGGCATACAAGTGCAGTGTCGTCTGCATATTGAAGGATGTAAGATTGTTTATTGATGGCCTTGGTTGGGAATTCTGAATAGATGTCATGGCAAAATAAGTTGTAAAGCAAAGGGGTGTGCAAAGTGGGGAACCCTGAGGAACACCCTGGTGGATTAGAAACGTCTTTGAGAGGCTGTTCCCCAATTTGATTTGAAGTGGTTTTTGCGAAAGATATGATGTTATTAGGTGAATTAAGTAGATAGGACAGTTGAGAGTGTTGAATTTGTAAAGAAGTCCGTGATGCCATACACTATCGAAGGCTTTATTTTTGTCCCGAAATACAGCAGCCGATTTATGTCTTTTAATTTTTCACAAAACGAATAAAATTGAGTTTAACCATACAGGCAGAAATTCAACCAATTGTCAGCTGTGTTTTGTCCTTATATTTAGTACGTACTTAGGGCAGGACAACTTGACTTTATAAAGCTGGGCATTAGCATAACCACATAACTTTTCAATTCCCTCAGAAATATCATTACAGTAAAGTTCTTATTAAAGGTGCTTATCAAGATTATGTTAGGTTAAGGGTGGAATCACTGGGTGTACACATTTTGCAGATTTAGTTGTAGGTATTCAGAACAATTTATGGTGAATTAAATTAAATTTTTTAATAGATTTCCTCAAAATTCACCAGTCATTTACCCCAGAGGTATAATTACTGGTGAGTTTTATTGTGGGCACATAGACACTTAGTGGAATGAATTTTAACATATTTTATGAAGTGATTTATCTCTCGTGTTAGGTGCTGTGTGAACATGTGATAGGACAAGATATCAATTTACCTTCGCAATAAGCCTCATTTGCAAGGTTGTGGTTCAACAGAGTCAAATGGGCTGTGAATCAAGGAATCTCTCATCAAGTTAAAAAATGTACATATCGATGGTTGACAGGCAAAAAGTTCTAACCGACCAATTAATAACTTTACAGTAGACCGAGTTCAAGTTTCAATTACTCTGTAAAACATCTACTATATACCCCATTGTTTAGTTGGCGTAAGCGACAAATAATTTACCAGAAAAAGCTGAAAGTCAGATCAGTCTATGCAAGAAAAACGGTGTTTAATGAGGCTTAAAACCTAAATTTGCAAAATTTGTCGCTTTTGCCCTTTTTCTTTTCTACCATCAATATGTTGGTCAAGTGCAGACATTTTGTTGCGAAGGAGGCAGAAACTGTCATAAAATTGCCATGACTGCCATAAAAGTACATAGGTAACTCCAGATACTCCAGATATAACTGCAGATATAAGAAAGTGCATGAATGCAAAATGCAAATTATTTTGCATTCATGCAATATATTTGTATTTTAATGTGAGAGATATCTTTCTTTGAGTTGTTGAAAGAAAATGGTGGGGTGACAACTCGAGTGAAATTAATTTTATCTAAATGCTTTTATTACTCCAACTTTTTGGGTCAAAAATTCATACCCAACTTGAGAACTTCTTCCTGAACTTTTCTGTTGAACTCCTACTGTTACATGTAAGTCATTCACTTGTTATTGACATCAAGTAAGCATTGGAAATTAGACTTTGACATTTTTATTGTATTTTCTCAACATGTGCTGAAAGGAGATACTTAGGTTTAAAAAAAAATAGGATTTCAAAGATAATGAGATGACAAAAATAAGTGAATGACTTGCATTTACCTATTCACAAAAGTATAGCACCTCATTATCCTTGGAAATTTTTCTTTGACATTGTTTGCCAATCTTTTTGACATAAGCACTTAAAGGAAAGATGGGTGGATAAAAAATGAACATTCCATAGGCACTGAAATGCCTTAAAATCCTGAATGCCAAATATACAATGCATTTGTTCACTTTAAAAAGCTGGTGAAATTAGCATAATTGCTTCATGAGGTGTAAAGCACAAAGAAAAGTATTTGAAATATATCTTATTTCTGCCTAACTAAATTTGATAAATTTTATCAAAAAACACTTGTTATAAACAGTTCATAAACTTGCTATGGAGTGTTTCTCAGACATCTTGCAATAGTAACTACTCTATAAGTATCTATGTATTTTAGTCAAGTCAGAGATTTTGACACTAAGGCTTGAGATAAGGCTTAAACCAAGCTTATAATCCAAAATAAGTAGATTCAAATTATATCATTATTATGTCAAATGCTTTTATTTTATTAGGTATGATAAGAGTATGTTTACTTAGGTAGGTATCTAGTGCGTTTATGTTTGAAATTATCCCTATAGTTTTGATAAGTCTGCTCAGTCAAAAGATATCTTATTTCCAGTCAACTTTTTGGAGAGGCCCTGAAACAGCTGACCAGTCCTGATGGGCATCTCTGTTATATATATGCCTGGTCCACTACATGTGTTCCAGATGCCTTGCTTTTGCGTTCTTTACATTATACGCATGTAGAATAAGTTGACTGCAGTATAATGTATTATCGACTATATTTAAGTTAATTTTTTTTATTTATTTTTTTATTTCAATAATTTTATGTATTTACTTTTATTTTTTTATTGAGCACAACAATTACATTACAACAATCATACAAGTTTTCCAACAAAAATAATGACATGAAATATGAAGTAAGACACGAAAGTCTTGTAAAAGAATTCTACGTGGTTGGTCTAATAACAAATTTCGAGAAGTTTTTAAATGGTAAGTTTAACAGGACTTTTATAAAAGGATAGTATGTATTAAAATAGTGGTATTAAGTGGAACATCTTGGACTTCCATTGTCTATATTGAGTTTTTGTACGCGACGTTTCGAGCAGTGGAATCTCTGCCCGTTTTCAAGTGAAACTGAAACAAGCAGAGATTCCAGTCTCACTTGAAAAGGAGCAGAGATTCCACTGCTCAAAACGTCGTGTAAAAAACTCAATAAAGACAATGATCCAAGATGTTTCGCTTAATAGTACATCATTGTCGACCACCTTTAAACAAAAATAGTGGTATGTTTAAAACAGATAGTATGTTTAAAGTAATTTAGTATGTTTAAAAGTCCACAGAACTTTCTTATGATGAAATAAATATGATCATGTCTTGAACATAGTTGGACTAAAGATGAATTTAGAAGATAAGTATTTAAATGGCAAATTCAGCAGGACTTTTATAAAAGGATGGTAGTATGTTTAAGAGTAAATAAAATGTTTAAAGTATTTTAGTATATACATATGATAGTATGTTTAAAAGTGGCTAGACATTCTTATAACGAAAAACTATAAACAGTACAATTCTCATCAACGGTTCGAACGGATCAAACAGTTCTGATCCATACAATACTGTATGGATCAGAACTAATTACATACCTACAACTTTTTGGAGGGCCTGTAAAAAGGCGTGATTTTGGTTAACTAATTATTTCTAAAATGCTCATTGTTAATATCAGATTTTGTGTGTTTAAGTTTAAATTAAAATTAAACTACCTCATTATCAAAGTATGTATTTGTCTTGCTGACACAACTTTTGACTGGAGGCTCTTAAAATTATTGTATAAAACTTCCTTTGCCTAAAATAAACAACGTAGGAATATACTTATTACCTAAGCTCTATTTACAAATCATACCTGTGTTTGGATCACACTTAGCTCTTCTAAAATTCCCTTCAAGAACCGAAATTCTAGCTTAACAACTAGCCTGGGTTTGTCTTTCAGGGCAATGAAGGTTTTCCTACAATTTTAAACATAAATAAGTAGGCTTCTAAGTAGGTATCATGCGAGGTATCACACAATCCAAATGGTATGGCAGTACTTAAATTCAGTCTGGTAGAAATTTTCTCAGGTGCTTTTGGTGTGTGTGGAACAATTTTTGATTGGCTGCAATCTGCATTACATTTTAAGCTTGGAAAGTGGTAAATTACATGGTCCATTCCCAATGCATCTAGACAGTAAAGTAACACATTTAATTGCATATTTAAACTGATTTAAATCCTGTAACAATTTCTGGGTGAGTACATTTGGAAATCTTCCTCATGTTAGATGGTCCAGTTCCACCAATTCCAGTTCTTTCGCCTGCATATCCATACTAATTTAACAAACGCCTTAGCTGATAATTCTTCTTCTTATTGTGCCCTATCAGGTCCTCTTGACGTTGGCAATCACGATGGCGAGCTGAGCCGTGTCTTCAGCCACTCTAAACAATTGTTTGACCTGCCTGTTCGATTGCCTGTCCATTCCCGGATGTTCTTAACCAGAAGATTTGTTTTCTTCCTACGCCCCTGCGGCCTTTTATTTTGCCCTTCATTATAAGCTGTAGGATCCGGTAGCGATTTTCTCTGAGAACATGGCCGAGGTATGCCAGTTTTTGGCATTTAACTATTGTCAAAAGCTCATGAACTCTATTTGCCCAGTCTAAGACTGCTTCATTTCTTTGCAAAGCCACCCATGGCATTCTTAGCATCCGTCTATGTAACCACATTTCAAATGCTTCTAGACGGTTGATTTTGGCAGCTTTCAGTGTCCAGATTTCAGCTCCGTACAACCGCACAGACCAAATGTAACATTTAATCATTCTTTGTCTCAGCTTTAGGTTCAGGCTGTCATTACAAAACAGTGATCTCATCTTCCGGAACGTTGTACGGGCTGTTTCAATCCTACATCTAATTTCCCTATCCGGGTCGAGTTGCGCGGTAATGTAGCATCCGAGGTATTTAAAATTGAATACTCTCTCAACGTTATGTCCATTTAACTGTAGTGACGCGTTGAGGTATGGCTGACGGCTAAAGACCATAAACTTTGTCTTAGCAACATTTATATTCAGTCCCATTTCCTGTCCTACTGCACTAACAGAATTTATGAGACCTTGAAGATCATCACATAAAGTAGCCGTATCGTCAGCATAGCGAATGGTGTTAATCAGCGGGCCGTTGATTTTGACCCCAAATTCATTTTCATATAAACCCTCTTTGAAGACTTTGTGAGAATATAGGTTGAACAACAGTGGAGACAGGGCACATCCCTGCCGAACGCCTCGTTGGATTTGATGTTCATCTGTAAACCTTCCATTGACTCGAACGACTGCCTTCTGTCGCCAGTACACACAGGTTCTTAATTATACGTAAAACTTTTCCATCAACACCAGTATCTCTCAATATATTTATGAGCTTTTCGTGTTGCACTCTATCGAAGGCCTTTTCATAATCAATAGAACACACGAAAACATCCTTACGTTGGTGAACGAAATTTTTAGCTTTTTCGCAGGAAACTCTAGTTTAAAATATGCAAAAAAGCAATATTTACTAATTGGAAATTGAAAACTTATCTGCTTTCAATATATAAAAAGAAAGCAGATAAGTTTTCAATTTCCAATTAGTAAATATTGCTTTTTTGCATATTTTAAACTAGAGTTTCCTGCGAAAAAGCTAAAAATTTCGTTCACTAACATATTTCGCAGAAAATAACTTTCTTTTAACTTTCATCCTTACGTTGGTCTCGACATTTTTGGAGAATAACATTCAGAGCAAACATTGCTTCTCTGGTACCAAGGGCATTTCTAAAGCCAAACTGCGTCTCGTCTAAATCACTTTCGCATTTGTTTCTTATTCGAGCGTGCATAAGGTTAAGGAACACCTTTAGAGTGTGACTCATCAGGCTTATTAGCCTGTGATCGTTGCACCTCCTGGCTTGTTGTTTTTTGGGAATTAGTTTGGGCTTCTGGTATTTCTCCCGTGTTGTATATATCATTAAAAAGTTTAACTAAGATATCAATGTTTTTCTCGTTGATAACTCGTTTGAGAAATTCTACTGGAATGTCATCAGGTCCCGTTGCTTTTTTTGTTTTTGCAGATTTTATATTAAATAGGACTTCATATTTTAAGATTTCAGGTCCCTCGTTGTCCTCTATAATAGTCATGGTGGTAAGTCTATTGTCTTTAAACAGGTTATCTATGTATTGGCTCCAAGCATTAAGAACTTCTTCCTATAATGGTTTTGCCTGCGTTGTCCACCAAGATACTAGGGGCTCTTTTGTTAAACAGAACAGTCACCTCTCTGACCTTTTTGTACATGTTAAAGGTATCATGTCTTCTGTTTATTTCTTTCATTTCCTGGCATTTATCCGCCATCCACTGTTCTTTTGCATTCTTGATTTTGTTCTTTATTTCCTATTGTTTGTTCTTATATTCCTCTGTGCTGTTTTTGAATTTTCGTCTTTCTTCCATGAGTTCCAGAATCCTTTCAGTCATCCATCGTTATTTTTTGGTTTGGGGTTGTTTGCTGTGTTCTCTTCCATCATTTTAATGATGTGGTCTCGAAATATTTTCCACGTTTCGTTTACCGATCGATTGCTATTTGTTACTGTCATTGTGTCGAGGCTGTCGTTCAGTTCGTTTTCCAGTCTATTGGTGTTCACATCGTTTATGGAAAGCTTTAGTTTTTTGTTGTTTTTGTTTACTTTTTTGTAGGTTAATTTTTATGTTGGCGACTAGTGAGTTATGGTCCGATCTTATGTCTGCACCCGGGTAGGTAGTAACCCTTGTGACACAGTTTCTAAACCTTTTAGCTACCAGTATGTAATCGATCTGGTTTCTTATTATGTATCCAGTATTATCGCCTGGGGCGGTCCATGTATATAGCCTTCTTTTGTGTAGTTTATACCATGTGTTCGTTATAACCATGTCGTGCTCTTGAGGAAATTCGTCGCCGCGCTCGTTATTCTCACCCGTTAGGTCAGATCTATGACCTTTGCCTATTTTAGCTTTGAAATCTCCCATAATAAGATTGATTTCGTTTTGTTTGAGACGATTAAATACTTCGCCTAGTTGTTCGTATAAAATCTCGGTTTAATGATCGTATTTCTTCTCTGCAGTAGGTGCATATATTTGTAGGCTATTAATGTTAAATAGCCTGGCATTTAGTTGAAGTATTATAATCCTGTTGTTTATAGGGATAACATGTTTTGCATACTTTTCCAGTTCTGGTTTTATGAGTATGTCAACTCCATTTCTGCGCTGAGTGTCACTGTCCTCGCTGCCTGAGTAGTATAGGGTGCCCTCGTCATGTCTGCATGTTCCTTGGCCAGCGTAATTCGGTGATTTCCATAATCGTTGTTTTCATCCGTTTAGCTTCTTGCATAAGATTATCAAACTTAATAGCAGCGTACAGGCTTCTGACGTTCCATGTACCGATTTTTAGTTCGGACTTTGCTACTTTGAGCCGGGAGATTCTTAGCATCCCTTGCTCACCTAAGAGCTGCCCGGGACTAGAGGCCGTAGCATTTGTGTTTCTCGCCGTAGGAATATCAGGGGAAAAAGCTTAGCAGTGTGGTTTCCCGTTGCCTTCACTGCTTTATGTTTAGCCGCTCTTAATATGGAGAACAGTCGCTGTTTGCAGTCGCCCACTCTGAGTGAGACGCTGCAGGTTTACCATATCTGGCTATCCTCACTTAGTTTCTCTTGCAGGTCTATGACTAGGTCATTGAGTCCGACCGTCCTTGATGAAAAATACTATCTCTACAGCACAATCCCATACAACCCTAGCTGACAATAATCAATCATAATTCAACATTTTTTAGTTCAAATTATTTTTTGAAGTTAAAATTTGATAAATGCGTTTGTTAAGGTCGCTTCGCATCAATTTCAGATTTAGTAACTTTTCTAGTAACTTTTCAATTGTTTTTAAAAAGTGCGTTTACAATGTCATCAGTGGCTAGATGAATATCTTCCTGAAAACGACTATATAAACAGTTACATACCCCCTACTCAACAGAGAAGTCAATTGTGTTATATTGTTCAAGCTACTTAGCTAGTATTACAAATTAATTGTATAACCAGTATAAAAGCTACATATAATTTGTAAAATGTAAAAATACATATACACGTATAAAAAATTCCAGAAATTATTATCTGGTAAACAAAAAGGTTTTTGAAAATTTGAAAAAAATATTTCAATTTGGCAAGCAAACAAATTGGTAAACGAAGCATTTGACATTTTTGACTGTTTTGCCTTAGGAATTCATACATTGAAAATCTGTAGTTAAAAGTTAGTAAACTTCAAAATCATCAATGTTAACTGATATAAGTCTTAATTGAGTATAAACGAGTACCTACTTTACAAATTAATGGGATAAGTTTACTTTTGATTTTTTACATGCTAAATCTTAAATGAGCATAAACCCTTCATTAAGCTATACCCATTATGCTTAAAGAGATTGTGCAATGAAAATAAATTTAATTATTCAAGAGGTATCTGAAAATCTTTTTAAATCTTTTTCATTTACGAGGATGGTTACGAGGATAAATAACTTGGTTCGCATATTAATAGGTGGCGCTACTATAATCTAAATATATCATCATCAACGCCTGTTCTTATAAATTAATGATCTATGATTTCAAGTCATTCTGACAGTAATTTGTTGTTTGGTAATTTTTTAAAACAGTAGTGTTTCCACTGTAAGAAAAAATGGAATCCGTGATGTTATAATATTTTTCTTTTTGGAAGGAAAATATCCTAAAGAAATTTACGAAAGGATTTTACCTACAATATGTGAGTTATGTCCTTATGGAAATGTTAGACTTTGGGTGAATGAACTTAAACGCGGGAGAACAAGCATCGAAGATGCACCACGTCCTGGAGCTCCAAAGTCCGCTGTGACACCTGCAATCATCAATAAAGTCCAGGAAATAGTTTTAGCTGACAGACGAGTCAAAATGCGAGAAATAGCAGATTCCACAGGCATCTCAACTGAACGGGTTCACTTCATTTCACATAACAAATTGCATATGAAAAAACTTTGCTCAAGATGGGTGCCGCGTTTACTCAGTATGGAGCAAAAAGGTACTCGCATGCGAAACTCTGCCGCCAACTTGCTAGTGCTTATGAAAAATAGAGTGGAATTTTTGCGTCGTTTTGTAACAGTGGATGAAACCTGGATTCACCACCACATCCCTGAAACAAGGGAAAAGTCAAAACTGTGGATTTCACATGGCCAAGTAGCTCCAAAAAAAAAACAAAATGCGTTCCATCTGCCAGAAAGGTGATGGCTTCCGTTTTCTGAGACGCAAAAGGAACTATCCTCTTTGACTATCTGGAAAAAGAAAAAACCATTACCGGATAATATTATGCCTCTCTTCTAGATCGGTTAGAGGCATCAATAGCGAAAAGCCGCCCAGGAATTAAAGAAAAAACGGTTGTTTCACCAGGACGTATCGCTCAGCAAAAATTGGCCGAATTGAGGTTTGAGTTGGTACCGCATCCCGCTTATTCTCCGGATCTAGCTCCGACGGACTATTACCTGTTCCCGAAACTGAAAACTTTTCTAGCAGAACGAAAATGTCAATCAATTGAAGTAGTCATACAGGAAGTAAACGAGCATTTTGAGAGCCTGGAAGAAAATTATTTCCGTGAATGAATCGAAATGCTTGAGAAACGATGGAGCGAGTGCGCTGAACTTGATGGAGATTTTGTATGATAATTTGATGAAAAATAAAGTATGATATGCAAATAAAATTGCTGTTTTTTATTTATATTGGACCAAGACATTTGTCAAACCGCTCTCGTAAATTGAAAAAAATCCATGTTTGACTTGGTGAGACCCGATTACACTTAACGGAAATAAAAACAATAGCCTACGTAATTCCCTCAATTGAACCTGATAGAAAATCTTCAGGAAGATGAATACGAATCGAATTATTTCGTAGTATACAAGTAGGTAGTGATGAATAAAATTTGATAAGTTTAAAGAAACCGGTCACTTTTTGCCTTCTGATGCTGATGCTTGGAAATCTCCCTCCAATTTTTTTTTAATTTGAGAACCACAGTATAATCTAACGAAAAATCACCTTCAAATTATAAAGCAACTTATTACCATTTACTATTTAAAAAATAAAATTTGTGGCAATATTTTAATTTTGGTTTTCCTAAATTCTGAATAGCACATGGCTAAATTTTCCGGCTGCAATATAGTCGTTTTCAGGAAGATATTCATCTAGCCAGCCATGGAAATATCGGTTTTGTAGTGGCAGCCCTTCCTCCAAAAATTTTTCAACTGATATCTGGGGAAATTCTTATTTTCTGTTGGTATCTAAGACATTCTGTCAAAATTTAAGAAATGGCATGACGCTTATGTTCTATCCTTGTTTTCTGCACGTATTTTGAGAAAGAGAGCATAATATTACGTCGTAACGTCCGTCGGTTCCTTGGAAGCATCTTTGTAAATATTGTGAATGTATTTCTCATATTTCTTTTTTCTTATTCCAATTTTCCTGAGTAATTATCAAATAACTACACTGCCTATTATCATCAAACAGTCCTTTATGTTTATAGTACTACTTTTCTACTCAACAACTCATATAGTGAAAGCAGAAAGTGAAATAAACCTAGGACCTACCACGGATTTGATCCCTTGGAGAATGAAGCTATATTTTAACAAATTTCCTCGCAATGTTCCTAACTCCAGTAGCAGAGCGGCAGCTTCATGCATTGTTTGTTTTTTGACTTTGTATGAAGACTGTAAGCAAAGTGCTTGATACTTGCGAATTGGAAAATGCCACTTGCAGACAATAATAAAACCAAAGAAAAAAAAGAATTGCCCAGTGTCCAGTATTCAAGTCACATCATGCTACTGAATGATTTTGCATTATCCAAGATAAATGAAGAATGATCTTTTGACCATCTCAATTGTCCATAAATGTGCCAAATGAAGGACGGACGGACTAACCCAAACAAAATATGTGTGTGTTCTGTTTATAAATTTAAATGTTCTGTTAAGTGATTGTGTGGTTCAATTTGAGGGTGACCGTTGTGTTCTCAGTTCTACAGAGTGCTAACTATGTAAGTGTTAATCTCTACGAAGGATGCATAAGTATAACATTTGTCAAAATAACACTAAGTGTTTATATATTATCATACTCCTGTATATCATATTAGGTGTATTCATTTTTTTCTAACGTGATTGCTAAGGACAGGGCCTCAAAAGGAGCCTGTTGAAGTTTACATCCTGGGTTCTAATATTTGTATTTTTATATAATATTCTATATTAAAAAAAACCATAGATTTTAAGTGTCTTGTATAATATATTACCACAACAACCCCTTGTGCCTTTGATGTGGATCTTCCATTCTTAGAAGAAAGCTAACGGCATGTGTGTGTAATTATCTTCTTCTGCAAATATAATTTTTAATTATACTTGAGATATTAACAGAAACCAAGCAGAAACCTTTTATTTTATGTCATGTCATGGTTCTTTCTCATAACTCATTTCACTAAAAATTCCAAAACAATATACAAGTTAGCTTGAAAGTAGCACCAACACTCAAGTGCATCTTTTAAGCCCAAGATATGTCCTAGAGCCCACATTGAGAAAAAAATTTTTATACAAGATGACCTGGACCTGCCCTATACACTTCCGAAATCATGTTATGGTAGACATCCTATAGTGGAAGGTAAAGTCCTAATGTCAGAAAAGTACCAATGTCTGAGTTATAATTTTTTAAATATCTTCCAAAATGTGAACAGGTTGGTTGTGAAGTTTTCATAGAATAGGATAGAACAATGAAAGTAGCTGGTACTATATTACTCCAGCATTCTTGTCTCCTGACAATTCTCTGCCAACTTAATAAGTTTTTCCATTAAACACATTATACTTGTTTTGCTTTGTATATAAAATAAAAAGTTCTTGCAACTTCAATAGCATTTTTATTCCAGGTATAGTAAGTTATTTGCAAAGGGGTTCTTAATTTCAAACTAATAAATAGCCTTTACTTGTTTCTAAAAGTTACTTCAAATTCTATCTCTATACGTAAGTATTATCAGTCGAAACTTTTTCAACTGAGTTTGTAAGAAATGGCCCCTGCTTATGCTATTTAGTTTAAAAGAACTGTAGCGCTCTTTAGTTGAAAATAAGTTGGTTCCATTCGACCAAGAAACCATTCCAGAAGGGTCTATCATTCTTAACAACACACTAATATGATATCGAAAATAAAAAAAAACAATGTGCTTGTCCACAGTGGTTCTGCAACCATGTCAAGATGGTTCCTCATTTCAATTTGAAATGTTTGCTGGAGAGTTGGCCAAAATGATTTTTTAAATGTTCTGCAATGGTTCTCTAGCATGTTGGAACAAACCTAATATTAAATCAGACAATTAATAAACCACCACACAAACATTTTAGTTTATTGATGTTTAGGTAGTTTAAGAAACTAAATGCTCATTTAGGCAAGACTTCTTTTAGTATAATTAATTTATAATGTAAAATCATATATATTTAACAAAACAAAAATACACTTCTCTAAATACCTACAAATGAATGAAATGACAACTGAAATGATATAACAGTAAATTCATCGAAATATTCTTTTCTTTATCATGAGGGGTAATCCACTAATATTAACTCAAGATCCAAAGTGATCATAATTATGGATGGCATATGGCATATAGGTACGTATATGAAAAGGCCACTGGGACTCTCATCACAGATAATCACACAATCCAAATCATATGGCAGTACTTAAATTCAGTCTGGTAGAAAACCATCTTTTCTCAGATGCTTTTGCTGTTTGGAACAATTTTTACTTGACTGCAATCTGCATTCAATTTTAAACTTGGAAAGTGCTAGTCTATATAATATTATGTAAGGCATAGGCATAAGCATAGTTAAATGTATGGTCTATTTCCAGGGCATCTGGACACTAAAGTAATTTCTGGGTGAGTATATTCGGAACTTTTGGAAATCTTGTTCATGGTTGATGGTCCAGTTCAGTTCTTCCCTCTGCATATGCATACTAATTTAACGCTCGCTTTAGCTGGCAATAATCAATCATCAATAATCACAACTGCTTGAATGTGGTTTTGATGTCTCAATTTTTGTATTTGTAACTCTACTCTAGCATCTTATTTTGCAGAAGTTGGAGGTTGCAGATGACTTTTCCGGGTCATGCGATGAATTGTGTTAATAGTTCTGGGTGATAGTTAGTCGCTTATTAAGCCAGTTTACTTTTCCTACATTACAAACGCTGAATAATAATTGGATTTGAGCAAAATTTGAGAAATAAAGTAGTTATGTTTGAAAATTACAAAATTTGAGGTTAAAACCCGACAAATGCGTTCGTTAAGCTCGCTTCGCACCAATCTCCGATCTAGTAACTTTTCTGGTAACTTTTCAATTGTTTTTAAAAGGTGCGTTTACAATGTCATGGGTGGCTAGATGAATATCTTCCTGAAAACGATTATAGCTACGCATATCCTAAAAATGCTTTAATTGCGCTTTATGCATATATTGAATGCCTCGATAGAAATGGCAAATTTATGCATTTGTATAGGGTAAATCATGTTGTGGCTTACCGAACTTTACCAAGTCTTAGATTTGGAGAAGCCCATACAAGAGCACCTAAAATGAATTTGAATTTGTGTTTTACGGGTTGCATATGCTCAGCAGCTGTATATCCTATTAAGGGGCAATTGAACAAGTCTCACTTAAAGTCGGGTTCAGCTAAACTCGACTGGTACTTAAACACGCCCATAACAAAAGCATTACCCACATCAAGTGTCACAAATGAAATTAATTTGACAGCAACGCGATTCTTATGGGCGGATTCAAGTACCAGTCAAGTTTATTTGAACTCGACTTTGTGGGTGACACAATGACCTAGGAGATATATAAAATGGTACCGTTTTTTGATATTGATTGTCGATTAGAAGTTAAGTTTTACAAAACCTTGGAGCTAGGTTAGCTAAGGGCTACGAGCCCTAGCGCTCTAAATAGCAGATGATCTAAGTTCGATATGCGATTGAATTGGAAATTAGAAGAAATAAAAATAAAGACAACAATAATTTGACGGAAGACGTCATGACGTCACCGAGACGTCACGTTCGCGGAAGTCGACATCAGTTGAAAGGTTCGCCCTGCTAAAAAGGGAGGTCAAAACTATAAAATAGGAGGGCGGTTTCCAAATTAGCTCGATGGTAATAGCGTATCAATTGGCGATTTACAATTTCGAATTATTTGACGAGATTTGCCAACTGACGTCAATTCTCTGGAAGCGTAGCCGTATTTTTTTTAGCGCCCTCTAGTTAAAAGGCGGGTCAAAACTGTAAAACAGGAGTATCCCTCCAAATGTAATATACTCGCTCAATAATGTGACTTGTACAATTGGCGATTAAAAAAATCTAGACGCCACCTGGGGGCAATATAAAACTGGTTAGGAAAAGTAATCTTCTTCTGTTATTTACACGTATTTTCGTCCTTGTGTCAACAAAGTTTCATTTATTTTTAAATTTTCCTACATTTTCCGAAATTGTTTAAATTTTTTATAGTTTTCTTTTACTTCACGGTGTTTAATATTTATTTTTGTGGTTCAAATTGTCATGTGAATTATGAAAATGTTCAGGACCAGAAAAAAGCAGAAGAAAACTATTCATAATACAAAATGCTGCGTATTTTGTATTTCCAAAGACGAGTTTGGCGTGGATGAGTTTGTGAACAGCAGAAAAGCCTGGATGACAGTCCTATCAATTACAAAACCCGTTAGCAAATATTTGAGAGTGTGTTCATTGCACTTTAAGCAACATGATTATAATTGAGATATTTAGACGTATTTTTTAATTAAGTGTTTTTTGTTTAACATTTTTGGGTAATAGTTTTTCAGGAAAACTAGCATCAAACTTTTTGGGACCTAAGTTAAAAGCTTTTGCGGTACCATCAAGAAATCTTCCTCCAGTAAAAGTTTGTCAACAATGATTTCTCTATCCCAGACTTTAGTAAGTGTTTGTGACAGTTGCAACCTATGACTTTAAATTCTGAACCTAGTGAAGAAAAGTTGTTATGATTGAGTGATCTAACACCTAAGGAACAATTGGTAGTAAACGCTTTAGTGGAAATAAAGACATCAGTGCACCAAGAAGCACCATAGTCTAAGTTTTTGGATAAAAGTGTCCAAGTGACAAGTGGTGATATAGTTGTACGTTTTTCATTTGGTATTAAATCTGAGCATTGATATTAAATCTGAAGCAAGTATTAAATCTTGGGATTAAAACCTGAGTATTAAATCAGCAATCAATCTGAGCTTTTCGTAACTAGTTACGAAAAATAAAATCTTTCGTAACTAGTGATGAACAATTCGTTTTACCACCAGTTGCAGGTTTCGGTTGTGGCACACCGTTGCTACAGTTTTACGGTATTAAGTAGGTACAAAGTGGTTTAAAAGTAAATATTGAAGTTTAATAATAATAAATCTCTCTCTAAGTAGGTATTAGTATTCAAAATTAGAAAAAAATCTTGTATGAAACACGTGACGAAAAGCCTTTTTTGCGTATCTCATTCAAATTGCGGAAACTCGCTGCGCTCGTCCCGCAAACATTCATTCGTTACACAATCGGACTTTTCGTAACTGGTTACATAAATAGCTATTGTCTCCTTAATAACAGAAATGTATACTACTGTAAAAGATAGGGTTATTTTGGTTTTTCTGAAGTTGAAATTGGCCATACGATGTAATATTTTAGCTTTTTTGTTCCAAGTTTCACAGCTCAGACCATTTTTTGTGAATTTGTATATTATTTGTCAAACATTCTTAAAAGATGTATTCCTTGGCCTAGTTGTGATGAGATTCAGGAAAATATGCCTATCTGTTTTGAGACATTTGAATCTACTAGAGTTATTCTAGATTGTACGGAAATTCCAGTTTAAAAATTGTCTTGTCTGTCTTGTACGATTAGAATGTATTCTCATTATAAAGGTGGTCAAACTTTGAAATTCACGGTTGGTGTAAGTCCTGGATGTTTAATAACATTTGTTTCAAAATGCTATGGAAGCTGAAATTCTGACAAAGCAATCTTTGAACAGAGTGGAATTATTAATAAACTAGAACCGTTTTTTGATAGTGTAATGGTTGATAAAGCCTTTTTAATCGATAAAATATGTCAAAATTATGGAATAAGAATATTTAGGCCTATATTTTTGCGAGAAAAAAAGCAGTTTACTAATGAGGAAGCAAATTTTAATATATTACTGTCAAAAGCAAGAGTACATATTGAGAGAATAAAAATATTTGATATATTTTTATATTACTTTATATACTTTACATTTATATACCTAGGAATCTAATTAGCAATATTGATGAAATTATTTCTGTAATTTGTGCAGTTGTAAATTTAATGTCTTCAGTATTACAAGACGACAAGTTTTAATTTAAAAAATACCTATAAAAAGTATATATCATTCCGTACATCATTCCTAGATAACCAGTTAAAACTTTAATGACTTCATTTTTATAACGTAATTGTTTGGATCAATCTCACTAAAATCAGAAACTGTTTCTAATACATAACTAAAGTTGAGACTAAAGTATCTCATCTTTACAAAGATTATCGTTTAATAAACTGGCAAGTAAAACAATCTACCTTGCACAAAGTTACTTACTTACACTTGAAATTTTCCTCCATAGAAATTAGGAAAATTACTAGGCGTTTTAGTTTCAAAGGATTTATATTTAATTTTATATTGGTAATAAGAAATTGTTCATACTTAGGTATTGATGTAATAGGTAAATAAGGACAGATACTACCGAATTATCGGGGAGCAAAACCTTTAGCCGAACATGAAAGCCAGTACTTCAACCGAGGGGTAAACCACTGTGGCATTATGGTGTACAAAATTTAAAGCTATGGTTTACCTCTCAACTTCAACCTTGCTTGATAAAATAAGAACTCAAGTAATTGAACAAAATGTAACAAAACTAATTAAAAACCTTTTATCTATATTATTGCATTTAAATTTTAAACACACTTTCGTGACAATACATCCACTTTACTACATTTTTTTACTATGTATCTACTTAAATAGTTTCCAGATGCACCTGCTTTACAGCTGCATTTAAAGTGTAAAATTTTGTAACCCGACGCATGGATCATCACGGCTCCAGACACCTCTTGAGGTTTGCCATTCAGCAGAGCAGTTGTCTGAAGGCTCAATGCTACGATCTTAATCACTTCATCTTCGTGTTGGTAGATTTCCATAATGGCCACACAAAATTAAGTGTTTGGAATTTAAGATGCTTTCTCCTTCCACAACACATCTGCTGGTTACAGGGAGGCTTCTAAGGGTGACTTTTACAACTATTAGTAAAACTTGAGTTTGAAGTTTAAACCTGAGATCAAGAAAAATTTTTCTTTTACAACCTATTGTAAACTCCAAACTGAAGTTTAAACGATACCGGCACTTCTGGTGTGGTTTTGCACCTACATCTGAAGTTTCTAACCAAAAAAAAAAAATGATTTTCTTTTTCTGTCAATGTTAAAAAAATCTCAAAATGATTGATGATATTCGATTTGTATATAATAACATTTTTGGCGAAGATAGTGAGAATGAGGAAGAAGATATCAACATTATCGAAAGGCCTCGTCTTCAAAAAGTCATTAGAAATCGTTTAAACGACTTTGATTATTGGCAAGATAAGTGTTTCAAAAAGAGATTCAGATTATCGAAAGAGTCAGTGCAGGTGGTGTTGGACCAAATAAATGGAGAGCTCTCCCATCCTACGCACCAGTAAGTATTTTGGATAGGATAAAGGTATAGTTGTAGCGCTTTCGGGAGGCCACTGCTCTGAACATAGGTACTCCTTTCCTTATAGTTATATTTTTATTCAGGAAAAACATATAAATATAGACTCGGAACGCTCTAGAACAGTTACCTGAAAACACTATAAAAATAACTACTTCAAAGCCCACCACATCTCTGTTGACTTAAAGCGTAGATCTCTAAATTGGTTTTATACACCTAATTAGTCTTTTATTTTAGAAACAACGCAATAAGTCCTTTAACCCAACTCTTAGTTACTCTTCGTTTCTATGCTACTGGTAGCACAGAAATGGTAGCAGGAGACTTTGTGGGTATTAGCGAATCATCTGCCTGCCAGATTATATATAAAGTGTCTGAAGCTATTGCTCGATTGGCTCCCCAATATATTCGGATGCCTCTAACAAATGCCCAACAAGAAGATGTAAAAAGGGATTTCTTTTCTATAGCCCGGTTTCCTAACGTGATTGGTGCTATAGATTGCACTCACGTGAGAATTCAGTCACCGGGTAGGTATTGTAGGTATTTACGTTTTACAGTTATTCTATGCATATAAGCAAGGGGGAAGCTCGCTGTGAGATTTTTCTAAAACTAGCAATAAACAAATCTTATAAGACCGTATTCTCTCAGTAATACCCTAGGTAATATATGAAACCGAAAAGGCGCTGCTATACAAGGTGAGTCATAATTAGGTGAACAAACTTTTATAGTAGACTCTACGTTCTAAAATAATGGTAGTTTGCTTAATTAATCAAAATCCAAAATTTCTTCCTTACGAAAATAGAGAGTATTAAAGATGTGCTAAAAAAATTTAAATTTATTAAATATTCGAAACGAGTTTAGATATTAAGTAGTTATTTTCCTAACAAGTGCGCAAAGTAACACTTTCACGCACGCGACTGCCGTTTTCCGAACGACGCAAAGCGGAATTCGGGCAGCAGTCAAGCGCGCGAAAGATACTCTGCGCTAGAATTAAGAACAACATTTTTCTACAACCGTATAAAAAAAAAGCGCTAGGACAATCCACGTATATTCCTAAAGCTATAAAACTTTATAAGGGAATGCAATTTTAAAATGAGTCCGCCTGCCAATAATATGGGACATCGTTAATGATTTTATAAATGATTAAGCTTCACAGTTCTTTCCCGCTACCCCTGTATTGACAACGTGCGCGAAACACTTTTTTTCACGTGTTCTATGGCAACTAGTAACTTTTTTTTAAATGATGCATTTACAAGTTGAAATTAATTTTTGTCAACATTTCTTTAACGACCTGCATTTTTGTAACAATGCGTTTTTGGACTTTGGTCCATTAAGCACATTACCATTATTTTTGATTGCAAAATCTACTGTAAAAGTTGCTTCACCTAATTATAACTCACCCGTGCAGCAACTGGTCTAATACACAGAAAAGCGATTTAACGATAAAAGTCTCAACATTTATCGATGTACTGACCCAATGCTAGTTCTTGAAATTGTCCAATCAATTGATATGTATGACTGTTAAATAGACCTCCACAGGCTTTAGAAAAAAGTGTGCTTTACTAACAGAATGTAATATTTTAGTAAATTGTTTCATTATTTCAGGAGGTGATACTGCAGAACAGTTCAGAAATAGGAAAGGGTACTTTTCTATTAATGTACAGACTATTTCGGACAGCAAATTAAAATTTATAAATATAGTAGCTCGATGGCCGGGATCGGTTCATGACAAAACCATATTTGACAATTCTGTTGCTAAAGGTGAATTTGAGCAGGGTTTATATGGTAACAGTTTTCTCTTAGGAGATTCAGGTTATAACATTACCAAATATATGATGACCCCATTACTTGAAGTCCGTACAAGACCAGAATCTCTTTACAACGAATCACAGATCAGGACTCGTAATGTTGTCGAAAGAAAGTACGGTGTATGGAAGCAAAGGTTCCCAATTTTAAGACTGGGAATGAGAATTAAAATTGACAGAGCTCTGACAGTAATAGTGGCCACAGCTGTATTACATAACATAGCTCTTGATATGAGAGATGCTGGACCTGATGAAGATAATGATTTTGAAGTAGAAAACATAGAACATGTTCCAGAGCAACTTGACTTGGACGGTGTCAATGTGCGAAATTCTTTAATTAATGATTATTTTGCTACTTTGTAGGCTAACCTTATATCTGACAAGCCAGTGTGGTTGGTAGTTATAACTATCCTAGATTTCAATAAATATGTCCTACAGGGTATCCCAAAACACTAGAAATACTAAGCATGTAGAAATAGTACATGGAGAAATAAGACATTTGCAAAAAGACTGTGAAGGCTTTCATGGCCGGTCATAATACTATCTAAAGTGTTTTCCGGGCTAGATAGCCGTGGTCCAATGGAATTGCTTCCTGACGTTTCGTCTACTACTGCAGCAGACATTATCAAAGGCGATGAGGCAGTGGGCGAAGTGATCTCCCCTGCTTCCCGACGATGACTGAACTGAAAAGACTCCCGTCATCGTCGGGAAGCAGGGGAGATCACTTCGCCCACTGCCTCATCGCCTTTGATAATGTCTGCCGCAGTAGTAGACGAAACGTCAGGAAGCAATTCCATTGGACCACGGCTTTATAGCCCGGAAAACACTTTAGATTGCATTTGCAAAAAATTGCAACTTAAGAAAATACAGAGTGGAAAGTTATATTTTTTAGTTCACAATGTTTTGTGAACTTGAATAACATCTGCTGAAGACTCATTTATTGGTTTTGATGTAGCGTCAAGGGAGAGATATCCCATACTGGTTCATCTCGAATATCGAATATCGAATAGATAACACCCAAATTTTTTACAGCTATTTTCTTGCAATATCTAACCGAAAATTATGAATTTTTAAGTATATCTTTACTTCATTTTGTGTCATTTAAGACACTTTTAGATACTTAAGTTTTGTCCAATAAATTTACATTAGTTACTGAGTATCTTAATGAAGATTTACTGTACAGAATAAGGTAATAAGGTTTCATTACAGTACCGTAATTTAATCTCATTAGGTGCAGTACGTACTTTGTATCGTAATAAAATTATACACACAATTTTTCAAAAATATTTGCTGCACATAAAATGAATGCTTAATTTCTCATGTTTTCATTAATTTTTCTCCTTTTTAAAAAAGTATGAAATGAATTGTTGTACCTACGTAGTAAGTACCTTTATCATCAAACTCGTTTAGAAATTTCAAACTTCGCTATCGCCTCGTCCGGAACTCTGACTCCGAATAAACATGTAATCACCGCATTTATAACGTAAATTACTATTACATAAAATATATATACTTTGTTAACTTTGGTATCTATTTCCGATCTCTAGATGATTACATTTTTTAATTGGTTGGTATAGTAAAACGAATATATCTATTTCTCATTTATTTATTATATATATCCCTTTAACATTTTAACTTCACGCGCTCAATATTTTCTTAATTGCAATGCCTCATTATCATATCTCGAGTGTCTCATTTTTACATGTTCCTACTATCTCCACCAACTCTGTGTCCCTGTAGTTATAGAACACTATTAATGGTTTCGAGAGTTTTTTTAATTTTTAATTTTAATGTAAAAACTATTTTTTTACCACCAGGTTTTGTATATCATTGTTAGGCTCGTTATTAAGTCTGCGGAACAACTGCCGAGGAAGATTACAATATTCAAAATAGTTTCCACCGATCAGTATTGTACACTTCTGGTTAGGTTAAAAACTTTTAAAGGAAAGTGTAGAAGAACAGCACCAAAAACTTGAACAGGCAGATGTGACTTGTTTCCACTCTTATGTTCTATACCGGGTGTCCAGCAGAACCCTGGACATAGGAGATTAACATGGGAAATCAGTTTTTATTTTTTTGCGCCTGTACGGTTGATTTGATTGAAAAACTTCTAAGAGTAAAGTTGTAGAGTTTATGGTCAGTTATCATCCTGTAATTTTTTCAATACCACAGTTTTGGCTGTTTTTTGGAAAAAAGCCTCGAAAAGTGCAAAAATTTGAATTTGGCGCGTCACCCCCGCCATGCATGTGCAGTGTCGCCAACATAATAATTTCTTATGTCAGAGTCAGAGCAGATTTTCCTTTCTTATTTATTTTGAGGGACTATCATGTAATAATTAACGTGATTATGCAGTGAAAATTAACCGAAAACCTGACGATAATGTTCTTAAATCATACGGTAAGTAAAATTACGTTTATTATTATCATAAGTAGTAAAAGGAAAAATCATTCCA
This sequence comes from Taphrorychus bicolor, assembly GCA_951812265.1. Taxonomy (NCBI): domain Eukaryota; kingdom Metazoa; phylum Arthropoda; class Insecta; order Coleoptera; family Curculionidae; genus Taphrorychus; species Taphrorychus bicolor. The sequence goes on from OX638297.1 coordinate 13,447,365, forward strand.
ATTTGTGTATGGCTGGTTGTCTAATTCATTTTAGATTAGCACCAGACAACGGATCAACGATATGTCTCTTGTCTTTGTCATTGGTAAAGCTAGGTTAATGTTAAGAATTATTAAGGACGGCGAGTTGGGTGGGTACATTTGTTGGGCAAACCAAGAACCAAGCTTGAAATGTGATTGTACTCTACAAATGAGTTATCGTGGAATTGGCGAAAAGAAAATACGGATTAGCAGCTCTTAAAAGAACCATTTAATTACATACTACAAAGAAAGTGAATAACCACCCATGTGTTTAACATCAAACACAGAGGTAAACAAGAACAATAAACAAATAAATAAAATACAGGACTAGATGTGGCACATCAGAGAAATTGTTCAAAATCTTCCATCTTGCATGTAAAAAACCCGTTCTAATGGCTGGATGGCTTCTACAGCAGGCAAAATGTCATTGCGAAGCATATTGCCATATTTGTTGGCGTTCAAACTGCAATCAATGAAAAATGGACCTATAACATGGCGCCCCAAAATGCCGATCCACACGTTACAGTTGCTCGACGTTGGTCTCGATTGTCATGCACTATATGTGGGTTTTGGAGTGCCCAAATCCGAACATTTTATTGATTTGAAGAGCCAGTCAATCCAAATTAGCATTCATCCGTGAAACAAATGTTTCTAACAAATCTTGGGGCTGCAATAATTTTTTCGGTCAGGATTTCACAAAACTCCATTGGGGGGAAAAGGTGGATCGGTAAGAGTTGTTGATGGTTCTCTTGTTTGTAGCTTTCAAAACCTTCTTTTTGCAGATAATTATGGATGGTCGATCTACTAAGTCCAGTTTCTTGGCCAATCTGTCGAATACTCTCGGAAGGATCATCGTTTACTGTAGCAAGAACAAGTTTTGCCACATTTTCATCCTCTGGACCGCACCAGCTTGAAGTCGTGGCTTTCGCTCACAGGAACATATCGGGTTAATACTCCCAGTTTCCTCAAAACGAGCAACCACCGCCTGAAGTAAACTGCATGCTGGTATTGGTTGTTCAGGAAACAATGCAGCAATGTTGTCTCGAATTTGAGCAAAGGAATTACCAGCCCAGTATTGTTTTAAAACAAGTTTTCTCTCCCCAAAATTCATAACTAATGAAACATTTAAATAAGAAATAATAAAAATAAAATTTTACACTGTATTAACAAAATGGTTCCTAATTTCCTTACTTTTAATATCAATAAATACAAGGTTATTTAAGGGAAATTGTGTGTGAAAAAGTGGATGCAACAAGTACCAAAATAAGTATATTTGCATAATCAATCTATACATAAATTTCTTAAGGGAAGAAATTAACAAGTGGACATGAAAAAGAAATGTAACATAAATTTAGGTAATAACACAGATAACAACAATTATTCCTATAAAAACACTATCACCTTTATTAAGATTCAATTCAATTCAATTCAAATTTATTCATGTTTACAATCACCAAAACAGCAATGTACATATGTCAAAAATAGAATAGTCTACAAATTAAATTTAAATAAATTCAGTCCAGATGCCATTATTTACTTAATACTAAAAGCTTACAGTCAACATCCTAAAATAGACTATACAGAAAGAATAAAAAATGTTGATTAAAATATTAATTAATTTATTTTTATTTTAATAATAATGTTTATAATAATGTTGATTAAAATACTTAAAATACTCTTCATCACAATAAAAAACATTTACCATTAAAATTTGCTTAATTTCCTTTTGGAAACTATCCACTGTCAACGCTTTAATTTTTATGGGCAGTTGAAATATTTTAATGCCCAGTAGCCAGGACCATTCTGACACCTTCTCAAACGACAATATGAGGATATTAAATTTTTTCGGCCTCTAGTAAGGTAAGCATGCATGTCCTCCTGAGCAGAAAACAGATACATGTTATTTTTCACAAACAGCAAATTCTCCAATATAAACATGGAGGGCAGGGTTAGTATGCCTAGCTCTCTGAAGTGCGCTCTGCAGTCATCCCTGTAGCCCAGGCCAACCAACAATCTGACCGCTCTTCGCTGAAGCCCGAACAAATGCTTAGCCCCCGAGGGGTGGCCCCAAACAACTACAGCATAAGAGAGCCATGCATGAAAAGATGCAAAGTAAGCCGATCTAAGTACCGTACAAGATATCCTATCTGAAAGCTGACGTAGCAGGTACAAACTTGTATTGAGTCTTGAAGCCAAGTTATCAGTGTGTAAATCCCACTTGGCGCTCTCATCCACAAGAACCCCAAGAAATTTAACCTGGGATATGTGGTCATTTACGGTTCCAATCTCCCTCAATGCAAACACCATCCTCTGTGTCTTGCCCATATTCAGCGGCAATCGATTGGAATGGAACCAATTTTTGGCCAGTTTTTCAAGTTGTTTGTGGCCAGTTTGGCAAGATTTGTTGTCACTGAAAAGAGTTCACAGGCACTATAGTCTCCAGATACATAGATAAAACATGAAAGAAACTGGTCTTAGCAGATCAAACATCCATCGCTATCTGCTTACTGGTCTTGCTTATTTGCTATAAACATTTGTTCCACCAATGAATGTTAATTTGTTGTCTGTCATAGAAGAGTCCAGCACTTAGCAAGGGTTTTTACATGCAGGATGGGGCCTCGCGTCACACAGCACTGCAAAATAGACACTTTTGAAGTAAAACATTTGGAGATAGATGAATTCACCTCAATAACAACAACAACAACGAACACCCTTAATTGGTGACAAGAGACAAATTGTCATGTCATCGTGGTTGTCGTATTGCTAAACTAAAATGAATTAGACAACCAGCCATACACAAATTGGAATGATTTTCCTTTTACTAATTATGATAATTATAAACGTAACTTGTACTTACCTATAATTTAAGAACATTATCGTCAGGTTTTCAGTTAATTTTCTTTGCATAATCACGTTAATTACTACATGATAATCCCTCAAAATAAATAAGAAAGGAAAATCGGCTCTGAGTCTGACATAAGAAATTATTATGTTGGCGACACTGCACAAGCATGGTGGGGGTGACGCGCCAAATTCAATTTTTTGCACTTTTCGAGGCGTTTTTCCAAAAAATAGCCAAAACTGTGGTATTGAAAAAATTACAGGATGATAGCTGACCATAAGCTCTACAACTTTACTCTTAAAAGTTTTTCAATCAAATCAACCGTACAGGCGCAAAAAAATAAAAACCGATTTCCCATGTTAATCTCCTATGTCCAGGGTTCTGCTGGACACCCGGTATTATTGAAAAAATAATATTATGTGTAAATAAAAAAGATCGTTGTTTAAATGTTAAAAGTTCTATACTGAACTTGTGTTTTTGTGTATCTACGTATTAAGGCATTTGATAGTGTCGATACAAGTGTACATGCCTACATACAGGGTGTCAGGTAAGTATATCCATACTCTCGGGAGCATATAGAGAAGGTCAAAATAACCCTAGGTTGTCATGTAAAAAATATTCCTAAAGCGCCCCCTAACGGAAATACAGAGCCTCAAATGGGTACCCACCCAGCGATGTAGCTTTTTGGCTCTAACTTTTGAATAATTTGGTATTAATTAATGACATTTTCTTATTTTACGTAGAGCAAAAATTCACATTAAACCACTGCAGATGATGTACCTATTTGGGGTAGGCAGGAACGGACTTCCACCACACTTACTGGGCCAATGTTTTAACAGGTATTATTTTTTTACTTTATCGAAATAAATTAAGAGTACCTTTTTTAGAAAGGAATGTCCACGGTATTTAAAAATTAAATTTAGAGTTCTGAAAAATGATACACGTTGAAACATTGGCCCAGTGAGTGTGGTGGCAAGTCCGTTCCTGTCTACCCTCATGAGGTAAAATATCTGCAGTAGTATGGAATTCTGAGCCTTAATGGTCTACAAAAAAATATTATAATTTCATTAATATTACGAGTGTTTGGCGTCCCAATAAACTAAGTAGTAGGTGGATTAGCGGGATGGGGACAAATGACGACAATTCAGCTTTTATTAATTGCCAACGTTTCGACCGTCTTTATCAAGGCTGTAAAGATAAGAAACATCAATCACTTTATAGGAAGGAGCATGACTAAATTAAACTTAATTAAAAATGTATACAAATTAGAAAAATATACGAATGAAGTTAACAATTAAAATCTACATAATGCTCAAATCTTGTCAATCATTTACAAATTAACGAATTTGAAAGGAAAACAACAACGTAACATTTACACGTAACGTAACATTTACATACACAAATTTGTACCTCTTGATGTGCAGAATATACTTATACGTATATACCCTATATACGTACCGAACCCTGTATATTCGGACACCCTGTAAACTATAAAATTTTATACTTTATATCACCAGAATCTCTTAGAAAACACAGATAAAATAAAAATAAGTACCCAATCTGCAAATTGTTTTATTAAGAAATTGTAATGACAAAAATTAAACTAGGTACTAAACGATAGGTTCCTGCTTGGATGACTATTGCTGGGAATTCTCATTTTTTGGAGGAGCGTCTTCTTCTCCCAAGCTTCTTTTTTAAAATGTCTATTTCCAACTTTTTTTTGGTAATTTCTAAAGCATGCATTTCCGAACTCTGTTGCATTTCTTGCTTCTTTATTTTGAGATCTTCAATGCAAATCTCTGTTTGGATCTTTACTAGTTCCAGACGAGCCTCGTTCAGAACATTCATTTTTACCCGACAGTCTTCTTTTAAATTACTTTTTTTTCCTTTTGTGGCACCTGAAGCAAAGTAATACAAACTTGATATGCGCTAAAATAACGTTTTGTTTTCTCATTATATTTTGACATGTTGATATGGAGTGCGAATTTCAATAAATATTATCATCGGGATCTCCCAAACGGCAATAGTTACAGAATTGGTTAAACGGGAAGAAACTTAAACATTAAAAAGCTCTTTGCGCTGTTCATGTTTTTAACCCAAAGCGTTTTTAGGGTTTTCTAGGTTAAGCTGAAGTCCTAAAATAATAGCTATTTATAATGTAAGTGCAATTTTAAGGTACGCTAGCTAAAGTTTGCAGGACGAGCGTAGCCAGTTCTGAAATTCGCATGAATTTTTTAAAACACTTTTAACACCAATATCATACAATATTTTTTCTACATACGCATTAAAAATGAGTCAGCCATTTAAAGTTTGTGGTATTTACTTTTAAAACCAATGTAAATGTACTCACAGAACTTTTTATTGCATAATCAAAAACTTGCGCAACATATTCACGTGTTACGAAAAGTGTACATGTCTGCAGGTGTACATGTGTACATACTTTAAGTACTGTCATACTTAAAAAGTACCTTTCTTTTAATACTACTGATTTAGAGGAGCTTACTTCTAACACTAGTGTTAAAAGTAACTTTTAACACTAGTGCCTTAAAACGCAATTTTTAGTTGTTCATTAGCCTGTTAAAAATTGAATTTTTAATGCGTTTGTAGAAAAAATGTTTTTCTCTAACTTCAGTTTTTGAGGACACATATTTTTCTACTTACGATGAAAAATTACCAACCTGTACATTTGCTAATCATTACCTTTAGATGAAATTATTTCTTTTTCAGTATCTTTGGGATGCGGTCTTGGCAGTGGCTTATTCTTGGTGGATGGGGTATAGTGACCAACATCTCCTAAGTACCAAAAAAAATTGCTGAGAACAAACAACAAATTATATAAAAACTCTTAAATTTAATCTCAACCTCTTGCTTAAAGACTATCTGGTACTGAAAATGCCTTGAGGTCATCAGTGGACTGAAACATGCATACTCAGCCAACTCAATCATTTAATTTATTAAACATCTCTTAATTGACCAACTGTGAAATTTACAAAAAAAGATAGCACTTATCCATGTTTAGCTCCGTGGCTGGTCAAGGTTGCAAAATTTTTTTGAATACCTGATATGTTTGCATTTTTAATTTGAATACCTACTTATGTACCTATGTACAATGTAATTTAAAATGAATTGTAGTTTACCTTGTGATTGTTGTAATTCTCTTGACACGGGTTCTTTCATCAGATTTGGAGTCCAAGAGCTCCATTTGAACTTATCATTAATATGATTAGTCTCATTATTTTCTCTAGATGCAGGTTCTATCAAAAAACCATTGTTGTCATCTTCAAGTTCCAAATTCTCTACTGTGTCACTGTGGGATATATCTTGATTTTCTTGATGATCAACTTAAAGTACAACAATAGAAATAATTTGTTGCAGGAGTAAAGTAGTAACTGATAGATTAAAATGATAATAAATAATAATAAATAATGTATAGGCAGGCACCTACTTACCATCTTGGAAAATAATTTTTATAGAATCATTGTTAATTTTATCAGAGTCAAATGTGTTGTTTAAGCCAGTACAAGTTGCTCCCAATAATTCTTTAATGTCCATATCTACAGAAGTTATGTCCACAGGGCATGCAACTCCACCTCCAGTTTGGATTATATTCTGTCTTTCAGCAGCAAATTTCTTTTTCGAAAGTTTTTTTAGATTATCCCATTTGCTTTTTACGTTTCTTGTAGTTCGCTTGACCTTATTTTCATTTTTTACATTGAACTCATCTACTAACTTTTCCCAAGCTTGCTCCTTTTCTTTCCATGTTTTGCAGTCACTTTTTTTGCACTCTATAACATCTTTGTATTTCTTAACAAGCTCGACTAATAAACTTATTTCTTGCTCATCAAAATTCCTAGCTCGTTTATTCATTGCGCAATCATAAGCAAAAATCTCACTTTGAAAACCAGATTTTACGAAACGTCATCCGACTTTACGATGACACAGAACATAACCGTTTTTACTAAAACAGGAACCGCTGTTTTTTCATATCTTCAGTTTTACTTGAAGTTTTATCTGGAGTTTAAACTGAAGTTTAAACTGAAGTTTTACTTGAACTTGTAAAAGTCACCCTAAGTACTGGAAGACTATAGCTAGTTTTAGGTATGCTTCAGGTTCAGCCATACCTAAACTCAAAAAAATCACAATTATGGAATAGAATCGAAAAAAGGTACACTTTGCATGGAAACTTACTTTTTCAGGCAATTTTTTCTTTACACGAAATTATGCCCACAAAATGTTTCACAAAAAAAAACACTTCCAAATATTCACAGAAACCACTGTTGAACTATAAATATATCATTAGTACCTAATTTAATTACTCATTTTCTAAAAACGGTGTTCACACAATAAGTATACCTTGAATGTGGAAGAAAAAATGTCGTTTCAACCACAAAAACGTTTTAAAATTTAACAAACGTCACTTTTCGATTACCGCCTAAGTCGCCATATTTGTTTATATTCGCAGCGCCCCCATCGGTAATTTTAATCGCCAATATCGCCTTTATTGAGAATTTTATCATGTGTACCATGTACCATACATGACCACCATATCAAAAATCGCAAATGAAACTTAAAACTTGATCATCATGTTTCACATTTGATTTGTGATATATTTAACTGCACTCTATCTCCTAAAGCCCCTAATCCGCTACCCTCACATACACCTACTAACGTTTCTAAAATTTTCTCGGTTTGCCGTCTTAACTTGAGTGCAAAATGGTTCTACTAGATGTCGTTTAATGTTTGCAACTATTCGCAACAAAAAGACCTAAAAAATACTAGCGCCTTTCTAGCTTTTGCTTTTATTACATTGAAATGCACCACTGCTAGGTACTAACATAATCTATACTGACCGTATTATTAGATGACCATCATTAGTAGTAGGAATAATTTAATTAATAAAAACAATATACACAAACATCGCGTAAATCACATAAAGTAGGTAAATATGGCCATGTAAAATCTTAAGCAAGTTTTTATCCTCTGAAGCCGCCTCCAGGTGGAGCTACTCCATTGTCTTCTTCGGGATGAGCGGCGTTCCATTCCAAAGCTTTGAGAATTTCTGGAGGAATTGGAGGGGCTACTGGTAAATGGTTTCCTAAGTACAAGAGAACGAATGTTAGTTTAGGAAGTTGTTTTATACATTTGCTAAAGTCATTCAAACTATTGAAAGTTTTGCTTTTGACTAATCATGAAAGTACAAACGAAGCTTAGTACTTTCAAGAAAAGTTGATATGTGGATTTCTTGCCTGTTGGTTGGAAACCTCCTTCATTTGCTATGTATTGCAACTGGATTGGAGTCCCGTCAGGAGCTGTGTATTTATAAGATCCTTGAGCATCCTTGATCGAGTCTTGAGCATTTGCATTTTTCTGTTGGGCGCTCTCCTCTGCAGCGATCCCATTTTCGGCTTCAAAGCTAAAAAAAAAGGCTGCTTTAAAAAACTAAATATATATTCACTATATTATCTTCCCATAAAGCAAATTATTAAAGATTCTCCAATTTACTAAAGATATTTAACTAAGGGGACTTTTACAAGTTCAAGTAAAACTTCAGATTGAAGACAAAACTCCAGATATAACCTACATTGTATTGTTTATAGCAATGCAATGCAATGTCCATCAAGTCTGGTGTTTTATCTTCAATGTGAAGTTTTACTTGAACTTGTAAAAGTCGCCCTAAACAACTATTAGTAAAACTTCAGTTTAAACCTTCCATAAAACTTGGAGTTAAACTGAAGATATTGAGAAACAGTGATTTTAGGACGACTTTTACAACTATCAGTAAAACTTCAGCTTAAACTTCAGAGAAAACTTGGATTAAAATTAAAGATATGAAAAAATAGAGAATTAGTTAAACTGTTGATGGTGAACTCAACTGTTACTGGAATCCTGTGAAGATGACAAATAAAAAAAGATTCTGAGGTGAGGTGTCGGTTCCAAACTTCACTTTGGAGTATGCGAATTTCAGCTTATAGACTGGGAGCCAGCGACCGTTTAGTGTTAGTCATTTTAGAAAAACTGAAAATGTTCTCCTCCGCTTAATTTGGTATCACTAATAAGGGAATGGATCTCCAGCTGGCGGGAGGTGTAGCTGCGGCAGCCTCTTCGACACGTAAAAAAATAATAAAAAAAAAACTAATATTACAAAAGCTCAAACTTTGTTGAAAAAGTCGTAACCCCCCCCCCCCCCCCCCCCGCTTGGAATATTTCAAAATAATTTCGGATTTTTTTTTGCGTATTTCACCTACGGAACTTCCGGTCGTGGTAGGTGAAAGAGGACATCAACAAGAGGACACAAAACAGTTGGATTCACTCCGATCGCTCCAGTCGTTCTCAAGTTACAGGGAGTCAAAGTTGAGAAATGTGAAAAAAGTCTTAGCCCTTGGGACATTTTCAAAAAAAATTCGGAATTTTTTTTTTGCTGTTTTTGGTGGAACTTTGCTCGTTTGCAATCTCCTACGAAGGTAACAAACTCAATTGGAATGAAATTACCCTCCAAAGAGGTTTTTTAAAAATGGTCCAAAAACGCGATTCTAAAAGTGCCTAAGGGTCTATCTCCGAAAATATTACACCTACGGAACTTCCGATGGTGGCAAGTGAAAGAGGGCAACAAGAAAAGGACAAAACAGTAGGATTCACTCCAATCGATCCAGGCGTTGTCAAGTTACAGGCGGTCAAAGTTGAGAAATGAGAAAAAAGTCATAATACCCTTTGGACAAAAAAAAATTCGGAATTTTTTTTTGCTGTTTTTAGTCGGAATGACACGCTTGCGAGTTGCGATCTCCTAAGAAGGTAACAACTCAATTCGAATGAACCAAACGCATGTTTTTGACTTGTTTACGTGACCAGCTGGGGCATAATCCCCAACTCTCAAGTCAGCTGGATACGTTTTTCTATTTGTTTGCAACATAATAAACATGTCAACAAAGTTCCAGCTCTTGTAATATTAGTTTTTTATTATTATTTTTTGCTGCCGGAGCTACACCCCCCGGAAGTGCGCCAGCTGGAGATCCATTCCCTTATGAAGGATACCAAATTAAGCGGAATGGAAAACATGTGAGAAGATGACGAGACATGCTGTTATGACAAAGGTTGCATCTAAGAAAATCTTAAAAAGAGAAAACTATGAATTAACTACTCAAAGGGGTCAAGACTTTGAAGCTCGCATCAAGGTAATGTAGTATACAAAATCCATTTCTACTTTTTTCTGCATCTTGGCCATCATTATCTTAACAGCCCAACAGCCGCAAAAATCTTCTTTTGTAATCAGTAAACTTGGGGTCCAAAACCCTGGATTGGGGATTAAGTGCCACTTTTACAGATGAAGCGATTTGGGTACGTCTCTGGATAATTCCACTGATTTTGAGTAGGGTATCTAATACCACCGTTTCACATGTCTTTTCTAGCTAAACAGGACCGTACCAACCGCAATATTTACGGTTCCGTGTTACCTCTCAATGAGGCCTGGTTTTCGAGACATAAAATTTGAGTATGTCTGTGTATGGTTGGATTGATTTTTAGTGGGGTATCTAATAACAACAGTGTCGTTACAACCGGAATATTTAGGGTGCCGTATTACTTACCAATGATGCATGGTTTTCGAGACATAAGGTTTGAAGTACGTGTCTATATGGTTGGATTGATTTTTAGTGGGGTATCTGATAACTAACTCTGCCAGCAGCCTACTGGGTGGATTGAGTAGCCCAGTAGTGCCGTTGCTGGTCCCAAGGCCGGAAAAAAAAGAGGAGGGTTGAAACGATGGGCCAGCAACTCATCTTCCGGAAAAAACCCCAAACCGCAAAAAATTTCAATCAATCGCCTCGGAAACGGATTAAAAATAAGACGAATGCTAAGGAAACGAACAATGAGTTTGGGTACATGGAATATCCAGGTACTTAGAACAAAACGAGAAGAAGTCTTTCAGGAATTAAGACGTAGAAACACACACATCTGCGTTCTCATGGAGACGAAGAAGAAAGGCAGGGGCAATGAGAGAATAGAAAATTATATCCATTTCTACAGCGGAGTAACTAAAGTAAACAATAATAACATAAGGCGCTGGGGAGAGATAGACGAGCAGATAATTACGGTCAAAATAGAGAAGAACGGGGAATGCATAGTAATAATAGGAGTGTATGCACTGATTGAAGATGCAGAAAACATTGTTAAAGATGCATTCTACGAACGCCTAACGGATGTGGTCGTGAATACTAAGAAAGGAAAGGAAATATGCATACTCTGGGATTTAAACACCAGAGTAGGGCGAAAAGAATACAACGAGATAGTCGGAAGATACGGCGAGAAAAGACTAAACGATAACGGCCAGAGTCTATCGTTGAAAATAATGAATGGGTTGTTTCCACATAAAGATACTCACAAGTTCACATGGGTGCAACCCACAAGAGGTCTGAAATCAATAATTGACTACTTAATCCAGCGGACTAACTCAAGGTTAAAAACACATGACGAGAGGGTGTATCGGGGAGCAGAATGTGGATCGGACCACCATCTAGTGATGGCAAAAATAATAGTTAACTATAGAAAACTGAATAGTAAGACGGAAGACGGCAACAATAACTCGTATCGAGAGGTGGAAACAGAAAGATACAACTTAGACAGTTTGAAACAAGAGTCTACACAATTCTCGTATAAATTAAGGCTCGCTGCGAAATTGGAAGGAAGAACTAGGGAAGTTGCTAGTACAGAAGCAATATTCCAAATAACAAAGAAATGCATACATCAAGCGGCAAGCGAAGCGCTGGGATACCAGGAAACGAGGCAAAGCCAAAAGCCGGAATGGTGGTGGTCAGGAGAGATAAAGGAAAAAAATAGAGGAAAAAAGAGGGCCTACGGGAAGTGGTTACTCACCGGTGATGCGAAAGATAGGTAGACATATGCACGAATCAATAGAGAAGTTAAAAAAGGGGTGTGAAGGGAAAGGAAAAGTGAGGATAAGAGATGTATGGGGGGAACTAAAGTAGCGCAAGCATGGAGTGCGATAAGAAACCTCAGAAAGGAGAAGAAAGGAACGAAAGGATTAAATTTGATAAAGAGAGAAGAATGGCATAAGCATTACAGACAATTATTAACTGAAGATATAGCACAATTTAAACAATAAATAGTAATAAAGAAAACAGCGGAAGGTACAGCAATAGAAGAGATCATCCTAGGGGAGGTTAAAAGAGCTTTGAAATTTATTGCTTTCCACAGGATTGGAATACGTCATACATCAGTCCAATATATAAGAAAGGTGACAAAAAAGACTGTGGGAACTACAGAGGAATAAGTGTGACTAGTACAATGGGAAGATTGTATGGTAGGATAATAAAGCAGAGGATAGAACTGGAGTGGGAAGGGATAGAGGAACAAAGTGGTTTTCGAGCAGGAAGATCGGGCTTAGATAATATCTTTAATCTACAACAGATAATAGAAAAACGGAAAACTCGTAATCTACATACTCACCTGGTATTCATAGATCTTGAAAAAGCTTACGATACGGTGCCCTGGATAGAGCTTTTTAAATCATTGACAAAGATTGGCCTCAGTGAGGAGTATATAAGTGCAATTTGGAATATATATAGGAACTCAGAGATCATGGTGAAAATTGGCAAGAAGATGTCCGAGCCATTTGAAGTTACTAAAGGTCTTAAACAAAGATGCTGGCTATCACCAACACTATTCAAGATTCTTCACATTTCTTCAAGAAGAAATGTGCAGGAATTGAGATCCAAATAGGTGACAAGTGTTTAACAACTCTCTTCTTTAACGATGACCCAGTCATCATTGGAAACAGCGAAGAAGAGAGATGTAGATTACATGCTAAGGAAGGTAGGGGAAGAGTACGAAAAGTGTGGAATGAACACGAACATGACAAAAACTGAGTATATGAGCATAGAACAAGGGCAAGAGGACCCGACCCTGCAACGCAGAGACATAAGGAGATGCAGAGAATACGAATACTTAGGATGCATAATATCGAAGGAAGAAACAATAACCAAAGGTATAACACACAGAGTACAACAAGGACAGAAATGGGTACGCATACTCAATTCACTACTTTGGTCCAATCAGCTCACACTAAAACCGAAAATTACAATCTACAAGACAACAGTAGAGACAATAATGATATATGGATCGGAGTGCTGGCAGATGTCGGCAAGGGCTAAAAAGAGGGTGGAAGCTGTAGAAGTGGATTTCCTAAGGAGAACATGAAGAGTGTCCAGGATGGAAAGGATACGAAATGAAGACATTAGGAGTCGCACAAATAGAGTCCACACGACCGCTGAAAGGATTGAAACGAGACAATTAATATGGTATGGACACAACAGCAGATGGCATCAACAAGCCCTGAATTATGTCCCAGCAAATAGGAGAAGGAGAGGAAGGCCGGCGCAAACGTGGATGAAAGGGATAGCGGATGCCATGAAGGACAAAGCCATAAATGAAGAATGGAGAAACCGAAGAGGATGGAGATCGAAATGCGGGATGCGGCAGAAGCTGTAGGACCTCCGCTTATTAAAGGAAATCTGATCACTGCCCTTGTCGTTAAAACCAGATTATTTAGGAATACGTGTTACTTATCAATAATGCATGGTTTTAGAAACATAAGGGATGGGTACGTCTCTGGACGATTCCACTGAATTTGAATAGGGTATCCAAAACCACCGTTTCACACGTTTTTTCTAGCTAAACAGGACCGTACCAACCTCAATACTGTAAGAGTTTAAAATTCAGGTATGGTTTAACCTGAATTTTAAACTCTAGATTTGGCGTATATTGCATTGTTTATCTCTCAAAATCTCTCGTTTATCTTCAAACTTAAGTTTAATCTGAACTTGTAAAAGTGGACCTTCATCACTGCCAGTATCCGGTGAACTTCAGTTTGGAGTTTATGATCCATTGTAAAACGTAAATGTTTGGCCGAACTGACGTTTAAACGTCAGACTGGAGTATAAACTGAACTTGTAAAAGTGTTTATTTCCTAGCTCTTCTATTTATTCCTATCCTCAGTTTATTTACAAAACAACTCATATCACGTGACATCTTTTAAAAGTCGCAAAATTTACGCTTGAGAGAGCATGGCTTAAGAAAAGTTACTATTCAAATTGATACCGTCTAATCTTGTAATTGTTTATAGGTGGTGGTCATTAAAAAAGTCAGCAAGTTAGCTGAAAAATGTCAAAAGAAAGATCATCATTTGCATTGATTATGTCAGCCTTTTCGGTCAAAAATGTTTAGCCAACTTGATGACTTTTTGTAATGCACTCACGCTATTATTAATATGACCTTACCTCCACCTGTACGATCCGTCAATTCCAATATCGTTGGTTTGACTTAATATTCTAACTATTTGCCCAGAACTTTGAGGCACTTGGTATGGACGCTGGGCGCACACAGCGCAGACTGTAGCAACTAATATAACGAGCTAAAAGAAAAAAGTTATTAACAGAGAAACAGAAATATGTAATATAATTTCAAAATAACTATCAAGCTGTTGTAGCAACACAAATTCTGAACGTTCAAAATGTATAAATCATAATTAAAAAAAAACAACTGGTATCATTATTGGCCATTAAAATATTAATTTATGATAATCTTTTTTTTGTACATATTTCTTTTTTTTGTGTAATATAAGAACATTGTAATTTCACATATTTCACATGTGGTATTCTGATATTCTGTTGTTTATCACCAAATCGGAAAATCATTAATAAAAAATTCTTCAATTTTGGACCAAAAATATGTTTATTTCTAAACGGTCTTAAAGTACGCTATTTGTTATCCCGAAACAGGCACTTGAAGTACGTTTTCTAATTCTCAGGAAAGAAAGTTATGAAAAGGTCCTATGCAGTAAAAGTAATTCCCAAAAGTTATCGCTGCTGCCATGGTGGCGCATATATAAACGATTTTCATTCACCAAAACTATTTGAACACTAAATGGCACCAGATAGATCGATCTGAGTGTATTGTAATCTTCACATTCTTTTTGAAAAAACAAAGGATGGGAATACTCTCAGATTGTTCCAAAGCACCACCAGAAACCGTTATTAGTGGAAATCGCATATATTCTCGAACTCTGATTTCGTCTATTAAATGTCATGCGCGTTATCATATTTATCTGTCAGTGTATTGATAATAATGTTACAAATTTTTTTACAAAGCACCTAAACCATTGGTTATTGGTATTGTTATATTATTTAATACCATTAAAACCATTGAACATTGAAAACCACCGTTCTAAAACATTCTATTTACTTTACAGATAAATACACCACTAATTGGGTAAGTACCTAGACCGGCTTAAAGAGAATGAAAGAAAATTTCAAAACAGGATCACTCTGAAATAGACCTATTATTTCCTGCATGCTTGAAAAAAAAATAGTAGATGTTCCTCGGAGTAAAAGGTTTTTTTGTGCTGCTAGTTGCAGGCCTCAGCTTCGCTTTGGTCGTCATCTGTGGGCTCATCACAAAAGACCCACTTTTACTCCTAGTAACATAATCTACTATGGTTTTCTTTTATACTTTCTGTTGTTTTCTTCAAGAATTTAATTTGTGACGGAAGGGAAAACCCAGAAGAATGTATGATTATTGTGAGTTAATAAGGTGGTAGTTTTGTTAGTTGCAGTTAGAAATCCTTGTTATTAAAACTTCGTTAACATATTACGTCAGTTTTATCCATTTGTCCCAGGAAAATGTGCAGCTTGTAAAACTAAATATGATATAATTTCTTTTATTTTTAGTTAAAATCCACTAAAAGATGTAGGTAGGGTGAATTATTTCTTTCTTTCTCTCTTTTTTTAATAACTAAATGTAGGGGAATACATATTTTTTGTTAGGTATAGATTTTAATTTATTCTGAATTTTAATAAATATTCGAATAAATAAAGGTGAAGAAATTAGAAAAGAAAAGAACTTGTTGGTGAGACCCACTTACCGCTGAGTGCATGATGATGGTATCGGCGGCTTCTTCACGACACTGTCATAAAGTGCAGTTTACTAGGTATTTATATTGCCGACGGTCCGCGTTGGGCATCTCTTTTTATCATTTTGTAAGACATTTTCTTTAGGCGAGTATACCCATAGTCACGTCAATTATTATTCAATTGCATATTAAAATCAAAGGTTATTTTCATATTGCTATGTAAAAGATGCGCCCAGGAACGTCGAGCATCTACGACGCGAAACCAGTACCGGCTCGACTTATGGGTATTTATTTCGTTGTCGAAAGAGATTGACGGGGATGTTTGCTATGGTATCGCGTGACAGCCGTGTAATATGGGCTGTTTTACATAATAATTGTTATTGGGCATTTTCTGCCAAACAACTTTAGTTGGATATATTAGGCAATGCTACTTTGCATTTCAACAATACACAAGAACCACATTGTTAATTTTTTTCTAGTTTTTTGTAAATGTCACCCGCCTTTTCAAGGCTATTAATAAACAGATATAGATAATCCTTTGCTAAAATATAAGATGCGGTACTGGTAAAAATTTGATTGTGTAATTGCCCACAGACAAGGAATGCAGAGCGAGGGTGGCAATTACAATCTCATAAATATGAAATGTAATCTCTAGTAAATTGGCTAACGCTGTTGAAGAGGAGGCATTAGACAAATTAGATGATAATATACGACTAATAAAGCGTTAGCAGTAATTAATTTCCGTTTTGACTTATTGATGATGGATTAATTATTACTATTATTGCGAGGTGAATCATAGAACGATTAAGAAAAAAAATATTAAAACAAAATTTTATTCAAAATTGTTGTACTTAACTCCCAAGTAAACAGTAGTGGTCAGCATGAAGATGTAAAGTTACAACTCACAACCATTTTGACAATTTTTTTCTTTTACGTGCCCTATTTTTTTTGAACCGAAGATATCAATTCTTCTTCAGAGACGTATATCATTAACTTCCATATACCATGCAAAATATCCTAAATAATTGTTTTATTAATATTTTATACTGAATTTTTAAGGCCATCCTTTTGAGGAAATTTTAAATCCCCCCAAGCAGCTTAATTTTTAAAACATTTCTGACCAAGACGAGTGAAAAACTAGGGCATCTGTGACATACTTCTTCTTGATCTCAGCTTCTCATTCGGAGGTTGCTGATCATCGTGGCTATTCTAACTTTACAGGCAGCTGTCCGAAATAGTTCGATAGATGAGAGGCCAAACCAGTCTCGCAGGTGACGTAGCCAGGAAATTCTACGTCGACCGACGCTTCTGCGTCCCACGATCTTCCCCTGCATGATGAGCTGCAGAATTTCATATTTTGAATTACGCATAACATGCCCAAGAAACTCTAGTTTTCTTCTCTTGATTGTGAAAATAATTTCCATTTCCTTATCCATTCTTTCCAGAACTTGTTCGTTCCTAATGCGGTCTATCCAGGAGATCTTTAACATTCGGCGTTATACCCACCACTCAAACGATTCCAGTTTCTTCGATATTTCCTTGTTCAGTGTCCATCCTTCAAGTCCCTATAGTAACAATGAAAAGACGTAACACCGCACCATCCTTACTCTCACAGTTAAAGATAGATCTCGGGCTGTCAGCAGTTTTCTCAGTTTCATAAATGTTGTCCTCGCCTGCTCAATTCTTGACAAGATTTCTTGTTTGTGTGCAACATTTTTATTTATGATAGTTCCTAGGTATTTGAATTGATGGACTTGTTCAACCCTCTTATTGCGTATAGTCAGCTGACCACTGATGTTCCTTTTCGATTCTATTAGCATTTTTGTTTTATTGATATTAATATTTAGCCCATAATCTTCGCTAACTACTGTTGCATTGTCTACCAGTCTCTGCAGATCTTTGAGGCAGCTTGCTATACCTACAGCGGTATCGTCAGAGTACCTGATGTTGTTGACGGTTCTGCCATTGACCGCTATACCCGCCTGCTCCTCTTCCAATGCCTCCCGAAAAACAAACTCCGAGTAAATATTAAATAGCATAGGAGAGAGAATACACCCCTGTCTGACTCCCTTCCGAATACTAATTTGTTCTGTCAACGCATTGTCATATTTCACTCTAGGAGTTTGTCCCCAGTAGAGATTTGATATTATTCGGACATCGTGGTAATCAATGCCAAGTCTTTCGAATATATCCAGAAGCTTTTCATGCTTGACATTGCCGAACGCCTTACTATAATCTATAAAGCATACGTAAAGGTCTTGGTTTATATCTAGGGATCTCTGAGATAAAACATTCAAAGCAAAGATGGCCTCTCTCGTGCCCATTCCGTTGCGGAATCCAAATTGTGTGTCTGATGTTTCAGCCTCACATTTTTTGTATATTCTATTAGGTATAATTTTTATAAAGATCTTCAGAACTTCAGACCTTCAGAACTTCAGAACTTATCAATCTTATTAGTCTGTGATCATCACACTTTGACGCTCGACATTTTTTCGGGATAGGAACAAAGGAAAGCAGCCATTCTCTGGGAATTACTCTTGATCTATAAATGCTATTGAATAGATCCACTATGACACCGATTGAACGCTCATCCAGCAGTTTCAAGACCTCACAATGCACCTCATCTGGCCCTACTGATTTACCGGATTTTGAGGTTTTGATGGCATACTCTACTCTCAAACAGTTGCTGCCACAGTCTCAGTCTAGCATCCAAGTCAGCAACCAGTGCGCCCTTTTCATCTTTCAGTGTACCAGTTTTCTTCTCTCTCACCACACCGGTGACTTCTTTTATTTTTTTATGTAGGCCGAAACTGTCGTATTTCTGTTCTAATTCTTCAATTTCCTTGCACCTTTCAGTCATCCAGACCTCCTTTGCTATTCTTATCTTACTTCTAATTGTGTTCTGTATCTCCTTGTACTTAGTTTTATCCCTGCCCTTGTACCTTCTGCTTTCTTCCATCAGTGCCAAAATCTCCTGCGTCATCCATCTCTGCCTAGTTCTGTTCTTGCCCTTACCAATGCTTTCCTGTTGTGTTGTTATTATTGCTTTTTAAATTTTGATCAACTTTGCCTCTTCGTTCAGCTCACCAACACTTCCTTCCTGCAGTTTATGGAGTCTACTATGTTCTATATTAGTTACAGCAGTTCGGACTTCTGGTTGCTGTATACTTTGGATATTTAAACTGGTGTTTTCTGCTTAGGACTGGCTCCTCTTTAACCTCACATACATATTCATTACTGTGGGGTTGTGGTCACTTTCAACGTCCGCTCCAGGGTATGTTCTCACTGATTTTATGCTATTTCGGAATCTCTTGTTAACAAGGATGTAGTCAATCTGATTTCTAATTATTCGCTCTGTGCTGTCGCCCGGTCCTATCCACGTGTATAGCCTTCTTTTCGGAAGTTTAAGCAATGTGTTACTGACTGCTAATTCCTCTTAGATTCAGAACTGCAGCATTCGATCTCCTCATTCGTTCCTCTCGCCCAATCCAACATACTCTCCACAGCTGCCCTCTCCAATCTTGGCAAGTCTCCCATTACAATAGATACCTCTCGTTTTTTTGTAAGCTTAAGGATGTTCTGAAGCTCTTCATAAAATAACTCTGCGTCTTCGTCGCTTTTTTCAGCTATAGGGGCATATATTTGAATTAAGTTCATCTTGCCGTAGTTTGTTTGCAATTGGTTCAGCATGAGTCTGTCGGAGTGTGGTACGAAGTTTATCACTGACTTACTTGCGGTTCTATTTAGAAAAATTCCAACTCCATTATAGTGTTTTCCATCCGAGCTTCCTGAGTAGTACAGATTTCCGTTCTCAGTTGTACAAGTTCCAGAGTTTGGCCACCGAACCTCACTTAGACCTAGTATGTTGATATTTAATCTCTTCATTTCTTGGGTAAGGTTGTCCAACTTTCCTGCCTGAAACAAGCTGCGCACATTCCATGTGGCTAGCCTGACCTTGTTTCCACATATTTTGAAACGATTCCCTCGACTGGCTGACGGGGAGATTATTCGCACCGTCTCCCCACTGAAGGGGTGCCCCGGACTGACGGCCATTGCTATTGTATTTTCAGGCATGTGATTATCTTGGGAAAGGTATAACCTATCTAGTGCGGTAGTTGTGACATACCCAATAGTTATTTACGTTACAAAACCGGAAAGTAGTATTTTGCAGGAAGAGACCAGAGATTGTAGAACATGAATAGCTTGGAAAATTGGAGATTCCTGCAAAAGACATTTTTGATCTGTTAACGTACAAGCCAGGATTCATCCAGTCAAGTAGCTTAACAGTTAAAAAAAAACTTGACACGTCACTTTAATTTGTTATAGTTAAGCTTGACGTGATATCAAGTATTTTCAAACTACTTGACACTTGATTGAAAATGGTGAATGAACAAGTTGAACTCAAACATGGTTAGGTAATTTTGTGTCAGCCTTTTTGACACCTTGACATCTGATCACATTTGATATTGATCAACATTGAATGATGAACTGCAGAATTCTTTGTTTCATAGACTCACTTTACTTTAAACGTGACAACGTTTCGACGATCTTTCAACTCTCTCTCCCTTGTACCCAAAGATATTTTGAAAACGTGTTGCATTAGGTGCTTATCAATGTCAAAATGTACAAGTTTATGCTTTTATGAATGGGAACATTGAAATGATGGATTATTTTCTAAACCAAAGCAGCAGGTAGGAAAAATGTTAAATAAAATAGTTGTGAGGTGTCCTCCAATCTTCTTCCAAACAAAAAAAAATGTAAAAAAACCGCCGGTAGAACAAAAGTTTTTTTTCTAACAAATTGCCCAGTATTTCTTTTCATAACTAAGTTGCCACTCAATTCTAAAGAAAGTTTCTATAGCACAACTTCTTGTCTTTCTCGAGATGTCTAAACTAAGAAGCAATTGAAACGATACACCCCAAATTTTTAATGAAATTTAAAACTGTCTATCTCTAAAGCCACTCAACCGATTTTCGTTGGCGACGCCATTTTGGTAAGTTCCATGTGTAGACTGCTTTTATTGTTTATGTACTCGGTTATATGTTTTGCAGGTTTCCTAATACAGGGGTCAACAAAACTTGATGTATTTTTGTAAAAATTTTTAAGAAGATAATTTTGCAGAAAAAAAATCAGAGCATTTTTTGCTCCGGGAGTATGTGGAGACGCGTTATACCTCGGGACGTGTTTGGTGTTTTTTGGATATTTTGCCTGGCTCCATAGATCTTTAGTTTTTTCTATAAAAGAGGTATCATTTAACACTGGGGCTCCAATTTGCCCCATAATACAATTATTGATAAACATTTCACATGAGATATAAAGACTATGCATAGGGCAAGCTAGACGTTTAGGCGTAATGGCTATAAAGTTAGAGACATCTACAGTGGCGAACAGAAAGTACATTTTTTCACACATCCAAGAGATAATCGAATGTCCACAATTAAGGGATGTGGAACAAAATATATGGATGATTTTGGAATTCCGCTGTCTGATTATTGCAGCTATTAATGATACCTCGGGACCTTTTTCTATCCTTTATATCTTTATTTGTTAAAAAAAGTATTTTTTTTTCTCAAAGTGTAAGATTTCAAGACCATATTTTTCTTATAGTCTCCCATTCAATAAGCATTACAATTTGGATTGGACGTAGTCATCTGTGAACCTCAGCTATGCCTAATTGTTTACATGTACAGGGTGAGCCACGAAACTGACATTAATCCTCATTTTTTTATGCTTTACATTCTGAATTCTGACTGAATCTAACTGAACTTCGAAAATTGCTTGTTTAATAGAAATAGATAGAATTAACCGATAGTCACAATTTTTAATTTGAATAGGTTCGGGTCGTACGGTTAATCTGAAGAATGGCGTATAACAAGACGTAAAGATGAATAACAATGAGGGCCTTGAAAACACTAAAAGATACTAAGTCGAATAGATAGGAGAAGCTTAGAACAATCTAAAGCTTAACAAAATAGTTTTTAAAAACTTAAAAACTTTCAACTGCGTTCGAGAATTTTTAATAGTTCCAAAGCCTTGAAAACAATTCATCTAGTCTGACAGTCAAAGCAATGCCCACTCTTTTAGACGTATAGTTGTAACGTCATAAAAAGTCACTGATAAAATTTTAATCACAACAAAATTATATTAAAAATAACAAAGCAATAAAAATATGGAAACAATAGTAAAAAATATTTTTTTGTTAAGTGGTAATTTTGGATCATGATGATTTTATGTGTTTGTGGCTCTATATGTTTTAGTACCTGGTCACAGTATCATGAACTTGCAGCACCGCATCTACTCGCATACTATCTAAATATCAGATTTCTAATAAAGTCTAGGGGAATGGCTTCCCAAGCATTCAATATCGCTTGCACCAAATCATCCAAATTTTGAAAATAAATCCCTTGCCAACTGAAGTCTAACTTTAATTTACTGGAGACATGATCTATAGGATTCATATCAGGTGACATACGCGGCCATACCATTCTGTCAATATTATGTCCCCTTAGGAGCTGAGTGACAATCCTAGCCTATGAGGTCTAGCATTATCATCAACTAAAATAAAATCATCCCCAAAATGTCTAGCAAAGGAAACAATAACATCCTTTACGCATAAATTGTTTCTCCATTCATACTCTCGCCCATAAGGGCAACCAAATCAGTCTTTCCATTTCTATATATACCACACAACACAGTAACGTTCCCTCCACCATATGCCACTTTTTTTTTGAGTCATCCACAAACAAACACCTACTCCACTCCGCCACTCCCCAGTTTGAGAGCCTACTTGCCCATTTTCTTCTTGCTGCCTTATGGGTACGATCTACGAATCAGAACTGTCTAGATTCTATAAAACAGGTAGCTTTTAACAGTGCTGCGGCTCCAATTTGCCCCTTAATACAAATATTAATAAAAATTAACTATAACATATATAGATAAAAACACCCTTGCAAGTAGCTTCTCCAATGTAACAGTGACTGTAACTCTAAGTAGATCATCTGGCGCCAATAAATGGCGCATCTGTGAGGACACAAAAGGTAATACATACAAATGGAGCATTATCCACCAGAACTTGCAATCTATAAGAAACGCTGTTGAAGTAGTGGAGGAAGTATGGGACAACAAATCGTGTAGAGTGCTGTATGTTACTGAACACTGAAAAACTGAGACATAACTGCAAAACCATAATTTTCTGCATTTCAACTTAGTTACGAGTTTTTGCAGACAACGTGAACACGCACATGGGGGAGTGCCATCTTTGTCAATAAGCAGTTCCAGTGTAAGCTAAGAGGAAACCTAAGATTGCTGAGTGAGGGGGGCTTATTTGAATGCTGGGGTTGTGAGGTACAGTTATTATATATATATATATATATATTATATCTCTCTATAGACCACCACTGGGTGACTACAATGACTTTATCCAGAAAATGAAAGACTTGATACCTGCATGTTTTTCAGAGAAAAAAATTGTATTTATTGCTGCTGATTTTAATGTTGATTTTCTGTCACGTTACAGAAAAACGTTAACTACTGCTGTCTTTACTTAAATCATTTTACTTTAAACACACAATTATTAATCACGCGAAAATCACCACCAGAAGCAGAAAATCTTTAGATAATATTTTAACAAATTATGAGGGTAATCATCTGGAGGCTCAAGTCTTGCAGTACCACGTCTCGGATCATATGTGTCAAAAGATATCTCTTACACTGCAGGGTCACAATTTTGCTTTTGTAGAAAAAAGACTGTGTTCAGTGAACATAATAAAAATTTGTTTACAGAAAATCTGAAATATCATAACTGGCAGTCAGTTTACTCTGTAGCAAATCGGAATGTTAATGCACAGTGGAACGCGTTTATGGCGATAATTCAACAGGAGTTTGAATCTTGTTTGCCCCTGAGAAAAGTGCCGGTTAGAAACTTGGAAAAAGCTAAATATTGGCAAAATGATGTTGAGACTGGGAACCGCAAGGGGGAGCTCCAATGCAGAGAAAAGAAAAAACAGTATGACAACTTATTAACTAACCGTAAATAGTATATTGTTTAACGAGTGACGAAAGTAGTCTCGCTCGAGAACATTACCAAACTCGGCTTCGCCTCGGTTGGTAAACTGTTCTCTTGCGAGACAAAATGCTTTTTTGCGAGTAAAACACTATACTTTTTCTTTGACCATGCGAACATTAGGTCTTCATTAACAGTTTAAAAACACTCTCTATTGAGTACCTATTTCTTTCAAAAATTAAGGCGAGTCATTGTCAACATGACACCTCGATTGTCAATTAGTTCACTTTGGTCCAATTTCAACACTTTGATTCACTTTTCTGAGGCCCGGGCAGGCAAAATATATTTGTTTTGTTTGATATCACCATTTTCTATGGTGTTTGATAAGATTAGACCAGTTAAATCGCATTTAATTGGCGATATACAGGCGAAATTAGAACAACTTACTTTCGTCACTAGAGGCGAAAATTAACGTTATGGGATTTTCTCTCATTAGAGACGAAAGTTACATTTTCGGTAGGGCAAGGTGTGACGACAGTTGTTTATTTTTACATGGTCGTAGAAAAAAGTCATTTTACAATGAGAAAATTCTGAAGTCAGAGAATAAGTCAAAATGTGTTTGGCAAATGGTGAAGGAAATAACTGGTAGGTCCAACAACTCGGATATAAACATTGAAGGTGACAAATTTTATATTGCTAATAACTTTAATAGATTTATCACTACTGAACCTCAGGCATTAGAAGAAGGACTTGATGATGTGAATCAGAAATCTTGCAAATAGTCCGAAATATGAAGAGCAAATACAGCAGTGGCTTTGACGGTATATCCTCTTCCCTACTAGTAGTATTGTTGAGCCGATAGTACATATTATTTTTACCTCTATCAAATATGGGATTTACCCAGACAGTTTAAAATTAGCCATAGTCATACCAGTGTACAAGAAAGGGGATGAGTCTCAATTGGGAAATTATCGCTTGCTATCTGGTTCCTCAAAAATCTTTGAAGCAGTGATGTATGACAGAATAATGTACTTTATGACGTCTACTAACACTCTTTCAGCGATACAACACGGATCTATCAAGGGCAAATCTACGCACACAGCACTATTTGAGTCTGTGGAATACATATTGAAGGCAATAGATAAAGGTGAAATTCCCATCGGAATATATTTGGACTTATCAAGAGCTATACTGTTGGAAAAACTTTATAAGTATGGGATTCGGGATATGACAATATAGGTGGGTTCGCTCATACTTGTCAGGGCGTATACGAAAGGTCTCTATTGGACAGGGGAGCACTAGAGTGCTATCCGACGCAATAAATGTTTCTCTTGGCATTCCGCAAGGTAGTGTGCTTGGTCCGCCATTGTTCATTATATATTTGAACAACATCACTGATTTAAACATGCAAATAATTGACTGCAAGATTACAGCGTACGCTGCTGATACAAGTTCACTCCTGACATCTTTGGACATAAATGTGTTGATAGCAAGGGCGGAGGAAGCAATTACAGTGACGGGCGATTGGTTTGCCAAAAACTCATTCTCAACAATGCAAAAACCAATTACGTAATTTTCAAAAACAATCGATCTGTACGAAACTACACTTATGTAGATAATGTAAATATGACAAATAGTGACATGTTAGGTGTAGGACTTGTTAATAAACCCCATCCAACAAGGTTGCCAAGAAACTCGGAACGACCCTCCGCAAATCATACGAGCAGTCAATTCTTTAGTCCAACGGTGCAGAAAATGCATTGAAGTCGAATGACTCCATTTTGAACAATTATTATAATCTTTTATCAAATGTTTAGTTCGTTGTTGCTTACAATTAGTTTATTGCCTCGATAAGTTCGAATTTCGATTACTCGAAAACAGTGCGTTGAAAGAAAAATTTCCAAGAGAGCTTTTTCCTTCAAAATTAAACGGGAAATGGAAAAATCCATTTTATTTTCATAAAAAGCAGTGGCGTTCCTTTTTTTCTTAAAAATTATCAGGTGACTTATTAAGACGCGCGGCACTGGTGCAGGTAATAACAATTTTTTAATTGGCGAATAATCGGTTCTTTATGGTTCTGAAAACCACAAAGTTTCATTAAAATATGTACAGGCGTTCTGAAAAAAAAAAACTGAATCTTGTGTTTTTTTATAAAACTTCAACTCCCTGTATTTCAACTTAAAGCCGCATTTCCGGGATAAAGTTTATAGAGCAAACTGGGATTATTTTTGGACGTAGAATACATGGTTAAAATTTGTGTATTAAAACCTGAATCACCCTGTATATACAAGAGTCTCTTCTGTTCTTCTTTAACAATAGAAACTTTTGACGAATATCGTTCACAAAGTAGTTACAGTAAGAGGAATGTAAATTATGTATTGCCAAAGCATATACTTAGCAAATATGAAAAGGGTACCTTTTATAGTTGTATAAAGCTGTACAATTGTCTATCAAATAACTTAAAGATACTGGCAAGTCTGAAGCAATTTAAAACTGCAGTATACAGACTTTTAGTGAATATTTGACCATGTAGTGTTGAGGAATTATTCGCCGAAGTAAGAAAACTGTAGTGCATTAATAAAAGAAATAGACAATGTAGGTAAAAGGAAGATTGTCCTCGCTAATCAGCTGATCAGATATACCAAAGATACTTGATAATACCTATGCTCTGACGTTATTTCGTTTTGTGTATGTTGTTTTGTGTAATAAAGATGATTATTATTATGCGTCGTTCCTGGTTAGGAATTCACAGCTAGATGTTTAGCTGGCAGATTTCCTCTGATGAGACGGGACTCAGCCAAGTCCATCAGAAGTTATTTTTGATTCCGAAACGATCTCATGATGTTGCATGTGTGCAGTATAACTGCTTTCTGTGCCACTGAATGGATATCCCTGCGTAGATCCAGCTCGTCCAGATGTTTAGCAAATGCGGATGGGGTAACACCTGTCGCAGAAATAACGATGGGCATGATCTGGACAGTTTTTTGTTTCCATAGCCTCTCAATTTCAGTCGCGAGCTCCTGATATTTAGTTTTCTTCTCTGAGTACTTCTTCAGAGTATTCTGGTCTGATGGAATGGCTACATCAATTAGGTATGTTGACTTTGATACCTTGTCTTGAAAGACGATGTCAGGTCTATTGTGCATTACTGTCTTGTCTGTGAATGTCTACGTCATATAGAAGTTTGTAGTTTTTATTTTCCAATACAGGTTCTGCAAAGTAAGCATAGTATGAGCTTCTGTCTGTATGCAAGTCATATCTTTTGCAAGGGTTTGATGGACAACTTTAGCCACAGAGTTGTGCCTATCAGTATAAGCATTTCCTGCGAGTAATTTGCATCCAGAAATTATATGGTCGACCGTCTCTGGGAATTGATGACATTTTCTACATTTATCGTTGTTGGTAGTGGGGTCTTTTATGATATATTTTCTGTCGTTGTTGGTGGCTATAACTTGGTCTTGTATAGCAATTATGAAGCCCTCCGTTTCGGGATAAAACTGACCATTCCGCAAAAACGCGTATGTAAGTTTTTTGTCTATATGTTCTTGATTTACAATTCCATAATGTTTCCCGTGGAGCTACTTTCCTGCCCAATCTCTTAGTTTTATCTCGGTCCTGCTCACAGAATCAACTTCAACTCGACTCGCAAGATTGAGCGGAGTGTAGTTTTTGTCCAAGGCGCAAATACTCTCATGTAGCGGATGATCCTTTTTGTGGAAATAAGATTTTAATGATTTAATTAGGTTGTCATGGATTTCATGGAGATCAATTAGACCCCGACCTCCGTCTTTTCTTGTGATTGTCAATCTCTGGGTACATGATTTTGGGTGTAGTTTTCTGTGTTTGCTGAGTTGTACCCTGGTAGCAATATTGAGATTGGTTAGGTCGGTCTCAGACCATTTTACTACTCCAAAAGAGTACACAAGAAGCGGTATGGCAAAAGTGTTGATAGCCTTTAATAAATTTCCTGAGTTTAGCCTAGATGTAAGAAATAACTTGAGACGAGATCTGTATTTTTCAACAAGTTCTTGTTTTAGCGTGGTGTGATCCAGTTTGTTGTTTTGGTCTAACCTTAGATATTTATACTGTTCAGAAGTATCTAGTGGCTCTAGAATTTCCTTGGATAGGGTGTTCTTTGTATCTGGCAGAGCCTATTTCCCTGTTTTGATGTGCATTGTTTTACATTTTTTCATTCCAAATTTCATTGAAATATCAGATCACATTTTTTCGACAGTTCCTAGAAGCTCTTGCAGCTGTTTTGCGCTAGACCCATAGAGCTTTATGTCGTCCATGTACATCAGATGGTTTATAGTGTACAGTACAGTTTTGCCTTTAATTCTATATCCATATTGGGAGTTGTTTAGGGCCTTGGATAAAGGGTTCAGACACATACAGAACCATAAAGCACTCATGGCATCACCCTGCAAAATACCTCTATTGATATTAATTGGGTCAGTTTCTAGAAATACTTTAGTGGTCTTGATTTGTGTTTTGGGTTTCCACTTGGTCATTGCAAATGCGAGAAAATTTTGTATCTTTGGGTGCACCTTGTAGATATCAAGAATTTTTTTGAGCCAGCTATGAGGAACTATATCGAAAGCCTTTCTGTAATCAATATATGCAATACTGATGTTACGTTTCTTTCTCTCCACGTTTTTCATGATTGTACTATCAATAATAAGTTGTTCTTTACATCCTTGCGAATTCTTCTTACAGCCCTTCTGTTCCTCGGTTAAAATATTGTTGTCCTCTAGGTGTTGATCTATTTTACCCGCAATAATGGATGATATGATTTTATAGATAGTTGGAAGGCAGCTGATGGGCGTATAGTTTGCAGGGTTTTCACTGTCTCCTGGTTTGGGATTTATAAAAGTTTTCCCTTCGGTGAGAAATGTTGGTAGAAGTTCTGGGTTATTAATTATTTCATTTATCCGTATGGTAAGATGTTTATGAGTTGATGTAAATTGTTTGTACCAGAAGTTTTGGATACCGTCGGGTCCAGGGCATTTCCAGTTATGAGTTTTTGAGACTGCTGCAGTCAGTTTTTTTTTCGTTGTTAAGAATTCACTCTGTTCCTTGATGTTTCTGGCGCTCTCGATTTCATCATTGATCCATTCAGCCTGTGTATTATGATTGACTGATTTGCCCCATATTTCGCTCCAGTACTCAGTTATGGCTTCTCTTGTCGGCGGGACAATTACTTTGCGTTCATCTGAAAGTTGTTGATAAAACTGAAAAAATGAAAAGTGTCACTTTATATGTCAAAATTAAAAAAATCGCAATTTTCTCTGTTTTTGAATAATATATTTTGAGTTTTTCGTTTGTTTGACTCCTTTTACCGCTTAAGTCGCCCTGCATATGCAGCAAGCTTCTGCTTCAAGATTTCAAGTGCTGTTGTTGATGATATGCTGAATTTTTGTTATAATGAACTTTGCTTGCTTTCCATTGATGAATTGGGTTGTTCTGCCTATATTTTGGCGGAGTTTTGCCATTTTCATCTCAAGTCTTATTTGCCAGTTCGGTTTCCTAATAGGATTTGTAGGTTGTTTAGAGAAATAACTGATAGAAATAACTAATTGGTGTGAGATAACTGATTTGAGTGAGGGTGGCGCTAGAGCAGGCATAGATAATGCAGTGGATATCTTCTAGTTTGAGGCTTTCAGTAATATAGGAGGGAATAATTTGGTCATTTATTATCTTAATGACATCTGAAATCCGTTTATTTAAGTTCAGATTGGGCAAGGGAGGTCTGAAAGTGGGGTTGATCGGCTTCCATTTGTGAAACTGCGACTGCACCTTGGCTTGTATCACACTTATTAATAGTTCTGATTCAAGGGACGATCTTTCATTATCGGGTGTTTTACTGGGATTAGATGTTGGTGTGATGGTGCATTTATTTACGTTTGTTTCATTTCCACCATCGCCGACGGTAACATAATCGGGTAATTCAGCTGTGGCAGTACTTGATGGAGTATCCGTTGTCGTTTGGTTATTTGGAATTCCAATGTCAACGGATTCATTTGCGACTTCTTTCTTAATATTTTCTATTTCGCATAGAGTTAACCGTTTGTTTTTCAAAATTACCCTTTGTTTGATCTATGAGCCTTTGAGCAGAGACTACTTGGCTAAGTTCGGGATATACAAGATTATTATTAATATTATTATTATTATTAATTTCTTATGAGATCTAAAGATTAGGGGGCAAGCTACACGTATAGGCGTTATTGCTATAAAATTAGACACATCTACAGTGACAAACAAAAAGTAAAATTTTTTGAAATATCCAAGTGATATCGGAGATGAGTCGGAATATCTAAAATTAAGTGATGTGGAATATAATATGCTTGATTTCGGAATTCCGCCTAAACAACTTTACTTGACTTGATATTTACTCCCTTAACGCCTGGTTTTATAAAGACGGGAATCTCTGCCCTGAGTGTTAATTATAGGTAAACAACAAAGCTAACTCCAGGTTAGCTCTTAACGCCGAGGTAACACATGTTTATAAAATCTGGCATAAGCTTCATTTAAAATCAAGTCAAGTAGCTTGAAAATCAAATCAAGCCATGAATTTCTACGTACAAGAGTAAGAGCCATGAGTAACATTACGTTTTATTGTACTGACATAATAGTTTCGATTATGACGTACATACTTCTCGTAATAAGACTCTAGGTTATACAGTAAAAGGGTACAAAATGATTTAAAACAGTGTAATAATTCATGTGTTAAAACACCTTTCGGAGGTCGTTGAAAAGTTAGCATGCAAATCTGCAAGATTCTCGTATTTAGCCAATATCAGTATTACTGTAATTTATTGCTTACCATCGCCTATTAAATAATGCTATTCAATAGTACTCTGTTCTGATTTACACAAATATGCCAAATTATGCTCATATTATGTACAACAGTTCCTAGAAAGTTTAGCAGGTCAACATTTTCAATGTGTCATTCGTGTAGGATGTAGGATGACTCCTGTATAGGAAGATAACCTCTTTCGAGAGTGTTTCATAAATATTCATGGTTTTGCAACAATAAAAGTAGTATGACACCGGAGCAAGTACACAAATTTTCTTCTAATTATACATTAATTTATGTTGCGTCGCCTATGCCCCCTTAACACTGCAGGCAATATAATAATTTGCTATAACCTAATGCGGCTTTATCTTCGGAACGAATCAAGGAATAATGTTGGTCAGCGAAGAGGCCATACATTCCACTGAAGATGCTTAGTTTTTCATTAGATTAGAATGTGGGTAAATGTCACGATCGCATTTCACGACCCAAGTATATCCTTGTCAAGATGTATTAGAAAAAAATTAACTAATAAGACTAAATTAATTTTTTTTTTTTGTAATAAAAAGTAACAAAGTGGAAATCAACTCCCACACTTACTAGGAGATATGTATTAAGAGGAATTTACCTTTATATACGTAATTGGAGATGGGCAAGTAAAGACGTGAAGGCTATTTGAGACGAAATGGATATTATAATAATGGGCTAGTCTGTGTGAGATATTTTAATGTGTGTTTTGAGAATGTTTCACAAAGTTCAAGTCCCTTGTCAGATGTTGATTTATAATTGAGAAATTCTGCATCAAGGCTTAATCTACTATCATTACCTACAATGCAAGAATATCTGCATCTCATTATATATTAGGATATGCCTCGAGATATGCACTGGAGGTTTGAACTTAAGTAATGGTTATCTACTCAACCATAATGATCAATTTTTTATTTCTATCAATCACTATGAGGTGAGTAATAAGGTTTAAGTTATTATACGACACGTTATACACATGTTGTTGTGTAGATTCAAAATTAATACAAACAAAAACGTTAACTCATAATAATTCATCGATGTTTCGCGGTTTAGTTTTTAGCGTCTTCGACGATTGATATGTTTTTTTTACTCTGTACTAAACCAGAATAAGTACAATGTGAGATTCAAGTTATTTTTAGTTTTCTAGGAGGAGAATAACTCAGAAATAACAAATGGTATAAATTCGGTTAGATGAGAAAAAGTTGCATAATGAAATGACATCTAGAAATAGTTGACAGTGTATTTCTAACATCCTCAAACACAACAATACATTTATGAAGTGTGGGTGGCGCATTAGTGTGACAAAGACCCGTATTGTTGTTATTTTTCATTGTTCTAAAAAGCTTCTTATATGAGAGTTGTTTATGATGATCAGGTCTACAACCCAAAAATACTTTCGGCTTTACAGGGTGTTGCCTAAGTGTGGGGCAGAACATTTTTTTTTCACATAGAACACCCTGTATATTTTTCCATATTTGGATTTCTTGTAAAATTCTGTATTTAGATGATATTCTATTTTTGCAATAGATGGCGACGTTGCCAACTTATTTAACAAATTCTTCAAAATAAAAGCAAAACATAAATCTTTGCTATCTGCTATAATTGCCAAATTACTCATCAAAGAAGTAACCAAAATTGGCCTAAGAGAAGTCAAAGTTGTAAATAAGAGTGCAAATAGGCTCAGAAGACATTAAGTTATACAAGGTGTTTCCTATAGAACGCTCAATTTGGAAATTTTAATGTTTAATCGTTTTTTTAAAACCGAACATTGTAAGTTATTCTCCTGTCAGTCCTCTTCAGTTTTCAGTAACGTGTCATTATACCCATTTCCTTTAGTTTTAGCTTAATGCTCAGTTTTTTATACATTCTGGGTTTGTTGATGGCAAAATTTAAATTTATTAATAAACTGTGACACTGTGTAATAAAGACATCTACCCAATCAAGAGTTCAGAGTGTCTTCCACTAGTCGAATGCAAAGATCAAGACGCTTCTCGAAATCATTGTTTAAATTTCGGCACATTTCAACAGTTATACTGCGATATATCCCATATAGAAATAGTAAATTATGTCACTAGGAGTAAAAGTGGGTCTTTTTGTGCTTAGCCCAGAGGTTGAGGTCCGAAGCGAAGCTGAGGCCTGCAACTGGGCGAGGCACAAAAAGACCTTTTACTTCGAGTAACATATACTATTTTTTTTTCAAGCATGCAGGAAATAAGAAGTCTATTTCAGAGTGATTCAGTTTTGCAATTTTCTCTCAGCTTCTTTAAGCGGGTATAGGTACTTACCCAATTAGTGGTGTAGGTATAATATTTGTAAAATAAATAGAATGTGTTAAAACGGTGGTTTTCAATGTTCAATATTTTTAATGGTATTAAATCATACCCAATGGTGTAGGTGGTTTAGGTAAATTATAGTAAACTAACAATTTGTAGCATTGTTATCAATACTAAATTAATAAAAGTCACATTGACAGATAAATATGATGACGCGCATGACATTTAACAGACGAATTCAGAATTCGAGAACCTATGCGATTTCAACAAATAACGGTTTCGGGCGGTGCTCTGGAACGCTATGAGAGTATTCCTATCCTTTGTTTTTCAATAAGAATGTAAAGATGGCCATACATTCAGATCGATCTATCTATTGTCATCTAGTGATGAAATAATTTTGGTGAATGAAAATCTTTTATATATGCGCCACCATGACAGTAGTGGTGACTTTTGACTTTTACTTTTACTGCCTAGGACTTTTTTGCTACTTTTTTGGTCTCAGGATTAGAAAGCCCACTTTAGGTGTGCGTATGGAGAAAACAAAGGACGTACTTTTAGTCCGCTTGAAAAAAAAATCCATTTAGGTCTAGTCAGATCAAAATACATCATTTGTCAAAATGTGAGTTGTCTGTCGCATAATAATAAAAGTTATGCATATTAACACTAACATTTCGATGAAAAGTGGCTTCATCTCCAAACAACACTAAATGAGCAAAGTTTCTTTGTACCCGAATTTTGTTTTGAGTCCACATACAAAACTCTAGCCTTTTCTGGTAGTCATCATCATGTAATTTTTGAAGGAATTGTACCTATATGGTAACGATGCATTTTATTGCCTTCCAGGATGTACTGAACGGTTCTTCGATCAACTTCGACCTACTGCGATAGCTGCCTTTGACCAATATGCGGGTTTTCAGTCACAGGTAAGAAAACATTTAGTTCGTTTTCTACGGTTCTTGATCGTTTCTGTCTCTCAACTTTATTGTGTGCCACACTTCCAGTCCTCTCAAAGCATTCCATTAGCCTTTCAAATGCCCTTTTTTCAGGTTGTCTTCTCTCGGGATATCGCTCCTGCTACAATCTTTTAGCTAATAGTGCATTTTTGTCACTAGCACATAATACGAAAATCATGTCAACCATCTCGGATGGTAAAAAGTTCATATTTAAATTTTAATCTTATATTAAACACCCAAACAATTAAGTATTGTCACGAGGTTATCTCTTGAGTTCGCTTAACCCTGTCGAGGCTCATGTATGATGTCGGGGACACTGTTTGGCAGTAGTATCAAACTCACTCACAACGGTAGGCATAGTTTATTTAAACAAAAGAAACAAAGAAAAGTATAGACATTGTGAATTACTATAAAACGTGGAAGAACGTGGTCATAAGGACTTGAGCAAGTGTACTCTTATTATAATACTAATGACAACTGACAGGTGCCATCTACTAGGAGAGATGTGTATACCATGCCAGGTGTGATCGGTAGGGAGGTGCTGATAGGATTTTGTTACAACTTCTCCCCCTTTTCCACACGTACCGTCCCGGAAGTGTGAGGAATAGTGGTAGTCTCTCTGCAGCAGGGGCAGGTAGGTTTCCTTATGGGCCGTCGGGTCTGGATACAGGCGGTTACGTCCTCGAGGTCGACGGTGCCCTCCTCTTCTTCTATATCGAGGCGGTCTTCTGCGTCAGCGGCATCTTCTTCAGGTTCTGGTAGGGGTGACTTGGCAGGTGGGCGACCTCGCTTTCTGATTGGGCGGACAGGTACAGGATTCTCTGAGTCGGTGGTCTTGAAGGGCGTCAAGGCAGATGCATGGCATTTACCCACTGCTTGGCCAGGTTGGTCGGAAGATGCCAACTCAAATGTAGTAGGTGTGACGATTTTGGTAATGATGTAGGGACCGTCGCGCTTGGGTGTAAACTTTGAGGTGTAAGCCTTCTTAGCGTTACTCAGACAATGGCTATTGACGAGCACTCTGTCTCCTATGACGTATTGAGGACAAGGTCGCAATTTTCGGTCAGCGTACTTCTTTACACGATCTTGTTCCATTTCATGGCGGTCTCGGGCTTCACGCAGGGTAGTTGCAAGAGAGCGCAGATAGGGAGTAATCTGACTCACAAAGTTGTCATTCTCGACGATAGCTCGGAGGTCACGTCCGACGTCATCTGGGGTCCTAAGTTCACGTCCGAAGGTCAAATAGGCTGCACTGAAACCTGTAGAATGTGTTCGTGCAGTATTCATGGCAAACCTTATGGCTGGCAGTTTATCTTTCCAAGCGGTATGGTCCTTTTGGACGAAGATGGACAGCTGGGCCTTTAGATCACGGTTCTTACGCTCCACCGGGTTGGAGGCTGGATGATATGCTGGGATCAGAGATTGGGTGAAACCCAGGCAATGAGAGACCTGTTGCACGACGGCACTCACGAATTGCACACCGTTGTCACTGACAATGCGGCGAGGCACACCGTATCGCAATATCTCCTCGTCGATCAGGCATCTGGCACAGTTTTCCGCGCTGGCCAGTTGCAAAGGAAATAATTCAACCCAACGGCTAGCGTTATCCTCTACTATGAAAATCCATTTAAATCCATCAGGCGTTTCCGGCAAGGGTCCGAATAGATCAATGGACACTACCTCGAATCGTTGAGCCTGAACGGGGGTTTGGAGTTGTCCCGCCGGCTTAAGGTTCGATGCTTTATATCTCTGGCAATCTATGCATTTTCCAACGTAGTCTGCAATGGTGCGGCGCATTCCGGGCCAGAAGTACCGGGATGCTATGCGTTGATAGGTACGGTCAACACCGTAGTGACCACTCAATGGGGAGTCATGATATTCTTTCAGAATTCGGGGAACTTGACTTGTTGAAGCAACCATTTGAGCTTGCTCCTCATCTATGTCAGGAGAGTATCTATAGAGGACGCCGTTGTCCATGACGTAGCCCCTCTCGGTCCACCGGTTAAAATCTACAGCGTCGTTGTCAGGACTTCCTGCGGGACTCTCGAAACACTTGATGATCTTTGCCACATCCGGATCGTCCAGTTGCTCCTGTCGTATCACATCAGTCTTCATCTTGGGCAAGTCCATCTCTACCAAGTTCACCTCTGAGTCCGAGATTGGTGGGCGAGACAGCATGTCGGCAATCACATTGGTTTTCCCCGGGGTATAGTCAATATTGAGGTCGTAGGGCTGTAGGGCGAGAGCCCATCTCGCTAGTCTTCCAGTTGGTGATTTTAGGGTCATTAGCCACTTAAGCGGCTGGTGGTCACTTTTTACAGAGACTGTCGCTCCTTCTAAATAGCCTCTAAACTTGTTCGTTACAGCCCACACCACAGCCAGGGCTTCTCTCTCAGTAGTGGTGTAGTTCTTTTCGGCTGCGGTCAGCAAGCGGCTGGCATATTCCACAGGTCTCTCTGCGGCGCCCTCCCCCTGCAGTAAGCATGCGCCAATAGCATAGGCAGACGCGTCTGTTTTCAACACATAGGGAAGAGTTGAGTCGGCTTGCCGTAGTATTGGGTCAGAAGTGAGCAGTTCTTTGAGTTTCTCGAAAGCATCGTTTTGAGCTCGTCCCCAGGTCCAAGAAGCATTCTTTTTGGTCAGTTCAGTCAATGGGCGCGCCACGGAAGCAAAGTCATTGATGAAGCGCCGGTACCATGAGCAGCTTTGGATAAAAGACAACAACTCCTTGACGTTACGTGGTGAGCGTCGATTGCGGAGTGCCTCCGTTTTTTCCGGGCTAGGAGTTATGCCAACTGGTGTGATAACATGTCCCAGATAATTCACAGAGCAACATGAAAAGTTACATTTATTCCGGTTGAGTCTCAACTTGAAATGGCGAAGGTGATCAAACACCCTCTGCAGATGCTCTAGGTGTTCTGCAAATGAATTTGACAAGACTATCACGTCGTCCAGGTACGCCAAGATGTGGATATCTTGTAAACCAGATCGGAATCGGTCGATGAGTCTCTGGAAAGTAGCAGGCGCGTTTCGCAGGCCGAACGGCATTCGCGTGTAACGAAATGTGCCGAATGGACAGATGAATCCCGTCTTATCCCGGTCACACGGTCGAACTGCTACTTGATGGTATCCAGCCTTTAGATCCAAGGTCGTCATATACCTCGCTCTCTTAGCTGCATGAAGTGTATCATCGATACGTGGGAGGGGGTAGCGGTCAGGACAGGTTTTGGAATTCAGCTTTCGATAATCCACGGTAAGTCTGATGCTACCGTCTTTCTTAGGCACCAGTACTACAGGTGACGCGTATGGGGACTCGCACTCCTCTATTATGCCTTGAGCCAAAAGGTCATCAAGTTCTTGTCGGAGCTGTTCCTTTCGGGCTACTGAAAGACGATATGGTGGTACGGCAACTGGTAGGCTATCACTAAGCTCGATAATATGCTCAGCATATGGAGTGGCTTCCGTACTTGGCATAAAAAGGTCATGATTGTTCTGCAATAAGTCATCAAGGCGGCGTCTTTCAACTTCCGTCAGGTTCAAGGCCTCCTCGCCTCGTAACAGAGTCATTTGGTTTTGTTCCTTAACCTCGGGTTGGATTCCACAGAGCTTCACATCAGTCAACTCGACAAAGGAATGCTGTGTCTGCGGGTCATCTCCAAAATACCAGCAATTTTGTGGTACATCAATCACAATGTTGGCTTGCCGAATGAAATCCACACCTAGAAGAGTTCTGCTATCTTTATGGGCTGGAATCCAGTGGAAAATGGTGTTGTGCTTACGCCCCTTCAAGTCAATCGAGGCTGTGAAACACTTGGCCTCAACTGCTATAGTCTTTCCATCAGCAAGGGTCATGTACAGAGATTTAGATTCAAAGGGCACATTCTCATCCATCAGAATCTGACCTAACTTTGCTCCAGCTATGTTACACTGAGCACCTGAATCAAGGTATGTCAGTCCATAGTGCCCCTCTACCTTGGCGTATGTGAGGGTGCGCATGTTCACAGGTGTCTGGAATTGGGTAACTGATGTGCCGAAGAACTCAGTCAGCATTGTTGGGTTAATAGCATGGGCTGGTGTTTGCTCCCTTTTGTTGCATTTCGGGCAATTGCTCTTAATATAGCCTGGTGTTTGACAACCATAGCAGGATACAGGTTTTGTCGCACTGGTGTTACTGAAGTTTTCTTGACCGGATGGCGGGTGGCTTACAGCTGGGGTTCCATTTTTACCACTTGCACGGGCTCGTTTTCTACAGACATCGATAGTGTGTCCATAATTCTTACAATAGCTGCATATTACATTACACTTTTGTTCAACGGCTGGTTTCTTTTGCTTCACAATACGGTCGGAGTAAGTTTGCTCTACTACTCTAGCTGCTTCAATGAGATCTTTGAAGGTACAGACACTTTCCCTAGGCACTTTATCCCTTATCTTGAAATTCAGTAGGCCATAAACCATATCCAACTGAATGTGTTCTGTCACAGCAGAGTCACCTTTCAAATGTGAAAGCAAAGCACGACATCGACTAACAAAGATATCGGTTTTGTCATTGTCCTGTTCCTTGGAAAACAAGTCTCGATAGATCTGATGTGGGAGTTTTGAAAATCCAAATGCATGTCGCAAAGAGGAAATGGCTTCATCAAAACTAGTTATGGAGGTTTTTATACCTTGCCACCAAGCAGCAGCATTATCTGACAACAGCATAGATAAACCTTTTAATGCATGGGCGTCTGTTATTTGTAAGCAGTCTTTATACACTGATATGGAATTGATAAATGCTTCGACTTCATCACCAGGATTTCCACTAAACCGTGACTTGCAGCCACAAAAATTTGTAGGTGAGTTGATGTTTTCTGATGAGGAACTCGCCTGAAGTCCACTAACTGTAGCATTTTGTAAATTGGTCAACAATTGCTGCAACATTTCTGGAGACATCACAATTTGTTGCACAGGGGCAGCAGTTGCATTTTGCTGGGATGGCTCTTGCTTGGATGCGTCTTTTCCGCCTGCCATGGTACCAGAGCGTAATAGCATATATTTGGTACAGTACTATGATAAACTGTGGGATTTTACAAAATCAGAAACAATGTTTTGAATTAGCTGTGACGTTCGTGCTGTTTTTGTAGCAGCTGATTCTGACAGCAATGACAGAAATGAATTTGACGGACGTGGCGCTTTCCTTGTCGCTCCCGGACGTTGCGGCGTTGCGTCGGCCAGTGTGGAACCAGGTTCGAAAAGAACTGACGGAGTCAACGGAGTGACGTGGTACGATGCACCGACAACACTGCGCGGGAAACGCGAAGAAGCGAAAGCGTGCTTTGGAAATTAACGATTGAGGTTATGTCAACCCGATGCACTATTACCGTTTTACACGAGAAAATGAGTCGTTACTGTACTACCCGCACTATGTTCGAGATAAACACGAAAACACATGCGATATGCGGTGGAGACATCACCAAAAACTCGGCTTAAGGTCCAACGTTGGGCGCCAATCTTGTCACGAGGTTATCTCTTGAGTTCGCTTAACCCTGTCGAGGCTCATGTATGATGTCGGGGACACTGTTTGGCAGTAGTATCAAACTCACTCACAACGGTAGGCATAGTTTATTTAAACAAAAGAAACAAAGAAAAGTATAGACATTGTGAATTACTATAAAACGTGGAAGAACGTGGTCATAAGGACTTGAGCAAGTGTACTCTTATTATAATACTAATGACAACTGACAGGTGCCATCTACTAGGAGAGATGTGTATACCATGCCAGGTGTGATCGGTAGGGAGGTGCTGATAGGATTTTGTTACAGTATCTATGACCGTATTGCGACTGACAGCTAAATCAACAAATAATAATTTTGACATTTAACTTTTATCAATAAGTGTAGAGACATCTTAATGAAAGTTGAAGAGGTTTGACTGGTGAATAACACGAAAGGCTCAGATACAGGGTGTTCCATTTAAAAAAATCGATTAAAAATGCTTTGAAAATTTCCAATTTATACATTGTGTAGAAAACAACTTGTATAACGTGAGTTTCTTTCCACCTATTAGAACACCTTCTTGCAGCTTTGACTCCTCTCAGGCCGATTTTGGATACGTTATTACAAGTAATTTGGCGACTATCGGCGGTAGCAAAGATTTATGTTTTACCTCTGAACTAAACATTTTGTTAAATAAGTTGGCAACGTCGCCATCTAATGCAAAACTAAAAATTAATCCACATGCAGAATTTTACAAGGTTTCTAAATGTGAAATAAAATATACAGGTTGTCTTACTTTAAATAACAAAAAATTATTCTGCTCCGCACTTACGCAACACCCTGTATGGCCGAAAGTATTGTTGCGAACTCAGGGTTCAAAAATTCCAGTGCAACGATTTAACACGAATACACTATTTATTTATTCCACAAATACACTCGACTACTAAATAACTCACTACTTAACACTTTATAGCCTTCTATTATCGCTTCGTAACTTTAGCTTACTTATAGCTCGCTTAAAACAAGACTATCTCTAACCGCCGCTCTATGCGCCTTTATATACAATCCTAAAATTACAGAAAAACCTAGAAAGTTCTTTATAAGAATTCTTGAATAATCTCACATAAAAAAAAACGGTTGTAAACAACTGCCTTCTAGATTAAACCAGCCGAGCAATAAATCACTCGTGTCAGCCATGACGCAGCGCGGATAGGTCGCGAAGCTCCACCAACCAACACGCTCCCATGCGTTGCCCCGCCTCCCATGCGGCGTTGCTGCGAATCGTAACAGTATTTTTTAATTGTAGACCATCATGAACAATTTTCGTATAAGAAGTTTTTTATAACAACAATATGGGACTTTATCGCACTAATGCACCACCGTGTATGTACTTTCCACAAAATTTTACATTGGTATAATCCATTCACTTATTTCTGTCGTCAAGTCGGCGTTGGAAATCTGACATATTTCACCCGGTATAACATGACTGACAGTGACAGTGATTATTAATGAGTGTGAGGTAAAGATTATTGTTTACAATTATGCTCACATAGTTGCCACATATTTTTTTTTTGTTTAAGATTTTAATAATAATGATTAATAACTGAAAATCTATTAATGGACCGAGACTCTTCGCTAGTATGTATATTTTATTTTATTAATATATTTTAAAATAAATCTTCCAAAATGAGTGTAGAAGAGATTCAGTTTTTGGTGTAAATGTGTGTTCAGCAATGTATTCATTCTACGAAAGTACTAGTGACAATATCTATAAAACATTTTTTTTTTGACCAAGAAAAGTGCAATATAGATATGGCAGGACAAGGAAAATGATATATGGCTGCGGCAATTGGAAGCATAAAAATGTAAAAATAATGCTGATTTTGAACTCAAAGCTGACGGTGAGCATATCGATGTTATACTGAGGAAATTCCATGACATGGGTTGATGCCAAAAATAAGTGAATGGATAATAGGGTTGAAGCTTTACAGCTACCTGACAAAAAAGTTATGAATGCTGTCTTTCAATGTCAAAATTCAATTTACTGTGACCCTCAGAGAAAAACGTGTGTCACTTTGGTCAAGGAAATTTTACTCTGTAGGAATTTGTGTACATATAAGGATCACTTGCTCATCTGGTCATAATAATTTGAAGGGTTTTCAGCTCGTTCCTATCCTTTCAAACAAAACTCGGGTATTTCTTAGATTTTACACACTTGAACTAGCTTCATATAAGATCTGTCATTCAACCAAAAACTCATTTTAGAACAGTCAGACTACGAATATGACTCATTTGTCTAACACTATTTATAAGCTAAATTGACACTGCCTCTAGTAGATTGCACGTTGAATGATTTTTCGAGCCTTTAGTCTTTTGGCAACTATCTCAATCTGGTTCAAACAAAAATCTTCATCGGGATTGGTGATGTTTGATACAATGACGTTTCATACAATGCAACGTGACATACTGAGGACGTTTGAGAGAGACCAGGAATATTTCATTCTAGTAATTATTCATGCTATGGATCTTTCATACCAAAGAAAAATACATATATTTTAAAATAAA
The DNA here is from genome assembly GCA_951812265.1 of Taphrorychus bicolor. NCBI lineage: Eukaryota > Metazoa > Arthropoda > Insecta > Coleoptera > Curculionidae > Taphrorychus > Taphrorychus bicolor. The sequence goes on from OX638297.1 coordinate 13,489,231, forward strand.
TTACAAAAAGGGGGGGGGGGATTTTCTGAATTTTGACAGAAGAAAAAATTTATAAAACGCCATGGTCGCATAGACGCAAAGGTCCTTGGGCCCTAAAGGTCGGGGTATGAACTATTTTGTAATGAAACCCAATAACGCCCTTTCACCTTATCACTTCTAAAAACTACAATAGACTTAGAGATTGAAATGTTTTGCTTTTTCGCAGAAAATTGTAATTTAGAATACGCAGAAGGGCAATATTTACAATTTGGAAGTTGAACACTTATCTGCTTTCCGTATTTTCAAAATATTGCAGCTGAAGAAGGAAACAAATAGAAGCAGCTACTGTGATGGCTAATATTCCTACTGTCAATGAATTACACTGTTTACATCAAAGTTAATATTTTAAAGCAAAAAAATGCATGGAAATAAAATAATAAATGTATAAAAAATTAATGATAAAAACAAAAAAAATATTAAATTTTGGAAAATTGAAAACTTATCATCTGCTTTTGGCACTTTAAAAATCTTATAGCTCTACATAAAAAGAAAACAATAAAAAACAACTACTCCTATAACTGATATCCCTACTGGCATTGAATAATACCATTTGTTTCAAAGCTTAATTAATGTAGAAAATATATATAAAAGCAAAGACGAAATACAAGAAAGGGCTCTAGAATAAAACAGAAATATAACATAAAATAGAAAATTGATTCTTGTTTTGAAATATGTGTCAAAATTGTAAATGTACCTATGTGTTAACCAAAAGTACGTACAACTCTCTTTTGGACGGATTATAATTTTTAATACAATTTTTACCTTAAATGACGTGACTTCATAAAATATGTCGAAATTGATTGCGAATTGATTTGAACACCGAATCTGTGAGCACACAGGTCAATCCTAACTCATTAGTATTATATCATTTTACATAATTTAATTTTCATGATTGCATTACTAACATTTTTTCATAATTCGTAGCAAAACCTGTATAGCATAGATTTTAAAATTATATACAGGGTGTCTTTTTTAAGTGCGAGCAGTATTGCTATCTACGAAACGGCTTGTAGTTACAAAGTCGGTTAAATTAGCAAAAAGTTGACTTTTGTAAAGCCTGCTTAGAAAACGTTCACAGGGTTGCCACATTTCGAGTGGCTTCTGAAATATTTAGAAAAATCTAAAAATGCCAAAAATTTAAATCTCTTCTATTTCAAAAACTATTGGTGACAAAAAAAAATTAAATTACGAAGTTTTCCTACATTCTAAACTCTCTCATATGACATCTCGATTAGCTTCGTGTAACGCTTACCAACCTGGTTACCGGTATAAAGTAATTTTTTTTAAATACGGGCCTGGATTTTTTTTACAAGTTCTCTTTATTCTTAATGTAACGGCGTATTACACGATTAGGGTTTTAAACGTTTCGACCAGTTAAATTCATTCAATCTAAATCCGATTTTGTTTATGGAGTAATGAAAGTTAACACCGTGTTTTTCTTCAGTAAATGCATCCAAATAATTAACATCAATACTTTCAATGTTTCTAGTACCTTAAATAAAATTATTACAAAAATTAAAAGAAAAGAATCTTATTATTGTGCTAGTATGAACAAAATACTAATTTTAGAAATGAGGCGATGACTTAATGCTATTTATTTTGTAAACCACTATTGTCTTAAGAAATTAAATGTTCAAGTTGTCATCCTTGGTTTCTAAGGCACAACCTTGTAGGTATAGTTGTTACTCCCTGTACTCCAAAAACAATTATTTCAATCAAAACTAAGAAAGCATTAAATTTCTAAATAAAGTGACTTTTCAGCCAAAAAAGGAATTGAACAAATCCGTTCAGAAGGTTTGCCAAAAATAATAATTAAACATTTGGTAATTTTTATGTGATACGTTAATTTAGTTGGCGAGTCTATAAAATTTCTTAAACTAATTGTGATAAAAAATTGCCAATTAATTGGCCTCCTAGGTCCCCTGATATAACTCCTATGGAATTTTCTATTTGGGGTTTTATAAAGAATGATGTGTACAAAAGTGCGCCTAAGATGTGGAGGATTTGAAAATGAAAATTCAAATGGCTTGTAATAAAATAAGGCCACAATTGTTAGAAAACCTCCAGGCCAATATTATGAAGAGGGCAAGGTTATGTCTAAGAAACCAAGGAAGATAATTTCTTAAAACAATAGTTGTTTACAAAGGAGGTCAAAATATTAAGTCATCGCTTCATTTCTAACATAAGTATCTTGTTCATATTAGCACAATAATAAGATTTCTTTCTTTTAATTTTTGTAATAATTTTCTTTAAGGTACTAAAAACATTGCAAGCATTGATGGTAATTATTCTGACGCATTTACTGAAGAAAAACACAATATTAACTTTCATTACTCCAAAAACAGGATCGTATTTAGGTAGAATACCTTGATGATGGATTTAATTAGTCGAAACGTTTAAAACCCTAATTGTGTAGTACGCCCTTATATTATGAATAAAAAGAACTTTCAAATTATGAAAAAAAATTCAGGTCCGTATTTAAAAAAAAATGAACTTTATACTGGTAACTAGGCTGGCAAGCGTTACACGAAGCTGATCGAGATGTCATAAGAGAGAGATTAAAGTGTAGTGAAACTTCGTAATTTAAACTTTTTTTGTGTCACCATTAGTTTTTGAAATAGAAGAGATTTAAATTTTTTAGAAAGAAGGAGGAAGAGAACTTTTTAGGAAGAAAACCATAATATTAAGTGGTCGGAAGCCAAATTAGTGGATAGGGAACAGCTCTGGAAGAAACGAGAGTTTAAAGAAGCAGTCTTCATTGGAAGCAATGAGGGCGTCTTTAGTAAACCAAGTTGCGACGTCTCTTCGGTATGGCATCCGCTGATACGGCGGAAGAGTGCTGGTCGCTTGACGCGCGACGGCGGCGACGATCCGGCCATTAGGAATGGTGGGTGTGGTTAGCTGTGTTAGTACATAAGCAAGTAGCCTCAAGCTTAATACTCAGTTTCATTTGAAAACGAGCAGAGATTCCACTGCTCGAAACGCCGTGTAAAAAACTAAAAGACAATGGAAGTCCAAGATGTTTCGCTTAATAGTACATCATTGTCTACCACCTTTAAACAAACGTTAGAAAACCGGTACGGACCTGGTATTAGCGAAAAATTTAGAGGTTACGAGAAAGCAAAGATCATGCTTACCAAGGAGGAAGAACACATCCACTTCCTTTGCACAGCGAGGGTCAGCCACATCATTCCAGTGGGTTTTCGTTTAAAATCACCAATACCTGGTGATCGAGCTCGCCGCATTCTAGACAGGGCCAGGGACTTATTTGGTCCCAAATCACCTACCACAGTTGGAAAAAATCACAGCTCCTGGACGAGATCCTACGTAGGTTTGAAGAAATCAAGGAATTTACACTAGAGGTCACTACACACCCATTTTCCAGACAATAGATAATTTATGCATCAAACTGAAAGACAAGCTGGCCAAAAAGCACAATGATAAGCTTATGAAGCTTCAAAGAAAGGAGACAACAATCGACTACCACCAGCAAGGCTAGAAGACAATAGTCAACATATCATTCACCATTTTGAGTTCCACTGGAGAAAAACTACTAAGCAAAGGATTGAATTTTGCAATTGTTCCAAAGTTAACTCCAGTACTTGACATAATAAGTGCTGTAGAATCAACGACACTCCAGGGGCCAGAGAGAGAGGAACTCAAGTGTAAAGTCAGAACACTATTGGACAAACCAAAACACCCACAGAGAAATATCGCAAAAGAAGAGGAGTTAGCCATGAGGAAACTACAGAGGGACAAATCAATCAAGATCCTTCCAGCTAACAAAGGAAATGCGACCGTTGTCATGGATGCCACACTGTATGACGAGAAGAGGCAGGAGATTCTGACGAAAGGTAAAAATCAAATAGTACCTAATAATCCTACTAAAAGAGTTGAAGGACAAACCTACAGAGCCCTAAAAAAATATGAACGTCACATTCCTGAAGGTACTAGGAGGTCTCTCACTCCACACCATAGTAAACCATCACATCTCTATGGGTTACCTAAAATTCACAAAACAACTATGCCCCTAAGGCCAATCACAAGCTCCAGAGACTCGCCAACAAGTTATCTACAGTTAGATCGCTGAAAGAATGCCGATCCGATGAAATTATGCGACACGTATGTTAGATTTGCCTGCCTATTTTACACCCAATAATAAGAAAATAAACAACAGATAAAATATTGTCTGGTGGTTACGCAATACGTCCTCGACAAATAGCATTGTCAGATTAACGTAAAGTTTGAAATCGCAATTTTTCTGCTTTTTTTTCACTGATAAAGTGCATTGAATAGCCAAATCAGTTCTTTTTAGGACGACGGGTTTTAAAGCCTTCTTAATGGTGAGAATATTCAACTTAATTCATGGAATAGATCGTGCTTTGATCAATGTAAACATGCGAGTTTCTGGGCATGTTTCCAGTCACGGCAACGGACCAATTTCGATCTGCATTGTAATGCGCAAATTCTTCGCTTTAATCTGTAAATCTAAGTCTAACGTAGATCAATTGTGCAGGTTCCTGATTTTTAGATAATGCCAGGAAACAAACATCAAGTTTCAAGTGCAGCAACAAATACCTACACGTACCTACTTTCAAATGGAGGAAAAGTAGCTGTTGCAAGTAGTACAACAGCTACTACAAGAATAGTATTTACAGAATAATGGCGTATGCTACCAAGAAGGAAAAGAAACATCATCCAACTGTCTCTTCAAAAGGAAGAACCTGCATGCGCATAATGAGATTAAGAGACACTTTTGAGATCCTCGGAACTACGAAAATAGCGATATCTAAATAAGGAGGGCCCAAAATTAATCCAAATGCGAATTAAGACCTGGGCAAGTAAAAGTAAAAGAAAGTATTGATATTAACGATTGTGAAATACAGATATCCATCATAAAACGTTTAAAAAGATTTAGTTGTTACCAAAGAAACCCTATGCCACAAAATTTCCTCACGATTATATCGCAGAAAACGGAAGAAAAAAATACCTATAGGCCACAGCCAGAAATTAAATTGAAGAAAAATTGGGCCTCCAAATCAATCCCTATTCAAGCAATCAACCTCCATTAATCGATGCTCAAACCACCAACCACCAACCACCAATAAAGCAAGAAGCACGCAAAAAGTAGAAGAACCAAGTAAATTGCAAAGCTCAACAGTCACCTAAAAGAAAGGACTATAAAGACACAGTTGGAACCACACACCAGTCCTACCAACATATAAACAATTCACTTATTATTGTCAAGTAGGCGTTGGAAAATTGACTTTGATATTTTTATCAAATCTTCTCAACATGTGCTAAAAGGAGATGGGTATAAAAGAAATGAAGGTTTCAAAGGCAACTAGATGACAAAAATAAGTGAATGGGTAATATGTATGCGGTGTTCATTATAAAACTTAGTCTAGCAGGTTAAGAAATTTTGACAGAAAAGGATGACATAATCAAAATAAATGGATTTTTGTTTTTCCATCCTTTTCACACCCAACTAGATGAAGTTTTATAATGAACACCCCGTATTTACTCAAACAGACCCCTCCCGGACCTAGAAGATATCAAGTAGACATGCTAAATACAATCAACCCCACAATGACAGAAAATGAAAAAAAATATCTGAACTGAGCACGCCGTGATGAAATGGTCCTATGGAGGCAGATAATACTAAACTAACCCAGACCCAGAACGCATTACCATCTATCGGCGACATCAATAACAGACAGCAATTTCCAGCTTCTGGCAAATGGAGTTCCAAAAGAGGACAATGTCCATCGCTAGTACCAGGAAACAGATCTGAAAGCCTTTAGCTTCATATGCGAAAAAAAGAAACAACCCAACTACATTTCATGACTACGGTAGAACAGGCCATTACCGAGGCCGCATGTTTAAGTTACTGAAAAGTTGACTAACAATACCTGAAGATCAGGACTGAAAAGTCAGAAAAGGGGATGATTACTCTAACACATGCAATTTCGACGAACAGGCATGATGCAATAACAGCAGTATTTGTCAACGGCAAGACTGGCCCGAACGAAACTTCAATTGGAAGGGGCTTCCCAGGCCCAGAAAGCATTACCAGCTAACAGCAATGTCAATAACAGCGGACATACCCGTTGCTTTAGTACCAGGTAGCAGATCTAAAAGCCTTTCGATCACTTCATATGCGATAACAAGAGAAGATTGAAGGAAGTGCACGAGTAGAGCAAGCAACTAGGAGGCATCATGTGTAAATAAGGTAAGAGTACCTGAAGGGTGCAAAGGCTCTGAAACCGTTTCACACCATTAACCCATACCACAAACATTTTAAGACCTAAAAAATTGTCTAATAACCCGAAAGAGGTAATTACTATTATAATTTGCACAAACTCGTCAGGCCCAAATTTTTTACAGAATCTGAACAAGCCTTTGAGACTGTTTTGAAAAAGTAATCAAGGAAAAATAATAGTCATCTGGCAACCAACTTCGCAAATAAGAATGGTGAGATTGCAGCCTTTATTAAGGGGAAGATTGCCCCTGCATAAAAATTTCAACTAGAAAAATCGGTGCTATGTCTTGTATATTTAGATAGAAAATAAAAGTAACAACTAAGGGTTAAAGCCCCTTTTAGTTTTACTGGAAGAGCTTAAATATATTTCTTTTTGTATTATTTGTTTTATTCATGAGCAATATCCATAATACCAATTGCCGTTTATTTAAACTGAGTCCAGAGTACAGATAATGCGGGATTGGAGTCACACCCGTTTTTAGGTTAACGTAACCCGAAACTCAACCCAGAAAACTTTGAATTGATTCATATGAAATCTATAATCTTGCAATAACGTCACACCGGCATTCCCTTAGCGATCCAACTGTAAGTAGATTTCTCCTTCAAACCATTCAACCTTTGGTTGGCAAAACAACCTCCATAGTACAAAATTCTGAACACTTTGCTAGAATTCTGAAAGATTTAGAATTGGGTGATAGAAACAAATTTGTGAGCTTCGATGTAGAAAGCCTTTACACCACCGTGCCATTGGAGGAGTCGTTGGATATCGTCAAGGTCAGGCTGAAGGCGGATGTTTCTTTGAAAGAGAGAACATCGCTGCCTGTGGAGGGGGTGATGGACCTATTGCGCTGCTGCCTCAAAGACTCATACTTTCAGATTAAAGATCAGTTTCTTGAGCAGGAAGATGGGCTTCCGATGGGTTCATCACTATCATCGGTTATGGCAAATATATAGATGGTCTGGTTTGAAATACACGCCACTGAAAAAACTACGCATAAACCCAAATTCTGGCTCCGGTATGTCGATGACACCTTTATTGTGTGGGACGGAAATGACAGGCAGTGGCATGTTCGTGTTCCTGAATAATCTAAACATAATAGTATAAGACCAACTATAAAATTCACAATGGAAACTGAAAATAACTACTGCCTGCCATTTCTGGATGTACTGGTGAGTAAATCGGAGGGTCATATAAGAACTTCTGATTAAACAAAATGAACGCACTTGTTGATTATTTTTATTTTGAACATAATAAATGCTAATATCCTTTCAAGATCTCATTCCAGCTAATAATTTTCCAATGTTTTAGTTTTTCTAAATAGGTGCAAGCAGAATACCAACGTCTCTAAATAAACTGCTCAACTTAAAGTTCGGCACAAGCGATATTTCGTGTCATTTTCAATTAGCTGTAACTTTTTAAGCAATGAACTGTTCTAAATACCATTTGCACTGTCTGAAAACTCATTTCCTCTAGAATAAGGAAGCGGATAATTTTGAAAAAAAACCGACATTATCAAACAAAGTGATGCAAAAATAAAAAAATTTTGATGTTCTGCCATTTGGCAATAGGCTATTTTTTCCTTATCGTTTTTAGGTTAGGAGTAAGCCAACATCAATATCTCGGGACCTTTTCGCCAGATTTTTTATTAAAGCACTCTGAATTTTTATACAGAGCGAAACGTAAAATGTTTGAAATTCTTGTTGCTGATATTTTTAAATCGTCGTAGTTCGGAAAAGCGGTAAAGAACCTTACTGTGTTTTCCCTCGTTTGTTGACATAGTGTCTCTGGATTGTTACTCATTCAAAAAAATTAAAAATAAGTGCCGTTTTTATAGTATACGAGCTTTCACAAAATATGATAACATTATTGTTGATACTCGTGAGTTATAATAGCAATATTAAATAAAATAACCTTTCTAGAGGTAAAGGGAAATTGAGTGATGCCGTCGCAGATAGCCAACATCAATATCTCTAGAGTTTTTTGTCATTTTTTGTTTTTAATATATTAGAACTTATACAGAGGGAATCAAAATATTCTTAAAAATTTCGTTGGTATTTTTATTAATTCGTCGTAATTCGCGGACAAGTTGACGGATTATTATTTTTATTCTTTAGATCGACAGCATTATCTACAAGTTATTTCTCAACAAGGTTTCTCGACGAGTTTTCCAAAAGTGATTACTGAATTACAGGTACGGACTTGACAAAATTAGTATACGGGGTGAATCATAATGGGTGGTCGAAAATGAATTCTCTCATTCTTTGGGCGATTTTAAGGGTGTTCTGTCATACTGAATTGGGTTACCTATCGAGCTTCGTTAAAAAGTTACAGGGTGTTGAAATTTGAATTTCAAAATGCATATGTATTGATTGTTCCGCAAGCGTAAGAGATATTTGATTGAAATTTTGTACGTTTTGACTGCTATGAAAGGCGCACATTTCGCAATAAAAATTTATTTTTATTTCTGCCAGTGGCGCGCTTACCAGCACGACAATTTATATTATTTGAAAAAAAGTAGCACGTCACTGATTTTTTGCAAAACAAAACTTCGTTTTTAATATGTGACGCTTTTATTTTATAATATTAATTTACTATCAAGGGTTATTGGGAATGTTAAGCACTGATTAGTTCTTGTTTGTTAATTGGAATCTCTGGAACTTACTAAAAGAAAATCGTTACTTATTACCTTACTTCAGAAAGAGCGAAAGGAGGTGAATAGTAAGTAATCGAGCAGGAGCACTAGCGGGCCGCCAGCAACAGTGAAGATGGGGTAGGTTCAATACGATATTAGTTGTATTATTTTATATCCCGATAGGCGCCACGTGATTTCCGGAAGACGCCAGGTCCTGAGAAGGATGTTATGCCGTACAGGAATATACCAATCACGAAATATATCCCTCTTTCACTACCACTTTCCTAACTACTCTTTTAATTTACTTTTAATAAAAAAATGAAAATAAGAAACTATAAATCTCAATTATCTGCACCAGTCAAAATCCGCATGAAATTAAAGCAAAATTGTTTGAGGACAAATAACACTGTTTCTATTGATAGATTGGTTAACAAATTAAGGAAAAGCAATTCAAATAAAATTTGAAATGCTATAAAGCAATTAAACACAAAATTTAAGGTAATTGCAATATTCTGGAATATATGGTGAAGGAACTTTATGTATTAATGAATATGAATTATTACTAATCAATACGGCTCTCAATAATCAACTAATTAGGGACGGAGCTCAGGGTTTATGGCCATAAACTTACACAGGGTAGCTTCCGTAGCTTACCAACTAATGACTAACGCTGTAATGTTAGAGTGATTATTGAATACCTGATCAAATCTAACTTTAATTACCTGAAAATTGAAATTTACTTAATAACGATAAATACTAAAGTGAGGAATCACGAGCCCTCAATATCTGTCCTCAAAATTACACAACACAATACGGTACAAGACATAAAGGGTGCGGTACATAAAAGATTCGTAACTGTACAGACGTAGTGCTGTCCAATACCTAGCAAAAGTTAATTCTTTATAAATAAATTAAAGTGTGTGAAGCACAAACAAATTGAAGATCTGAGAGAACTTACTACTCAGTAAATTGTCATAAAAATTGATCGAAAAGATAACAAGAATCGCTTACTTGGGGCCTCAATACTATCAAAAAAAATACTACTTTAAATTGTTATGGTGACGGCAAAAAGTAAAGTTAATAATTAAAATTGATAAGATAAAAAAAAGTTACGATAGTCGGTTCAACGCTCAGCCACTATCGTCGCCCATTTACAACACAACAAATTGGAAAGCTCTCACTCCAAAACTATCCCCTTATCGCGGATCAGGGTGGTCCTGAAGAGCAGCTATCCGAAGGTCTCTGATGAGGAGCAGGCCTCCAGGAACGGCGTGGATGTTCCAAAAATGCGCCGACAAGGCACGTGGACGGCGGAAGAACGTCAGACGTAGAAGCCCGTTAATAGAAAAAACGTGGACGTAGCAGAAGCCCGTCACAAAAAAAAACCCCTGCAAGGTTGACAAACGGGGCAAGGTGATGACGTTGGCGGCGTGGCTTGCTTTTTATCCCTCCAAGAGGTAAAGGTAGAGCGGCGTAAATCGACAATAATCCTCTCCACGAGGATCCGGAAAAACTTCAAAAAGCAACTACCATTTGGAATATGCCCTGGTCTTGATCCTCCAAAGAGTATTGAGATGAAAATCACTCAAAGTAGACCACGAGGACATTTGCAAATCACGGCCAGCACGACGGGATTCTGGCTCACGCACCAGAAGTCAGAATCAAAAAAAAATCAAAAGTCAATGTCCTGCCCTTTTATACCAACGAGTGACCTTCATAACCCTTCCGCAATGATGCCCAAAATGCCACAAACAATTATGCACGTGCTCGACCCACGATGACGTCACGAAGAGTAGCCGAAAACAAACAGCTGAAAATAGTAAAAAAAAGAGACAGAAGAAATGCGGAACAGCAAAACAGAAAGAAGTATCCCATTAGTAATGGCCAATTAGTCCGACCTCACGGAACGTAACATCAATCTCCACGAAATCAAAACTGACAATAAGTACCTTTTAGTACTCTGGTGACGTCAGAATACGGTATGGGAGAATTGGACGATGACAGACGGCGCCATCCATCGAAGGGAACGCTGTCGGGAGCTTCGCCGATATCGCTCGGAATATGAGTCTTTCTCGCTCTAGCTCGCTAAGATGTGGGAAGATGGTCTCAGTCCGGGGCGCTCGGATGTAATTACCGAACTCCGCAATTGTCACTAATGAGTGATGGCTAAGTGACAGTGACACTATTTGTCAATTTTGCACCGGTGATTTTATTACTTAACCCCTCTTCCAAACATCGTAACATAAACATAAGCAGACGAACCCCCAATCCAAATTTACAGAAAACCTACAATAACGATGGAAACACACACTCCTGGCCGATTGGCAATGGCAATTTCACCACAATCCTCCGATCCTCCAAGTCCAGGAAAACAATAAAAATAGAGGTATGTACCAACATGAAAGGGTCCCCAAACGGGAAAACTCAGCTTGAAATTCCAGCTAACAGGCGACACCTTCCACTTATAAAACAATGTGAGCTAATGCCGGGCTGTCCACACTCTTCTCAACCCAGAAAGGTAAACTCAGGCATCATGAAACAGAACTTAATAGAAGGCAATACATTCTCAGTCAAAAAGGGCAGATAACCAAGGTGATATTGGAAATTACTGAACTAGGTACACAATAAAACTCTGACCTAATGGGCGAAAACCATAATTACCCCAAATAAGGTAAGTGCATAAATTTCACAATGTTACAAATACCCATTTTACTCTAAAGAAAAGAGCCCTCTTCGGTTTTTTTGGTACGATGCACCATTTTCGAGTAAATAAATAAAAACCATTGTAATGTATGTTAGTAAGCCGCGAATAATTTCATTTTGATGAAAAATCTAAAATATTTGATTATTTATCGCTTGAATTATATTGAAAACCATTAGTATTTTAATGGGTATTCAAAAACTAAATTTAATTTTTCGAAAAACCAGTGACGTTCCACTTTTTTCATATAATATATGTCGGCGTGCTGTTAAGCGCGCCACTGGCGGAAATAAAAATAATTATTTATGGCAAAAAGTGCGCCTTATATAACAGTGAGAGCGTACAAAATTTCAATAAAGTGTCTCTTACGCTTTCGGAATAATTAATACATATGCACTTTGAAATTCTAATTTCAACACCCTGTAACTTTCTAACGAAGCTCGATAGGTAACAAAATTGTATGACAGACCCCCTTAAAATCGACCAAATACACCCATTATAATTCACCCCGTATACTAAATTTGTCAAGTCCGTATCTGTAATTCAGTATTCACTTTTGCAAAACTCCCTTGTTGAGAAAAAATTTGTAGATAATGCTGTTGACACAAAGAATAAAAATAATAATCCGTCAACATGTCCGCGAATTACGACGATTTAAAAAAAATACCAACAAAATTTTTAAGAATATTTTGATTCTCTCTTTATAAGTTCTAATACCTTAAAAACAAAAAATGACAAAAAATGTCTAGAGATATTGATGTTGGCTATCTGCGACGGCATCACTCAATTTCCCTTTACCTCTAGAAAGGTTATTTTATTTAATATTGCTATTGTAAGTCACGAGTGTCAACAATAATGGCATCATATTTCTTCAATGCTAGTGTACTAAAAAAACGGCACTTATTTTTAAATTTTTTGAGTGAGTAACAATCCGCAGACAATATGTCAACAAATGAGGGAAACACAAAAAGATTCTTTACCTCTTTTCCGAACTACGACGATAAATATCAGCAACAAGAATTTCACACATTTTACGTTTCGCTCTGTATAAAAATTCAGAGTGCTTTAATAAAAAAATCTGGCGAAATGGTGCCGAGATATGAATGTTGGCTTATTCCTGACCTGAAGACGATAAGGAAAAAGTAGCTTATTGCGAAATGACAGAACATCAAAATTTTAAATTTTTTGCATCACTTTGTTTCACTATATAATAAAGAGAGTGTCGGTTTTTTTTTCAAAATTATCCGCTTTCTTAATCTAGAGGAAATGAGGTTTCAGACCGTGCAAATTGTATTTAAAACAATTCATAGCTTAAAAAGTTACAGCTGATTGAAAATGACACGAAAAATTGTTTGTGCCGAACTTTAAGTTGAGCAGTTTATTTATATAATTACTTTATATTTAATATTTACAAATATAATCGAATATTTACAATATTCTCTTTTGTAGTGATTGATAATAATCAGAAAGGATTAGCCACACCTTTGGAGCCATAAATCCATCTGGAGGCTCCTCACCAGCCCTAGCAAGTTCTAGCAACAAACCAAAAAAATTACTACAAAACTGAAATATTAATCGATAAGAATCAAGTCATCTTACTTCTCATTCTTGTTCCAGAAATAAAGTCAAAGTCGTCCTTTCGCTTAGGCTCAAAGAAAGCCATAGCTTTTTGAACCGTGTCGTAAGCAGCCACTCTGAAAGGAATAATTTCCAAAGAACTTAGGCCTGGAGCCATCTTTAGAACTCTGCTTCCATGGGTCGGATCGTACAAGTTGCCATCAGGAGTAGTGTTTTTACCCTCTGGATGGGGTAGGCCAGCTGGATCTCGACCCACTATATAGAAATCTGCCCCTGCAACCATTCGTGCTCTTGCATGCCATTGAACCTATAAATGGCCTTAACATGAAGATATTCTAAAGTATAAGCTATTGCCTTATTATTAAAATCAAGTGGGCGTTGAAAAGCTGACTGACATCGTATTTTCTTAATATGTTCTGAAAGGAGATAGGTATAAAAAAAAGATTTTAAAACTAACAAGATGGCAAAAATAAGTAAATGAAATATACACCAATCACCCTTACTTCTGTAGGGCCGGCATACATCATGGGACTTGGAAATATTGCCAAGACAGTCGAATCTCTGTCCAATACACCAGAGTCTAGAACAGCCTCATGTTGGCTTATTCGAATGTTTAGAGGGACATCGTCGTCCTTTGTCCAGCCTCCTAAAGGATTTAACAATAGAACCGGTTTGCTATAGCCTCGTTCCTTCAACTGCCTGCAATATTTTGCAAAATCATGCATTCAATGCAAGTATTGAGTTCAAGGCCTAAATTACCTTCTGGTATCCGTCATCAATAAAGCATGGCCATTGTGAATTGGGTTTCTCAACTGAAATGCGAAGACAGCGTCCGTGCTCATTGACGCAAATTTCTCTCTCAGTTCTTTAGGCGTTAAACGGTATTTGTCTAGACCATCACTCCATTTTACCCTCTTTATTACCTCTAAGTCTCCACCGATGAGCCAGTCACCAGACTCGTAAATCATCTGTAATATTATAGCATTACATACAATCTATATCTAAATACGCGGTGTTCATTATAAGACTTCATCTAGCAGGCTATGAAATTTTGATAGAAAGGATGACATAATGAACGTGAATGGGTTCATTTTCTCACTCCATCTTTTTCTTTTAACATTTCACAGCCAACTGGATGAAGTTTTATAATGAACACGGGGTATATAGATAATAAAATCTTTACCTTAATGTAAGGATGGTTCTTATTGGTAGTGCCAAACTGTCTGGCAACTCTTTCTTCTTTTTTATGGTAGTACACCTCGGGTTTTCTCAATATTGCTAGCAGTTCATCATTGTAATACAATGCCACGTCTTTGTCATTAACAATAGTTTCTTTGATAGAAGTGCCTATTGGGAGTACTATGGGTACGCTCTGATTTATCCTTAGACCATTGAAATCAATGGTATTGAAGTGAAGCACCTATAAAATAGTGTCTTCGTTAATTGCTCCAAGATAATACATTATCTATATCTCATTTATTTATTATTGGCACCTGGTTACATTTGAGAATTTTATTTTTTATTCATCTATTTCATTCATCAATATATCTATCTCGTTTTGATGAGAAGAGACGATAAAACTGCCAAAGTCAGGTTTGTTCAGGTTAGTTAGTTCACGTTAGTTCGTTCAGGTTAGTTCAGATTCCCAGCGCCTATTTGATTTCAATAATAATTCAATAGTTTATAGAGTGTTTTACCTGCAGATATTGGTCTTCTCGCATGAAGCCTGTTAAAGGGGAAGCCCATCCCTCACTGAGAACTTGCACCCACTGAGTATCAACCTCAGTTAAATCGATCCTGGGCATGTTGTGAGCTTCTTTTCGTATACTATTGCGGATTTTATCATCTGTGACAAACAGTTCTTTTAATGAACCTTCCTCGTTGTTATTATTTTCGATTGTAGAATTTCTATATGGTAGATCCTTTCGTAGTATACCCTAAAATTATGGTAATTCTTTCAGATTTACTGTTAAAAATTTATGTGTTCTGAGGTACCTACGTTTTCCCTAAGCATTTCTACAACCAATTGCACACATTTCTCAACAGAAGTTTTGGCAGTTTTAACTACTAATTCTGGATTTTCTGGTATTTCGTATTCTTGATCCACTCCAGTGAAAGCTTTTATCAATCCTTCCCTGGCTTTCTTGTACAGACCTATTAATTGTTTGTATTTTATATTCGAAACTAACTTTATAATATCAATTAAACCTTTGATATCTCTCTTCTCGCAGATCTGCAATGGGGTATCCACAAAAACCTCAAAAAATGGAAGGTCGGCTTCTTCATGCGTCTTTCTGGCCTTTTCCCTATCAGATTTAAACGGCGATACGAAGCTGCATAAGCAGATATGACCGGCATCTGCAAACAATTTGGCCACCTCTGATATTCTTCGAATATTTTCTTCCCTGTCTTCTTTAGAGAAACCTACATTCTTATTGAGTCCTACGAGAAAGTTTATAAGATACAAAAACTTGTCTTGGATAGATCTAGGAGTTTTTACTAACCAGTTCTCATATTGTCTCCATCCAAACTATAAGCAGGAATACCATTTGAAACAAGAAATTCTTCGAGGGCAAAAGATATTGTAGTTTTTCCCGCACCTGACAATCCGGTAAACCAAACGGTGCAACCCTTGAAGTTCTTCTGCCCGGAGGAACCTAAAATTTGAGCTCGTTTCTCTCTTGAAACGTGCCGCATTTGGAACTTCACGTTGGTCGCCACTTGTTTGTTCTTAAACATTAATTTGCTATCAAATTATTGCTCAAGTCTTTGTGAAAAATGAAAATATAAGGAAAATTGAAGTCCTAAAACTTGCATTAAAGTGCACTTTTCTGAACTAAATGGTGAAGATATGGGTTCGAGTTTGTAGCTGGTTTTATTTATGGGTATGAATCGATGAGCAATAAGAAGTTAAATTTGAATGAGTGATATTAGAAAGTGTTTGTTACTTTACTTTCTGCTGTTATTTCGTGAAAGAAAAGTAATAAAACTGAATAGAACAAAAGGTGATACTTTTGTTACTCTATCTATTTCGCTTGGCATTTTACAGCCAACTTTTATTGAGCTCTTCTATCAAACTCGTTATTAAGATTTTAGGAATATAGGAGAGGCACATTTTTTTCTTAGTTACTGCAACTTTGGATGTCTATATTAACTTACCCAGTTAGAGGAAAAGTTACTACTTTCTCTATTCATTTTGATTGTTATTGTTGATGAACTGCAACATGTACTTGTTTTGCTACGCCCGGGAAGAGCAACTTAACAAAAATTACCCCGGTTTACAAATTTCAACATAGGTACGTACTTTTTTGTTATTGCTGTAAGTAAGTAGGTGCGAAGAGTAACGACACGAATGAAGATAAGTACTGTTGTGTGACGATGTGCCGATGAAAGCAGCCTGAAGAACTTTCTCCCCACAATCGAGTAGACACCAGGATGTTGTATAACTACTAAAAATCGGTTATGTTGTATTTAACTTGCTTATATAGTCTTAAAAAGTGTAATTATGAATTATAAGCAGGTTCTTGGCATTATTAGATAACACAAGTACGAGAGGTACCTAATATTTACCTGGCCTATCTACCTACTTTTCAAAAAGGTTAAACAAAAAAGAATACTTTGTAATTTATTATGATTATTATTACTAATATCACTATGAAAATAGCTAATTATGGCAGAATTATTACTCAAATTTATGTTATCTCTAGTACTGAGTAATAATATTTTTTTTTTAAGACTAACTTTTAAACAATAAGTGAGTATAAAAAGAACAACGTTCTCGATTTGCAAGTGATGTGCCAAGAATTAGATAAAAATGGCAGAAAAGAAGAACTAGCTGCACCAACTTGTGGTGCATTAACACTTAGAAGTTACCTCTGGAAATCTAAAAAAGTCTCTATATAGTACTACATAGAAAAATTAAATATTGCCCTCCAGGGGTATTGAAATCTCAAAGTTATTCTGCTATTATTAATGGATCCCATCATGTCTAAACCGGCGCATCATTAGTGGGTAATTTATGAATTTCCCAGGGAACATATCTTTGTAGATATCTGCTTCTAGACGTCACCAGTCGCAAGGATCTGAAATAATCTGGAAAATAGTCATCTTTTACTATTGAATGTTTGAAGATTTAAAAAGTCAATTAATACAGTGGAACTACCCACATAGCATCAAACGTATGTTCATATTCTATGGATATAGAGCGTATATTCGAATTAAGGTATACGAATACGAATATCGTAAAAATATTGCAATTAGCATATTTAAAAATAAATATCTTTTGTATGACTAGTATATGCTTTAAACACATACATAGCTTAGTTTTAAAAATAATACATTGCGTTTTTTGAAGTATTGTATTTTTGGAAATCATCATTCTACATATTACCAATGATATAACCCAAGTAGCATTTAATAACCAAATAGCATTAATGGCCAAAATTTAGTCATAAAGTAGTAAAAAAAAACAAGGATTTGGTTATTATTTGGCCATTTATGTAAGATAAATTTTGGTCAAAAAAAATTAGCCATAAAATCTCATTTATTGCCAAGATTTGGTCATAAACTAACATTTTTTTTGATGCAATAATTTGGCAAAAATTTTGGTAAACATTAAATTTTTTTGCCTGGTTAAAATTACCGAATATTTACTGGATAAAATGTCTGCTTTATTGCAGTAAATTTGTGGAATTTTTAACCAGACATATAGCTAAAACTTGTGTTAACCAAAATGTCTACAACATTTAGAATTAGCTAATTTATGTAGCCACGGAAGACTGATACAAGATAGCCATAAAGTAGCAACTTTAACTTTGCCCAAACGCCAAAGCTTATTTAAAAACTTATTAACATTATACTCCAGCAACTCCAGAAACCGTTATCATTCTTCTGTAACATCTATCAACATGGGTAAGAGGAAGTAGGTACCTATAAATACCTATTCCACTAGAATTTCACAAATCGAATAACCCAAATGTTTTTTGGACAATGTTGTCACGTCAATTTATTAATGAGAGATTTCTTTTATATCCCTATTATGCTAGGTATTTCATATATGTCTATAATCTACTACGGAATTGGTAATAAATAAAACTGGAATTTTAAAACTCAAAAAGCAAAAATTAAAATAATTATTTTACTTTTATATTTATTATTTACTTTATATACGATTTTTGTAACAACAAAAACATTTAAAGGCGAGGCAGCATGTGACTTTACATTTTACTTCGTTGAGAGCCATCAAAAGGCTTAAAATAAACGACATGGCTGAGATAGCTATTTTTTGGCCACTGATTGGTTTTTATGACGGAACGGTCGCTCTTGATCGATCTTTGTAGCCTCGATAAATATCTGCAATAACCGGGCGGCCATTACTTATAGACTGTTAAATTTTCTATTTTAGCAGCCATTTGTAAAATAAAAAATCATATCCATGCAACTATTGAATTATATCATATTTTTAGCGTTAACTTAAAAACATTTTTATACATTGAGTGGTCAAAACGCGTGTAGTAGAGAAAGTAAAAAATCAGAAAATTTAATGTAAGATCAATTATTTTTATTATTAGTGTAAATGATAAGTTGCAAAATACTTAAAAATAGCTTGGCGCATTGATTTTTATCAACTATCTCCTCTACATTTACAGTAAATTTGCCTTGTACTAAGATTTTAGTCCATTATTTGCGACAATTTGCTGTAAAATCTGCAATCAAACTATTGAGAATCTATCCACACAAAAACAATCAGTCATGTCGGCATTTTGAATCTCCATGCCCAATTCGTTTGCTAGATACCAAAATGTAAGAACATTTTTAGTCAGAAAAGCTATTTTTTATCACTCAAATTTTAACTATTAACTCTATAAAATCTAGCATTTTTTGCTGAAATATGTCCAGAATACTGGCCTAAATATTGGTCAGAAAAGCCGAGTAATGACGAAATAAAAGTTCCCCATTTTCGCCAAGGTGCCGTAATAATTTCGTAATAGATTGGCTTTTTTGGCAGCTTTTTCAACCAAATGGTCGCCGAATTTAGCAAGGATTACAGAACTATCGCCAAATTCTGGCTTAGAATGCTTCTTGGGAATAATCAGATATTTTCAAACTCGCTAAAGAACTATCTTAGGACGGTTTGAGAGTCTTTATTTGGGGAACTAACAATATTAATGCGTACCGAATGCATTTCCATCTCATGTTTTAATTAAACCTGACATCAAATAGAACTTGATTCAGCGAGCTGGGGCATTATTCTATAGGAAAGAGTGAAAGTCAAATTTTGACAACCGTGATTGGTCAAAAAATTCTGTTGACGAATTCCATTGGCCAGCAATTTTCACTTTCACTTTCACCCTTTCCTATAGAATAAGCGTCCAGTGGGCACTATTTCTGTTTTGTCAATGTCAACTGTCAAACCCTTCATTGACCATGCCAGAACAGCTGATTTTGAGAAACTTTTTTGAGGGGCATACAAACACATTATTAAATATGAAGAGCAAATTTGATTTGATGTTTTAAGATTTTCTTCAGCACTTCAGCTATAAAAGTATAAACTGTGCCTTATACCTATTGCCTAAAAGCGACAATATACGAATAAACTATAAATGTATTTCAAATCAACCATAAAACATAATAATCAACATCAAGTTTTAAGTTCCGTCTGATATTTTAATAAGTTGGTCGGCCGTATTGCCTTGAGGGACAAACATGTCCAATGACATAATTCTGGTATGATCAATTGATGTTTAACCGTTACAGCTTACAAAATTTTGTGAGATTAGTTGTGTAGCGTGGCGTGAATGGTAATGGGTGAAAAAGACCGACCAAGGGACTGAAGCCATCGAATCCATGCCTGTTAAGATTTGAAACGCAGTCTAAGTAAGGACCGTAGTATTTAAATACTATTAATATTCATTCTAATGATGTCCACGGCATAAAACATCTGAGCAAACAACCCAAGATTTGTTAGCCTTAGAAAAGGTACTTCAAATTCAATTAAAATTCCTCACATTTCCATACATTCCTTCAAACTCATGTGGCTTCCACTGATACGCCCCAAGAACACTTCCATTCGAGTAAGTTTACACCAGCTGAATGTGATAATTTATCTCAAAGTTCAGGTACCTAATATAAATGTTTGTAGAGGTGAACTCGACCAATCGAATTATCTCATAGGGCCCTACTTTCCACACTTCCATGTCAAAATATTAATGTTAATATGCAAATGGCGCCATCAGACGACGGCAGGTGCTTCCACTAAGGCGACTAGGGCATGCGAGATAGTCGTGAAATGAAACCAAGCCAGTTTTCTGCGGAAGTTGTCGCTTCCCACAGACAGAAGGTCGAGATTCGTAACGTTCTGAGGACGACGTTCAGCAGATTATCAAACTCATTTCTCTATCAGGCAGAGAAACCATAGACCGGTTTCGCTCTTATTGGAGGTCATCAGTATGGTATACCTCAAACCTCACAGAAATACGAGTTCAAATGAAACTTGCTCTCTTACTCAAGGCACTGTGTATATATGCAAGTGGCGCCATCGGACGACGGCAGCTGCTTCCACTAGAGCATACGAGCTAATCGTGAAGTGAAACCAAGCCAGTTTTCTGGCGAAGTTGTCGCTTCCCACAGACAGATGGCCGAGATTCATACCTACGAGGATAGGATGAAAAGTTTCCGGCCTCGGATAGAAAACAATCGAAAGTGATGAATATTATTATTTCACTTTTCGACATAATCTCCTTGAACTTCAATGCACTTTTAGTCAGTCCAACGATACTCTAATGCCTTTATGGCATCCCTAAAAGAAGACTGGTCCAACTCTTCAAAATAAGAATTAGTTGCGGCTATCACTTCAGCTTCAGACCCATATTTCTTACCGTCAAGAATTTTTTTTAAACTAGGAAATAAACTGTAGTCGGTGGGAGCCAAATCTGGTGAATAAGGTGCATGTGGCAGTAATTGAAACCCTAATTCTTTAATTTTTCCCCTCAGGACGCGAGACTTGTGACATGGTGCATTGTCCTGATGAAACAGGATCGTCTTTTTCGCCAATCCAGGTCGTTTTTCTAGAACTCCTTGGGAAAATCCTTCTAAGAGGATCATATAATATTCCCCGTTGATAGTTTTACCTTTTGGTAAGTAATCAATAAGAAGAATACCTTTTGAATCCCAAAAAACACTCGCCATAACTTTACCGGCTGATGGAACAATTTTGGCTTTCTTTGGAACATGTTCGTGTTTGGCTGCCCATTGTCGGGATTGTTCTTTGGTTTCCGGTGTATAGTGATGAATCCATGTTTCATCCATTGTAACAAAGCGCCGCAAAAACTCAGCCTGATTCTGTTGAAACTTATCCAAACATTGCCGCGAGATGTTCAAACGAATCAGTTTTTGTTCAGTGGTAAGCAGACGCGGCCCCACCTTGCAGACAACTTTCTCATGTGTAAGGATTCGGTTAAGATATGATATATCCGCTCTTTAGATATCCCCACAATGTCAGCAATTTCAGTCAGTTTTAATCTCCTTTCACCTAACACAGCTTGGTTCACTTTTTCTATAAATTCTTCAGTGGTAGCTGACTTTGGCCTTCTTGAACGTGTGGCGTCTTTTGTGCTGATTCTGCTACGCTTAAAGTCTACAGCCCATGCCTTAATGGTGGCAAATGATGGGGATGAACTGCCTAGAGTGGAATCTAGCTCAACTTTTATTTCTGTTGAACGTTTTTTTCCATACTTGGGAAATAAAATACTTATGAGTACAAATAAAACGAAAACGTCAAAACTATTTGACACATTAACACGAAACTTTCATTTCAAGGAAATGCCACACGCCACTAGATAAACAAGTTGCAATTTTAGGTCTATGTTGCTTTAATCACATCGAGGCCGGAAACTTTTCATCCCATCCTCATGGGATGCATGCGAGATAATTGTGAAGTGAAACCAAGCCAGTTTTCTGCCGAAGTTGTCACTTCCCATACAGACAGATCGCCGAGATTCATACCTGTACTGTCTGGGGACGACGTTCAGCAGAGTATCAAACTCATTTCTCTATCAGGCAGAGGAACCATAGACCGATTTCGCGCAAACCTGACAGAAATGCGATTTCGAAGTAAACTTGGTCTCCTCTCTTGCTCAAGGCACTGTGTACATATGCAAGTGGCGCCATCGGACGACATCAGATGCTTCCTCTAGGGCATGCGAGATAATCGTGAAGTGAAACCAAGCCAGTTTTCTGCCGAAGTTGTCGCTTCCCACAGACAGATGGCCGAGATTCATACCTATACTGTATGATGGACGACGCGACGTTGAGCAGAGTATCAAACTTATTTCTCTATCAGGCAGAGGGACCATAGGCCGGTTTCGCTCTGATTGGAGCTCATTAGTATGGTATACCTCAAACAAGACAGAAATACTAGTTCGAATGACTTCGGCAGAAAACTCGCTTGGTTTCACTTTACGATGAATGCTAATAGTTCTTCCGATAATGCCCCAACTGGAAAAACTCATTTGCGGCATTGAGATAAGAATTAAAGTGAAGGAATATATATAATAAAATATGTAGGTCATAGAAAAGTATAGTATTTTATATCCGAAATAGCACATTCACGGTTCGAAACTAATTCGAGATCTCATTCTCGGCCAAGCTCACTTGCGCTGCATATGCTATGGTTGTATAAGCATATTTTATGAATGTGTTATGGATATACTTTCGAATATACTTATGCGAAATCGTATTTTGTATGGATATGCTATGAATATTTTTTTTTGCTCTGTGGGTAAGCAGAAAACTTTCCTTTACTATCTTATCAAGAATCTATTTGAACAAAAACAAGTTAAAGTTTTCATTGGTCACAGATAGCGACAAAGAAGGTAATATGTGTCTTATAAATGATACGTTTATTTTATTAAAAAATCAAAAAGCTTTATTTTACCCAACAGAAAGTTTGTTTTGCTAGATTCTAAGACACTATATCTAAAAGTGTAAAGTCAAGTAGCAAAAAAATAATCAAATATCTTTACAATAAATTTTCCTAGAACAAACAATGCCTTGTGTGTACTATAAACACCGTGTTTTTTACATTAAAGCTATGTTAATGATATGTATTTGTTACGATTAAGCCTTCACATTGTTTCCTTAAGCAAGGGTTATCTACTATATGTAGTTGTTTTAAGTTTACAGTGAGATACATTAGTTTACAAGTCAGAACGCATTTTAAACCACATTTTTGCTTATAAAAACCAAAAAAAAAATTATTGACCGATATTTAAATTTATATATAAGTCACATTAGGGATTTATTTTTCTGCGATCATGAGAGTGTAATATAACTCTCTAAAAATGGACGCAAATGGGTGTTTCTCCCTTTTCTACCTGAACATTCGAGTATTAGGGAATCATACTATTAAGGAAAGGCACTATACTACAGTATACAACTTTATTATAGGCGAGTTTTCAAATGGACCTGTTTACACACATTTCAAAATTTTTAGTTGAATTGATAAGCTAAACCCTTGGTCCTTTGTAAAAACGAAAATAATGGTAATAAGGCCGAGGGTGTTTGATGCTGTCAATACATATAAACACGTTAACCTATTCTTGGCTAAGTGTTTTCAATTACTATTGCTGTATCATTGTAAGAGTTGTTAATTTACTTGAGGAAAGTATCGTCTGGACACAAGATCAAACTTCAACTCTTGCCCAGAAATTGACGAGGTTTCGACGACTATTTTACGTGTGTTTCAACCAATTCTACTAAAATTTTGAAGGTTTTTGTCATACGGTTTCTATCAAAACAATCACGCCGAGCGACGTATATCGAAATGAACCAAAAGCATTGAAATATAGATGAGCCATGAGGCAACTGCGTGGCAGTATGTGTAGACAAAATAGCCTTGAAAAGGATGTAAATTAGACGTCAAAACGTCTGCAAATTCTGCTTAACCGTAGAACATTCATTTTGTGTTCTGTCAGTTCTTTTCGCCAGGAAATTAACATTTTGAGGAACCTACACCTAAATCACTATTGTAGTTGTTTCCAGAATTTGGCCTATGTGACAGGTTAAAACGTTTGCCAAATAAGTTATGGTACTTGTACGTCAAGGTGAAAGTACCTTGTACTTTTGTAATTGCAAAGAGTATGCCATATAGTATGACAAAATATATCTGTAAATAATTCACATCTTATAAAGAAGAAAGTCTTAATAAACATATGTCCTTAATTGCTTCTTTTTCGACTCGGTCAAAATTAATTATTTTTATGTTTTCAAAAATATCTTTCCATCCAAGTTCAATATTTCAGTGATATTTAGTATTAGCTTTTTGCAAAGAAAATAGAACCGGGTTTTATTTTATCTGGTAATATTCAATTTTTCCTATGGGAATATTGTTATCAATATGTTGTCATACTAAAGAGCCTTGAACACTTTTACTTAAATTTGCATAACTATATGGTGATATTAATCAGGTCCTAAGGCAATGCATGATTCCATTTCTCAACATAAATCCAAGGAAAATGTTTTATCATGTTTATGCAATATTTCACACATCGGAAGAAAAACAAAATAAGATCAGTTTTTAATCATGATCTACATAAAGAAATATCCAGTCTTAATACCTATTAAGTACAAGTGAAATATTCTTTAGTTTTAATAAAAAAAATCATCGACGTTGCTTTTTAAAGTAGGTCCTTTTTTACAGCAGTTGAAAATTGATAACCGGGGTAAGTATCTACATTGGCTAACATTTGTTAAATGTAAAAAAATATCGTCATGTGGCACTGACATTTAGTGCCGTTGTGAAAATTGTCTAGATTAGAACTATTCAATTAAGGATTTACACGTTGGCTTTGGTTCTATCTAGAAAAAAGTGTTTTACTTTTCCTCAGAAAACGCTCTGCATTTTATTCGATAATTGAATTCTCCTCAAAATTGTAAACAAGAAATTTGAAACCCACCATACATTTAAATTAAACCGTTTCTGAGATAACGAGTTGTCCTATTAAAATGGGCCCCTATTGTCAATAGGGGCCAGATAAGATTAATCCTCAAAGGAAGATTTTCTTATTTGCAATGGTATTTTGTTTTTCTTAAAAAAATCCCGAAGCAAATATTGCTTCAAGTGAAGATGCGCTTTAGGTATCGAAAGGATAACATCTAAAGCTGTATGTTTTTCTTTAACATTATGTAGTTTATGTTATGAATCAAGTTCCCATGACATAGCTAAATCCAATTTAATAGTGAACTTTTGTCAAGCCTGTTTTTACACAATGTGAGTAACTGTTAATTTTGTAATAATCAAGAAGTACTAAACTATGTAATAATTCTTGAAACTTATTACAGAAAAGGAGAACCAAAATACTTTGCCGACACGGTTATCATCAATGAGGTTTTTCTGACTTAGATATAGAGGAGTAGAATTATCGACGTCCATTGTTAACTGTTTGACACCAGAAAAAAACCCCAGGTTGGCTAGGCATTTTTTACAGAATAGAATTGAGTAGGTATTAAATAAAATTGACACTTTTGTGCATCCTTTTGTGTTCACATTTCACAACCAGCTTAATGACTTTTTTTACTCTCGCAACACACTCAATGGTTAATTTATTTATTATCATTATCAGCAAACTCGGAATTGTCGCGAAAAGTTTTTTGTAATTATCTACAAAACAATAAAAAAAATCTGTACTTAATAATAAAACATTGTAAGTTGGTACTTTCTAAAAACAGCAAATCTAAGGAAAAAATATTTTAATATTTGAGACCCAGGAGAACCAAAATACTTTGCCGACACGGTTATCATCAATGAGGTTTTTCTGACTTAGATATAGAGGAGTAGAATTATCGACGTCCATTGTTAACTGTTTGACACCAGAAAAAAACCCCAGGTTGGCTAGGCATTTTTTACAGAATAGAATTGAGTAGGTATTAAATAAAATTGACACTTTTGTGCATCCTTTTGTGTTCACATTTCACAACCAGCTTAATGACTTTTTTTACTCTCGCAACACACTCAATGGTTAATTTATTTATTATCATTATCAGCAAACTCGGAATTGTCGCGAAAAGTTTTTTGTAATTATCTACAAAACAATAAAAAAAATCTGTACTTAATAATAAAACATTGTAAGTTGGTACTTTCTAAAAACAGCAAATCTAAGGAAAAAATATTTTAATATTTGAGACCCATTTATTTAACTCCATATTGGTTGCCTTCATGACGTGAAAAGTATTATAGAACCTGAGAGAGTTAGTATATAGTATGATAATAAAGCATTTTTTACCTTTTACATTGGATTAAATGTTGCAAACTATGGTTAAAAATGCGCTCCAACCATTCAAAGATGCCATAAACTCACATCGAGGAAGACATTTCCAGATTCCTACATCAAAAGCAATTATAAAATAAAGAACAAACCGTTCTTTATAAATTTATCTAAAGGTCTGAGCAATGCCTTTGAAACGACAGTCAGTGACTAATATAGTCTATGTTAACAGTAACAATAATAGTCAACAATGATATGTACAAAGTGGATACGTTTACCTAAGAGCAGTGTTTCAAAGACACCCTATATACTAATCTAAGTGATATGCATTCTTCAGTCTCATTGTCACGAAATTGTCAGGTAGGTTTTGATGGATATCGCCACGGTCAGGGCGACTAGAATATGATTAGCGTTGATGGATGGGTTCGGGCGACTAGCCGAGGACGTTTCCACTGGTACGATTTCGATCTCCGCCATCTTGAAAATGGAAAGCAGGACCTGGGAGAGGAACTCTGGATGGCGGTTGTTAATGCGATCGACGACTAGTTCCATCAGGTCGGCGCATTCATCCTGAAATTCGAGGAGAGAAAGGATTTGATTTCAATTTAATATTTTTGATAGGTACTTTGAATTTTACTTTAGCTAAGATGTGTAGAAATAGGTATATTTTTAAAATGTTCTGGACCCTTAGAGGGAAGAAAATCCTGGATGAACAAATTTAACCTAACCTTTCACTAATCCGTCAAACTACTAATACATAACACTCTTTCCACTTGGATAGCATTAACCGTAAGCAACTAGTAGATAAACTTAGATGGTTGGTTGTTATCTTGGGTTCTGGTCCTTTTGTCTGATTAAAATAAGTTACAGCGGGTGCTTCTAACTTCTTTGTTTAATGACGTTTCGACACAAATTGGTGCCTTCATCAGATTACTACAACACATGGAATACTTAGTTTAAAGATAAAATTTTTTTACAATAGCAGGAAGGAATGGTATAAAGGAATACATGGGAAAAAAAATTATATAAAGATTACTATAAGTACGAAAAAAAATGTTGAAACATAAACGTATTGAGGGATGATTAAATTAAAGAATAAAGTCGGTAACTCAAAGCAAAAGAGCGTCAAAAGTGAAACCTACGATGCAATACGGTGTTAGGTTAAGAAGAGGGGCCAAAAGGGTAAGAAACGTAAGAAAAGGAGGGAATCTGAGGGTGACAATGACTTACCACAAAACGATGTACAGTTTTGGTTCGAAGTTTGTTGCAGTTTTTTTCTTTATGTACTGTTACTTGAAGAAAAGTAAATGAAAGTTGCATTATTGCTTTGTCCATGCTGCTCGTCGTGTCGAAACTCTGCGGCTAACCGTCAGAGATATCGTACGGCACGCAGCATGTACTGTGGGGAATTAAAGACATTTTTTGTAAGTTTTGGATAAGGAAGCCTATAATGAAAGGAGATGCAAAAGCTAGTAAATTGGTCAAGGTGGTGTTTAATATACACACACATCGCAAGGTTAATTGTTTTTAACTAAGTAGGTCTGCTGACTGGTGGTTTTCGGTGTTTGGTTTATATTGTTTTGGAATTTAACTATGTATTTTAGGTAAATTTATGGATATTGAAATATTTACTGATTTTATGCAGAGGGTAGTTACAGTATGTAGGAGTAAATTTTACTTAGGCCATCGGTGTCCGTTTTTGCATTGACGCAATTACTGTTTTTTTTTATGTATACCATTTCATGAAATTCCCTTTTTTTCATGTTTTTTTCTGTTTTTAGGACTTTAGCTCTTTTAAAATCAAAATTATGCTGATGTTCATTTGCGTGGTGGGTTAGGGCTGTAGGGTTATTTTTGTTGTGTTTGTGTCCATTGATGCGGTTTTTTAAGAACTGGCTAGTCTGCCCGATATAGACGCCAGGGCATCCTGTTTGGCAGGGTTGTTCGTAGACGATGTTGCTTTTTTTGTCTGTGGGAGTTTTGGGTTTCAGTTTGGTAAAATGTTGGTTGAGTAAATTATGTCCTTTAAAACTGGTTTGGATATTTTCTTTGGAGACTGTATTGCGGACTTTTTCGGAAAGACCAGGGATGTATGGTATAGTCAGATAGTTTGTTTCGGTATCTTTTTTGGGATGCCTGGTTGAATTGTTATAAAATTTATGTATTATTTTTTTAAATATAGTGTTAATTAGGCCGTAGGGGTAGTTGTTTGTTATTAGGGCGGACTTTGACTTTTTTTTTTTTTTCAAAAAAACAAAAAAAGTCCGTCATAACCAGCCTTGCCGACC